>OX578135.1:16202404-16802404 GCA_951213105.1 Amaurobius ferox
TATATATATATATATATATATATATATATATATATATATATATATATATATATATATATATATATATATATATATATATTATATATATATATATATATATATATATATATATATGTATATATATATATATATATAATGTATATATATATATATATATATATATATATATATATATATATATAGTATATATATATATATATATTATATATATATATATATATATATATGTATATATATATATATATATATATATATATATATATATGTAGTATATATATGTATATATATATATATAGTATATATATATATATATATGTATATATATATATATATATATGTATATATATATATATATATATATATATATATATATATATATATATACTATATATATATATATGTATAGATATATATATATATATGTATATATATATATATATGTATATATATATATATATATATATATATATATATATATATATATGTATAGATATATATATATATATGTATATATATATATATATGTATATATATATATATATATATAATATATATATATATATATATATATATATATATATATATATATATATATATATATATTGAAATCTATCGGATTTAATATATTTTGCAATGTTGTACGTTATACTAGATGTATAGTGTTACTTTAGGCTAAGATTTAACTGGAGCAATCCCGATTATGAACTCCTGTCCTGATATATATCCTTAATATCTTGGTTTAGTGGTACTTATATGAATACCAAGTATCTGGTCTATTATTTAACTACAAAATGTATTTATTAGGATTGTTTTATGTAAATCTCAACAAGCGCCTCCATTTCATCTTTGTATTCTGTGATTCTGCAGTTGAGGTATCTACATATTTACAAAAATCCTTAACATGTTTTATGTAAAAAATATAAATATAAGTTGTAGTCACTGTTAATTTGGAGTAATATTATATAGATATTTATTAGGGTATTATTTACTATGTACATTGAAACTTAATACGGGGTTATTAGACCCCAAGTTCTCGAATTTATTCTACTTGGTTTCAAGAATCTTAACTTTTTTCCTCCCGGATTCTGCTACTTTCTGTCTTCAAAAAAAATTCATAATATTCTTTCCTATTTAGTTTTATTACAGACTGTCCGATTATTAAATTGAGTATATCTTCATATTGATGGCTAATTATTTATCTGTTTTAATTGTTATTTTACCAGTCTTATTGACCATGCTTATCATCTTACATGTTCTACTGAAATGATTTGTTGTAACTCTTCAATCTGTCTGCGTCAGTGTCTTATTATGCAGCTGTAAATATCATGTTTATTGTTTACACCTCTGTCCGCTGTCACTCACTAACCCCAGATCTTGCCTCGCAGGCTCTTTTAAACAGTCTGGAACACATGATCGCCCTCGTTCTCTTAATCGAATCTCCTTGCCCATACTGATAAAAATGTTCACTTCAGAAATGCATGCAAAAAATAACTCATAAACTACATTAAAATTTATAAAGTTCTCCATCTAACAAAAGTTCAACTTTGTAGGCACATTCCTGCAAATCTCATGGTCTTGCTATTTTTAGTCCCTCCAGGACATTATGAACTCGCAGCTCAATGGCTTTTAATTTGAGTTTGACATTAAATATGCCCTAAAACTTAATGAAACCCCAAAAACTGTTTATCTCAGTGTATTGTCCTAATATTCTTCTACAAATGTATCAAATATCATATTTTTGTATGCTATAGCTTTTGCGTATCTAGACAGAGAGGCTCAAAAGACGCAAAAAATGTCAAAAATCGGCGACGCCATGAACTACTTATTTAAAAAATCTGATGTGGGCAACACACGACTTTCCTTATATAATGCAATGAATTTACTACTTTTACAGTTAAAAAAATGGTATTCTTATAGTACATACTTATATTCTTTCCAAGACATTGAATTTTCTTCAATTAGTCGTCATTTTTATTGATGTAGCGTCATTTTTATCCATTTAGCGATATTTTCGTTAATTTAGCAACATTTCAGAAAGTCGCCAAGTTGGCGACATTCCGCCAAATTCGTCGCCAAAATCTCGACAAGCGTTATGGACGGAGAAATAAGTTATTCTTACAGCAGATAAATAACTATTGGCGTTCAAATACAAAAGTATTACTCAGAATATCCTTTTTCATGAATGGAATGAGCTAGATCCACGAGAATGATGTCACCAAATTTATCGTATGGTATTACATATGAAAAGTGAACGTGTTTCTCAATAGGAAATATTTTTTTTTATTTGATATGTCTTTTTGATAATTTTTTTGATAAATGTGCAATATCTCGAGAACGGTTTATGTTAGCGTTCTAAAATTTATGTCAATCGTTTTCTAATGAAAAATTACATAAGAAGCGTCTATAAAAACCGCTAATACGTAACTTTATTAGCGGTTTTGATTTTTTGGCGATTTTTTCAAAATTTCACTCGAAATTTTAGGGGGGTTCCGAGCATTCGATTGCGTATAAAAACAATAGGCTTCCAGTGTTTACGAATTGTGACTTTTGTACCAAGTTTCGTTCGAATCGGCCCATTCGTTAGTCAGTTATCGTCTCCACAGACTCACTGACACACACACACGCACACACATACTTTCACACACACACACACACACACACAGACATAACTTCAAAATGTTCGATTCGTAATCAGGGATGCTTGAAACGTGCTCTCCCGTCAAAAACTCGAATTCGAATTTTCGACCCCGTCACAATACTTTCCTTATACATTATGTATATAAGGAAAGTAAAAAGAAAAAAGGATTCATAAATGGCAGACTACTTCCAGCAAAATAAGTACAATTCGTTTATGTTACTTTCCTTATATACATATAATGTATAAGAAAAGTATTGTGACGGGATCGAAAATTCGAATTCGAGTTTTCGACGGGCGAGCACGTTTCAAGCATCCCTGATCACGAAACGAACATATTTGAGGTGATGTCTGTGTGTGCGTGTGTGTGTGTGAAAGTATGTGTGCGTGTGTGTGAAAGTATGTGTGTGTGTGTGTGTGTGTGTGTGTGTTTGTGTGTGTGTGTCTCAGTGAGTCTGTAGAGACGACATCTCACAAACAAATGGAGCGATTCGCATAAAAATTGCTACAAAAATTACAATCCGTGAATACTGGAAGCCCATTGTTTTAAAATACAATCGAATGTTCAGAACCCCCCAAATTTTCGAGTGAAATTTTGAAAAATTCATCAAAAAATCCAAACCTCTAATAAGGTTACGCAAATAGATATTTCTGATGTATTTTTTCCTTAGAAAACGATTAACATAAATTTTAGAACGCTAGCATGAATTGTTCTCGAAAACATTTTTCAAATAAATTTATAAACAAGTCCATTAAATTAAAAAATATTAACTGTTGAGAAACATGTTCACTTTTCATATGTAATATCATGCGATAAATTGGGTGACATCATTCTCGTAGATCTAGCTCGTTCCATTCACGAGAAAAGATACTTTGAGTAATACTTTTGTATTTAAACGGCAATCTGCTATAAGAATAACTTATTTCTCCGTCCATAACGCTTTGCGAGAATTTGGCGGCGAGTTTGGCGGAATGTCGCCAGCTTGGTGACTTTTTAAATGTTGCTAAATTAAAGAACATCTCACCAAATGGATAGAAATGTCTCTAAATCAATGAAATTGACGACTAATTAACGAAATGTCAATATCTTGAAAATAATATAAGTACCCACTATAAGAATAACCTATTTTCTTTTACTATAAAAGTAGTAAATTTATTGCATTATATAATGAAAGACACGTGCTGCCCACATCAGAATTTTTTTATCTATCTTCGTTTATATTTTCATTGCACATATGAGCATCTAAAATATTCACATACTTCTCAACACTCAAATTTTAGCCACACACCCCGACAATAGATATTATTTACGTCAAAAAAAATTAACAGATTAATTTTACAGGAATTTTCTCAAAATGCACAGATTCCAAAAATGGAACAATTTCTTCATTTCAGCCAATTTCGCCAATTCTTCATCGAGTTCGCGAATATTAGAAGCTTATTTTAATAATAGATCTTCAAGGAAGAAAATCCTTTATAAATTCTAGAACTTTCGTATAAATTTCCATTTGAAGTAGAGAGAGAGAGAGAGAAGTTGCTTGAAGGAATTTCAGAAGTCACGCAAGACTGGGAAGACGGATTAGACATCCGAGGAACAGTGGAGCTGTCTTGCAAAGAGAAGATTCAGCATCCATTGATAACTCTTTAAAATAGACTTAGCACCAGTTCCATTTTAGTTCTCTTCATATGCAAATTATCCTCTTTTCAACAGAATCAGAATCTTCGCCGCACACTTGGGACTAATGATCCTAATGGCTGCACAGTCATTTGGGTTTTCGAAGTTTGTTTACTTCCCCATTCCACGAAGCAGTAAGATTGATTTATTTGCAACATTGTATTGAGAAAATATTAAAACAAATATCCGTTTTTATGCTTTTTAAATTACAACGTTGCAACTACACTGTAAAAAAAAAAATCCTTGGTATTTTTTATTGGAAATGAACATTTCGTCTACTGATTTCTTGTAGGAAAGAAGTGAAACTCAAAGCTTTCTTACCCGAGAAACTTCTTAAAAGAGGTTTCTTAAAGACGCCATCGCAAATAATATGTTCATATGATATTTCTTGCAAGCTATGAAGGATTATTCGAAACTATCTGTGCAAACATTAATGGAAGATAGGGGACACTAAAATAAACCTTTTTCGTTAATGAGTGCACATCTGCAGTCATCGCTTTTGTTTTAGAGGGCTATGTTAGTGCACAAATGAAAGGCGAACAACATATTTATTATTATAGTAGTTTTATGGTTGTTTGTGAAAATCTTCACAGCTTCACAGTAGTTTCTTTGATTGTTTAGACTATCTGCTTATGTTTGTTAGTTCTGCACATGTCTGTTAGGGTATTATTCATGGTACAATATTACAGAAGTTCTCCTTTTCCATTGGCAAACCCATGCCCTGGATTCATGGCAGCCTTCTCAACATTCGTGAAATGCTCCTTTACATGTACGAAGTCCACGTTACGAATGACAACAACGAAACTTAGCTAACTTCCACGAACACAAACGTTGTATTGTGGCTATTTTTAACCACAATTAATAAATAGCCATAAATAGCCATTTTAATGCATGATCATATCAAATTTTGTCCTAAGGTGTCATATTAAGAAAATAAAAAATTTCGAATAAATTTCGAAGTTTTAGTTCGAAATTAAAAAATATATAACCAGTTTCAGATTTTTCATTAAGAAAACAGAATATAAAGTTTCGAGAAAACACATTAATATTTCTGGCAGCTATAGTGTACACAAGAAATCGATCACAAACAGGTATACATTACTCCAAAAATAGTACTAATTGGCATCAATCTCTCGAAATCGAAAATTATCATGAAAACAATACTTTCTCAATACAACGTACGAGAAAGGAAAAAGGACAATTTCTAAATTGTTTAAAAGTGAATTCATTCATATGATTTTTACTCGTTACGAAAAAAACATTTTTATATTCCACCATGACATAAGTCAAAATATATTAAAGTGACTGAAATATTAATAAAATGGTTGTGGATGAAAATTTACTGACATTTAATGTAATTATACTTTTTAATTATGCTAGAATTTTATATCTTTTATAAACAATGTGTAAGAAATAAATCCTTAGCTGTAAAAGCGTGTATATGGTAGGACATGGAAATGGTATTTCTTAATCTTGAATTCATTACAGTAATTATAGAAATCTAAAATGCTAAAACCGGTATTAGAAATCCGAAGTTATCTTACTTTAATTCATAAAATGTTAACAGCTTAAGAATTTCCATTATATTCAGTTGCAAACTATTCTTTTAAACTAAAATTTTTTATGAATCTGGACTGTTACAAACGATAGTGCGGTGCAATTGATAAACATTTAGTGTGTAGATAAAGTAAAGCTGCCAAGTTCTTGGAGGTCGTAGTAAGTGAATTTCTACTTAAAATGTGTTTGTTAAATATTTAGTATATTTACACCGAAAAAATAACCCAAATATGATTTTCAAGCAATTTAACAGCAATATGAGTGCGCTAAAGCATGGTTCTATTTCTTTTCTCTTCACAACAGAAACTGTATTAAATCATAAATGCAGTATTATTTTATGTTTCTCTTACAAGCATGACCATCAATATTTAAAATTGTTATGAATAATATTCAGTATTTTGTTGATTAATATTTAGTATTTTTACACCCAAAAAATAACCCAAATACGATTTTCAAACTATTTATCAACAAAACGAGCGCGCTATAGCATGATTCTATATTTTTTTCTTTACAAAATAGACTGCATTAAATCATAAATGCCTTTTAAATGATTCATTTTATATTTTTCTTCCAGGCATGACCATTAATATTTAAAATTGATATGAATAATATTTAGTATTCAGTTGATTAATATTTAGTATTTTTACACCGCAAATATCCAAATATCATTTTCAAAATTTTTAACCACAAAACGAGCGCGCCATAACATGATTCTCTCTATTTTCTTTCTTCACAATAGAGACTGTATTAAATCATGAATGAAATTCGAGTTATATTTTTCTTCCAAGCATGACTCTCGTTATTTAAAATTGTCATGAAAATGTATGTTTAAAAATAAATAAGGACTTTGCATACAAAAAACGCATCCAACTTGAATCCTAGATAACGTTAACTATAACATGCATAGATCGTTGTAAGACAACCAAGTAATAAGGATGAGCCGAAAGTACGGGAGCAAGTAGTAGAAAATAACAAACAGAAAATCCGAAGTTATCTTCCTTCAATTATTTAATTTCCCATGTCTTAAGACTTATTTATTTCCGCCATTATTTTATTTCTGTGTTTTCATTAATATGTAGTAACAATTTTGTATGGTTATCATTATTCGTAATACAGTATCTCATAGGGTTCAATTGTTGATCTAGTAGTTTAATTTTATATATATATATATTATATATTGTCGGTATTATATAATGTTATGCTAATATATATTATATATATATTAGCATAATCGCAATATTACCTTAAAATTTACTTACGGTCATAAAAGAAATCCTGAAAGATATGAGCGCTTGCGTAGTCGACTTAGCCAAATCAGACAATACTCTTGACTGGAATGTATTCATTTAAGAAGATTGCTTGACTACATTCAGTTAAATAGAGCAATTGGGCCGACTCAATTTGACGGCATGCATAAGTAATTTGGCAATGGTTGCTCTAAGTTGATGCATAACGCGAATTCGTTACACCGAACAAATGAGTGACTTGATTGGCTCGCCACACACACACGTTTAACTCGACTCAAATAAATGCCTAACTTGCCTCGTTCACGAAAACCACATATGTGATTCGACTCGGCCGTAAGCATAGTTGCGATTGACGTGGATCTCCAAAACAAATGGATGGCTCGACTCGTGACCTCAAAGAAGATGTGTTACTTGATTTGGTTATCACAAACAGATGTATAACTCGACTCTGATACCCCTTTCAGTCTGCTTCACTCAATGCATCTGCTTCAGAAATGCTGTTCAAGTCAACAGATATATCTCGGCTAGCGAGTTAGGACGATCATTTGAAAGTCACGGCAATCAAGAACACTTATGAGTAGTACAAGGAATACAGACGTGGTTCTGCAAACAGAAATACGTCGAAAATACTTTAAAAGACACGCGATTTCAGTAGTGCGCTTTATATGCAAACCATCCTCCTCCGAATACTCTTAATATTTTGTCAATGGTAACAATATAGTCAAATAGCAAATTACGGTTATATCACGGGTAATTGGTCCACATAGTCTTTTACATTTACAGTCTTTTATCGGAATATTTAAAGCTAAAATTTAACTTTCATTTATGGTAAAAATTATTGATTTAACCTTCTCTAAGTACCTGCGTTTTCTAAAAAAAAAGTTTTTTAACCTATTGGTGCTTTCCCATATTTGTACTTAAACAGAAGGAGTGGAATTATTATTCTTCAAGTCAAAATATTTAGTTGAGATACTGTCACTGATAAAGTAAAGAATAATCTGTTCTTTTTTCAGAAAAGGTCTAATAAATTCAAATCAAGAGGTGTCTTAATTTCATTGGCACATATATTACACTTCGCGAAGGGATAAAGCAGATTCAGTGGCGGGATTCTCCCCTCCTCCTCAACAGCGAACATCATCAAAACACATCGCGCTACTGGCACAAGTGATGTCAAATAATAACTAAAAACAGCCAAACGAGTCTGAAAAATTCGCCAAATAATAATAATAACTCATTCAATCGATAATGTCAAGTGACGAAGAATGAAGCGCTGCTTCATCTGAGAAGCCGCCACTGAATTATTTCATGTGGTGTCAAACATGTGGTCTAAGAATCCATTTTTGGCCTCATTTCTATAAGAGCCTGCCTTTATTTCTGTGTACAGGTGCAGAAATGTGTATATGTATATACTATAAAAGTATGCAACCAATTGTCCTGTAAGAATTGAAATCCAGCAACCGTTTAGGAAGTAGAAATATTTTTTATTGGAATTTTATTGGTGCGCTGCTGTTTATTTATACAAACCAGGACTCCATTGATCGGGACCAGTTCGAAGTAAATTCTGGACATTTACTGGCTTGTTTACATACACGGTGAATTTCAATCGTGCTCAGAATTCAAAAGTCCTATATGTGAAATGCTTGAGTTTGCAATTTTATGAAATGTGTTCACTACACTACGATCGACTTCTTACTGGTTCACGACATTTGAACTGGTAACATCACAAAGTGGCCCAGAGCACAGTTCTCGGACTTTCATTTGTGATAAAGCGCAGAAAAACATCTTAAAGTTATTGCGCAGCCTTTATATTAACACTTTACAACATAGTTGAAAAATGCATTAAATCAAAGACAAGAAATCGTAGATTAAAAGGTCATTTAATAAAAACCATCCATTATAACGTACAAATATTAAAAAATCTGATGTGGGCAACACATGACTTTCCTTATATAATGTAATTAATTTACTACTTTTACAGTAAAAAAAGTAGGTTTTTCTTATAGTAGATACTAATATTCTTTCCAAGATATTAAATTTTCGACAATTAGTCGTCATTTTTATCCATTTGGCGAGATTTTCGTTAATTTGGCAACATTTCAAAAAGTCGCCAAGTTGGCGACATTCCGCCAAATTCGTCGCCAAAATCTCGCCAAGCGTTATGCACTAAGAAATAAGTTATTCTTACAGCATATAAATGACTATTGGCGTTCAAACACAAAAGTATTACTAAAAGTATATTTTTTCATTAATGGAATGAGCTAGTTCCACGAGAATGATGTAACCCAATTTATCGCATGGTATTACATATGAAAAGTGAACATGCTTCTCAATAGGAATTTTTTTTTATATGACTTTTTGATAATTTTTTTTTTAAATGAACAATATCTCGAGAACGGTTCATGTTAGCGTTCTAAAATTTATGTCAATCGTTTTCTAATGAAAAATTACATAAGAAATGTCTATTTGCGTAACTTTATTAGTGGTTTTGATTTTTTGACGATTTTTTCAAAATTTCATTCGAAAATTTAGGGGGTTCTTAACATTCGATTGCATATAAAAGCAATAGGCTTCCAGTGTTTACGGATTGTGATTTTTGTACCAAATTTGGTTCGAATCGGTCCATTCGTTCGTCAGTTATCGTCTCCACAGACTCACTGACACACGCACACACACACATACTTTCACACACACACACACACACACACACACACACACACACACACATACACACACACAGACATCACTTCAAAAATGTTTGATTCGTGGTCAGGGATGCTTGAAACGTGCTCTCCCGTCGAAAACTCGAATTCGAATTTTCGACCCCGTCACAATACTTTCCTTATACATTATGTATATAAGGAAAGTAAAAAGGGCAGTACGCTTTCGGGTATCAGCATACCCTTCATCAGCGGCTTTCGAGTAACACCATACCGTTCATCATTTCGGGTATGGTGATATCCGAAAGCGCTCTGGCTTTTTTAATATTTATACGTCATAAAGGATGGTTTTTATTAAATGACCTTTTAATCTACGATTTGTTGTCTTTGATTTAATGCATTATTGAAGTTGACGTGTAACCACTTTAATTATTAATAATTAATAATTAGTTGAAAAATTTTTATGACTTTGTTCATTATGTCTGTTTGTCTGTCCGTTCGCATGATAACTGATGTAAAAGGACTTTATCAAAATGAAATTTTAGTATGTTTTTGAGACGGTCTGTGGGACATATGGGAATGTAAATAGTTAATATCACCCAGTTAGTTTTGGATTGAAGCCGGGTTGTAAAAATGAAATACATTGAATCCTATGGGACCTAATTTTTCACACATTTTTTAAGCGAAGTTAAAATTCACAAATTGCTTCGAAAATTTTATAAACTATTCAAATTATCCAATAAAATATATAAAAAAATTCCACCAACATATGTTCGGTAGTTTTTTAAATAAAAATTAAAATAATAAATACACCATATAATATGAAGAGATCACGTGATTCACTTCACAATAAATATGGCATCCATCTTTTTTTCCCAGAGTAAAATTCGTGATTTTTAAAGTTCTTTTAAATTTGTATTTAGTGTTGCATCCGTCCTAAAACCGCTTTATTTTTTCGTATTTTCTGTGCATCTATATTCTCCGCCAAAGCAATTACAATATCTTTGAGTTTAAATGATCATCAAACTTTGATTATTTTTACATTTTTACAACGAAGCCTCATTTTAATGGATCCAGAATGTAAACAAGTTATTGTAAGATGAGTTTCATGGCCGAATTATTTTCACGTAAAATTATTTAACTGGAATAAAAGTGCATGAATGAAATATCCATTGACTTTACACAGAGAGTCAGACGATTTATATTTCGTTGACGGTATTTGAATAAATTTCATTGTTTTCGATGAAGTGGTAAGTTTTCAAGCAAAATAAATGTTTAAATAAAATTGTATTTCAATTGGAAAGTGTTTTATAATTAATGCTTTATGCATGGTTGATCTTTCTTGTTTTAGCCCTAACTTCAGTCTGATATCTCGGCCCTCTTAGAATTCGAACATTCGAAATTTCATAACGCCTTTTTTTACTGTCGACTCATAGTTCAAGGAAACCTTTATTCTTTTGCACCCCCATTTTTAATACTCATTCATAAATCAGGCAATTTAGTTTTTTTTCGACTTCGGGTATATTGGTCCATCTTGCACCGAAGAAGCGAATCCAACGTAGCATCGAAATAGCTGTATGCTACTTTGTTTCTTAACATTGGTATTAATTATGCCGTTCAAGTTTTTGTTTATCCTTTGCAAAATATGTTATTGCTTATTGAAATATTGTAAATCGTACAAGAGTTTAATGGGCTATAAAAATTAATATAAAGACAATAAAATAAGAGAAAATAACAGGTTTTAGGTCATCAACAAAAATTCAACAAAAATAAACACAATTAATAAAAAAATCTGATGTGGGCATCACATGACATTCCTTATATAATTTAATGAATTTACTGCATTTACAGTTAAAATATTCTTATAGTAGATATTTATATTCTTTCCAAGATATTGAATTTTCTTCAATTAGTCGTCATTTTCATTGATTTAGCGTCATTTTTATCCATTTGGCGAGATTTTTGTTAATTTGGCAACAATTAAAAATGTCCAAATTCGTCGCCAAAATCTCACCAAGCATTATGGACGGAGAAATAAGTTATTCTTACAGCAGATAAATGACTATTGGCGTTCAAATGCAAAAGTATTACTCAAAGTATTTTTTTCATGAATGGAACGAGCTAGATCCACGAGAATGATGTCACCCAATTTATCACATGGTATTACATATGAAAAGTGAGCATGTTTCTCAATAGAAAATATTTTTTTTAATTTTATATAGCTTTTTCATATTTTTTTTTAAAAATGTGTAATATCTCGAGAACGGTTCATGTTAGCGTTCTAAAATTTATGTCAATCGTTTTCTAATGAAAAATTACGCAAGAAATGTCTATCTGCGTAATGTCTATCTGGTTTTGATTTTTTGACGATTTTTTTCAAAATTTCACTGGAAATTTTAGGGGGGGGGTTCTGAACATTCGATTGCGTATAAAAACAATAGTCTTCCAGTGTTTACAGATTGTGATTTTTGTACCAAATTTCGTTCGAATCGGTCCATTTGTTCGTCAGTTATCGTCTCCACAGACTCACTGACACACACACTCACAGACATCACTTCAAAAATGTTTGATTCGTGATCAGGGATGCTTGAAACGTGCTCTCCCGTCGAAAACTCGAATTCGAATTTTCGACCCCGTCACAATACTTTCCTTATACATTATGTATATAAGGAAAGTAATAAGCATAATTAATAAACATTCAACAACAAAAATAAAGTATCAGTCAAAAAATTCCTTCAGAACTGCAAATGTATATAAAACTGCAAAATTTAGAATATTATAACGTAAATTAATGAAATAACTTATCCGGAATATACGTGAACTACATTCATCTACTCTGGATTCTTTAAATTAATTGTTTATGCTATTAATAAGAATATATTTCAGTTTCATATTATCTACGAAAGCAGTTCGAGAGAACTGTTACATAATGTTATAGTTATGTTACAATACATACTATATTTATTTGATTTGATAAAACTTATCTTGTCATAACTTCTTCAACAATAGGTTTAATTCAAAACTGTGAAAACCTTTAAGAATGTTCTAACTGTATAACTACTTTAATCCTAACTTAACTATATGACTCTCTTACAGCGTCTCATTTTTTACAGTAACTATCTTAATTAAAAATGCACTAAAAGTTTATTTCACGCCTACAAGCGCTAAAGTCTCATCTTCCTTCTTTCGTTTAATAGGAATGTGTTTATTTGGTACTCGCCCAAAACAAACTGGGAGAAAATTTTCATTTCAGAAGAGATATTTTGCCCTCACCTATTTAATGCCACGTAATCCTTCTCACTTTCTACATAGAAGATGGAAGAGTGCATTCCTTAGACGCGAAAAGAAGTGGATTTATTTGAATTGTTAGTTAAAATTCTTTACCAACTATTGTAGAGGTGAAAAGTATGCAAATGAATTATATATATATATATATATATATATATATATATATATATATATATTATGATTTTTTTAATTTAAATATTAATGCAATTATTGAGTGTAGTAACAGGCTTAGCTTATATCAAAGCTTTCTCAACATGATATCCAGATTTCGAACGCTTACCTTATATATGGAGCAGGGAACGAGGTGCATTTAGTACCTGATTAGTACCTGTTTTATTTATAAAGGAATTATTCTCAAGCCAAACGTTCGGTCTATTTCATTTTTATTTTATCTTCACATGTGCTCTTCATACAACTTTCAAAAAGGGATAAGTCACAGGTAATTAAAATATACAAGTAATTGAATTATATATATACATATTGAATTATAATATATATATATATACACACACATTCTGTTGCAAAAGATATATGTATCCATAAAATTTAAGCTATAACCATGACACTCGGTGTGCAAATGTCAATTTAAGAGTTATGCAAATGATCAAACTGTCAGCGCCAATAATGTTATATGGCTCACACAACGCGCATGAGAACTGCGAATTGTGCAGTATTTAAAATGAGAGATTGTGGTCTCACTCATGGAGCAATTCGAACTAGATTTTCTACTTTGATACTGCAAATTGCGTGCAAATATGTCTTTAAGACGTACTCGACGGTGCTATGGACTACTGTTGGATATGAGAGAATTTGCATCATAGGTCTTAAGGGAAGGTGGTTGGTCCAACAGACGTATCAGTTGCACGCATCCCGCTTTAACAATGAATCCGGTTTCTCTTTTTGGGCTGATGACCGCCACATACGTGCGTGTGTGTGTGGGGGGGGGGGATATTGTCCAACGTTCCGATCCCGCACAGTCTGGGGAGCCATCTTGTGGGACAGCGGATCTCCTCTATTTGTGATGAAAGCCATTCTGACGACACGCTTGTACGTCAACGATCTTCTGCAGCTGATTGTTTTCCCTACGTTGTAAATCCGCTCCTGTTTCATTATTAACAAGAATTTTATTTTTTTTTCCATTTTATTGTTTTTGGAAGCCATTGGCTATCTGTTATAGGTGACAAATACCGAGTGAACTCCCTGTTCCTACATTGAACCGGCTCGGAGACTGACGGAGACTCAGTGCGGTGGTTGTGGACGTGGATCTCAATCGGCGCTATTTTGAGAACGTTTAATTCGACCCTTCGTTGCCCTATGTAGGTACAAATTGCTCCATTTATGTTTTAATTTTTGTCAAAAAAGTTTTGGTCTCTAGTTGGAGGATGACACTCAACCAGTCGTATGCTCTTTCGTCGGTTCTTCGGTTTCGAGTTGGCTCGTACGTTTTTCTTTCCTGTGATTTTTGGTGGACCGAGTGTTTTGCTGTAGTCCAGCTGGGTTGTTTCCAGATGCTGGCGGCTCACCGAACTTGTGTGTGGAGTGTCTTAAGTGCACTACCGCAACGACGGAATCTCTTTATCCGGTTACCTTCGGGTAGGGCGGCTATTCTTTCAGGTTACCAACAAGACAACGCTTAACCACGTACTTGCACGACTTTCTCAACAAAGTCTTTGAGGACAATACCCTCTCATAACCATCCAAGATCTCCAGACCTATCACCAATCTAATACGTCTGGGATATGCTGAGACGCCAGTTGCAGCCTTTTCAGTATATCACTGGATTAACTGACAAGTTGCTACCTTTGTGGCAGAATCTTACGCAGAGAAACATAAGCAACTTACTTGACTCTATGAAGCATCAAATACCGGCTTGTATAGCTGCAAAAGGTGGATTTAAAACTTACAAAATGCTATCTTCTTGTTTTAACGTTTCCTTTGTAAACAGTTAATTTGTTCCAAAATTCTAATCATTTGAATAAAAGGATACATATATGCCGAGTTTCGCGGCTTAGGCCAAGAACAGCATATTCATATGAACGCTAAAATACAACTGGAAGTTGTATCTCACTGCAGTTATATCTTTAAACCATTATTTATATTTCGATGAAAAATTTACAGTTATCTAATTTTCTTGTGGATTTCTTCAAGGAAGTATTAAAAGTTATATTCTCTCAAGCAGCAGTTTATTCATTGTGGTATAACGTCTGTGTTTACGACTCTAGGATATTTCCTGGCCTGTAAGGTGATGTTTGTTAAAATAAAAAAATACATTTACCAACTTCTCCTTTCAAGTAAAGACATCTCACTGAAAATATTATCGCGAATACCTGTAAAACAATAAACAATAATCCTGAAAAATATACTAATAATTTGTATTACGATAATTTCTAAAATAGCATAAACATTTTCTAAATCAATATTATTAATCTCTAATAGTCATTTCTAAATTAGCATAAATATTTTTCTAAATTTTAAATAAATGCACTTTCCAAATAACGTACTTTCAGAAAAGTCATTCTTTGACAAGGGTTTCTAATCTCGCAAGAAAATCAAAAAATGAAATGTTAAAACAAAAGTGAACATTGTAAATGATAATAAAATGTTTATTTATTGGTTCCCTTTTACATTTTGCTAAGCATCCTTTAGTAACTTCAATTTAAATGAGGATAAGGTAAACAAAAAATCTCTCTGAAATCCTTTATATTTTAAGCTTAAATACATTCAACAAAATATTAAAGTTTATTGCTACAAATGTAAAGTACTGATGTAAAAAATATATATAAAATCTCAAGGTACAGAACAGCGTTTGAAAAAACTTGGTTCGAATCTCATTTGCAAAATAAGTTCTTTACAAATTTTCTCAAAACAAATAACCAAAACTAGTTAATTTTCCATAAATTACAATAAGATATTTCTCATATCACGAGGCTGAAAAAGATGTAAAGAGTGTCTTATCAATAATACAAGATTCAAATATCTTAAAACTAAATCCATTCCGAGAACAAATACTACTTATTCAATGAAACACGGCGCCAAATTTAATTCATTTAATGGCAAGTCCCAGTGCAACAAATTTCATTTTATTCCGAGCTTAACAACTGCGGTATATTCAATGAAATTAAAATGAAGTAAAGAATAGTTTGTCTCATTCTTCTGCAGGAGAATGCTGTTTTATTTAACTTAGAATATCAGCTACTATTTTGCGGTTTAGGAAGAAATGAAAGGAAAGTTGGGTAACGTGAAAGGATTAAAATTGTAAAGAACTAAAGTAGCTTCGTTAACATCAGCATATAATACAAAAATTATAGTGTCATACTATTCTTTTTTGTAGACACTATTATTAAATATGATTAGTTTTGTATTGTATGCTATTTTTAACGAAGTTAGTTTAGTTTCGACACTATTATTACTTTCGGCCGTCCAACTATTACTACTTTCGGCCGTCCAACTAGTTACTCTAAGTCCTCTGGACGAGTCGGACGGTCTGGGTCTTCAACTATTATTACTTTAGCCCATTGGTTAGCGCGCTGGAGTTGCACTCGGTAGGCCCGGGTTCGATTCCAGCCACTGCCAAAACTGCCGCCGTGTTCATGCGGAGTACGATCACGTTAAACATGTGGGTCCGAAAGTCCTTCCGAGAGGTTGGTGGTAGGGGAAGGAGGGTACGGTCCCTGTGGATGCCTCCCCCACTGGGTTCCGGTCTAAATTGGGTGGCACTTCCCGACCGTCCAAACAGTTACCTTACACCTTTCTGGTAGGTCGGACGGTCTGGGTTTCAACAACAACAACTATTATTACTTTGTTGTATACTGCTTTTCATGAAATTATTGTAGTTTAAACACTATTATTTGTATCTTGTACTTTGATTTTATTGAAGTTAATTAGTTTATCGTGTTGTATGCTCTTTTAAACACAGTTATTTTAGTTTATACACTATTACTTTTGTATTGTATGCTGCTTTTCACGAAGTTATTTTAGCTTAAATACTATTATTTTTGTGTTGCATGTCGTTTTAACAAAGTTAGTTTAGTTTAGACACTATAATTTTTGTGTTGTATGCTATGATTAAAGAAGTTAATTTAATTTAAGCACTATTATTATAGTATTGATTGCTGTTTTTAACGAATTAATTGTAGATTAGACACTCTTATTTTTGTGTTGTATGCTGCGTTTCACGAAGTTATTTTAGTTTGACACTAATGTTTTTGTGTTACGTGCCGTTTTAATGAAGTAATTTCGGCTTAAACACTATTTTTGTATTATATACTGCTTTTAACTAAGTCATTTTGGTTCCCAACCGCCCGTCTTCTTTTCTTATTTATCAGCAGTTTGAGCAATACATAATGAAAACGTGTATATTTTAATGTGATATGAATGTTGAATGTATTATTTATTGTCTAAATTTATATTTAGTGCTTCATTGCAATACTAATATGAGAAAAATTACGTATTTCACAGGCCTAATAGCATTTGTAGCATAAATATATCTATGCAAACTTAGAGTACTCTAACAGTTAGTCTCCGAGTTCAAATTTAGCTTTTTATTTTTTGTAACTCTACTACAGCTCACTGTCGAGACGTAATAAGAGAATCCCAGATCTTCTACCGAGAAGACAATGTTTCTTAGATTTATCTATAGTAAAACGATTTTTCCCGTCTTCCCAATTCGTTAAAAAAAACTACATACCTCCGCATGGAAAAGTAAATTTATCGATAAATGAAAAAGTAAGTTTACCAATCTGGAGTAGTTAGTGACCATTTCTGAATTACATACCTCCACATGGAAAAGTAAATTTGCCAATAAGTGGAAACGTAAATTTGCCAATAAGTGGGAAAGTAAATTTGCCAATAAATGGAAAAGTAAATTTACCAATAAGTAGAAAATTAAATTTGCCAATAAATGGAAAAGTAAATTTACCAATAAGTAGAAAATTAAATTTACCAATTGGAGTAGTTAGTGACAATTCCTGAATTACATTCCTCCACGTGGAAAAGTAAATTTACCAATAAGTGGAAAAGTAAATTTACCAATCGGTTAGTGACAATTCCTGAACAATGATGCATTAATTGTTCAAACATTCAATAATAGTGAATATGTTTATTTGTTATGCTATTTTCAGATAAAAATATGGCCAATAGCTCAAGAACGACATATGTTAACGCTATGTAAATGACGTATTTTGTTTTTAATAATAACATATATTTACAATATCTGCATTAGAAACAATGGTTAATAAATTTATTTTTTATAAAAAATTTTTCAATTTTCGTAATAAAATTACTCGTAAAAATAACACCCTTCCCTTTTCCTAACCATTCTCAAAACCTATAGGCGTTTTATAATTTTTTTTTTTCCTACACAATTTTGAAATTATTGTCTAAACCATAATGATGAATAAGTAATGAACCCTCAATAATATGATATTACACATATAAAAATTTAATGAAACATACATTGTATTTGAGCGATAATTACGCCAAACATGGCACCTTCTCTCTACCTTGCCTGTGAAGTAAGTTAAAATTAAATTAACGGAATTTAACCGTAGTTTATCAGAGCATCCGATTGGTACAATTGATGCATTTTACCTGTTCTATATAAGTTTTCTCCAGAGTTTAAATTTCCATTCGAGCAAGGTTCTAAACACATATGCATAGTCAGCGGAACAATTTATCGTACAGGGTTCAAAGAGCAACTGCCAAGAAAAGACTCCACTCGACGGCGAATTTGAGTGCAGATTACAAAATGAAGCCCAGCTCCTCACCGAAAGATTCTAGCACTTGCCACGAAAGGGAAATCCCCCACACAGATAACAACACTTTGAGAGCCAAGAAAATCACACCTCTCACAAGCACACTAGTAATTCTTTCCATAGAGGAGGATGGCTGTAGCTATAAACATAAAGCCCATTCGCCCTGGAAAAAATGTATATTCGAGAGTATATATTCGTATTTTATTCCACATCACAATAGTTTATATTCGTCAAGAAATGTACACAAATGTCATTTGTTCATTTTATATTTAAAAATTGTATTTATTGGGAATCTGCTTACTTTTAGTTTTCCTAATGGCAACATTTTTGGTTTTCAATAAGTACAATACACTTTGTGCGAAGAATAAGAAAAATTTGAGTAACACATAAAATCACAAATCACTCTTTCTTATATTGATCACACTAAACGTGCTTTAAAATTTCGTGTTGAGGTACTATGTAAGCAGAAGTATGAAAAAAAACACAGTAATGTAAAAAGCCACAGTGACTAAGTAAAAAAAAAATAGGATTTTAATAAATAATCCCCTGCTCAATATTGCTATCCATTTGACCACTGTTTTGAGTTTTCTTCGTCAAGGATCATGCAAAAATACACGTCAATCAATGATCTATACTTTCGTATCCAGAAAAATTCCCGAAATTCAGTTAATAACTTGTACAGTACGCCATTTTTGACCGCGGTCAGGTAGAACACCCTGTAACCCCCCTCCGTTTTTCGTTCTATTCCTTTGGGGTTCTTATGTGTCATTATAACCCTTTTTTCATCTTGTTGGGTTTCATTTATACTTATTTTGACTTGAACGTCTTGTCGGGATATTCCTATTGTGTTTTAGCTCACGCCAAATTTGTGTGTTATTTGTCGTTTTTGATTGGTTGGACTGTGTTTCATGCTGCTTTATAATTGGACCCATTCTTCTTCCTTTCCCGGCCATTCCTCTTATAGAGTTTGGGTTTGTTGGTTCTCTTGCACAGATGGAAGAGATCCATCACATCCTCGAAACAGTTGTATGCTGCATTATTTTATTATTTGTGGTTTTATACATTGTTCCAGATTTTCTTATTCTCGGTTTTGTTCATGATGTACGTTTAGTATATGAGAATAATGTTTCTAGAGCAAGCAGATTAGTAATTGTTATAGTAAATATTGAATGTATGGAATTGGGTAGAGACTACGGGAAAAGTAAAAAAATAAAATTTATAGTCAAAGATAGCTTAATTTTTTAAATTGAATAATCGAAATGTAATTTCAAGAGAGGCAACATTGAACTCTTTCTGTTACACTAAATATGTAAAGCTTTTCTTATCAACAGTGTACACAAAACTACGATATGGAACTTATCTCCTTAAGGGAATCTGTTACTACATGTTCAACCATTCACGACCCAAAATTCAGTCCATTTTATTGAGTCCCATAACAGCAAATTTCATCTTATTCCAGGCTTAACACTGCAGTGTATTAAATGAAATCAAAGCAGAGAACAAATATTTCGTTCTTTTCTTTTGACTGTAACGTTGTTTTATTTAACTTGGAACTTTAGTGAGTGCTTTAGGTTTCAGTCAGGAATGAAGTGGATTTAGGTTTATGCTGTAAAAATCCAATTCTGTACGTTTCATGGGCAATGAAATGTTGGAAAATCCTTATCTAATTCTTTACTGCAACAATATTTCTGAGAAAGTTCCTTTAGAGATAACGCAATTTTCGGAATAGGGAATTATTTGGAAAATTAAGACAGAAATATAATGAAATGTGAAAGTAAGAAAATGAGAGGTGTGAATATATATATATATATATATATATATATATATATATATATATATATATATATATATATTAGAAAGATATAATAATAACCAATTCCAAGTAATTACGAAATGTTAAAATAATAAAATAACCAAAGCAGTTGTACCACGGCTACCATGCCAAAAAAAGAAATGGACATCTTTAGTTTGATTCGTATATATATAAATAAATATATATATATATATATATATATATATATATATATATATATATATATATATATATATATATATATATATACTATAAAAGATATATATAAAAAAGGAAATATCATAAACAGGTGTGTTAACGGGGTTTAGCAAGGTCAAGAGGGATTGTGACCCCTTTTCCTGGTTTTAGCATGCTTTAATTCCTGGAAAACACTCCCAGAAATCATCACATGCCCGAAACAACACCTATACGTGCGCAGGGGAAAAAACCTGGGTATGATATTTCCATTTTTATGATATTTCCTTTTTGTATATATATCTTTTATAGTGTATTGCGAGGTCTTAGATAGAGCAGAAAATGCGCCATATATTTCCCCTTGATATTTATACTATTTCGATTGTATTTAAAATATATATATATATATATATATATATATATATATATATATATATATTATTTTCGTTATTCTCATTATATATTATATATATATATATATATATATCATACTATATAAATTCATTATTTGTGTTTCGGGTATATTCATATATTCTTTTCACAGATGCAACTGACATCATTTTAAAACTGATACTCTTTGAGATGTGCTTATATAATGAAATCGTATGGTCAAACTATCGTTAGCGATTATTTTTATCTTGAAACATTCATGGTAAACTGTTATCTCCCTAACAATACATCCTAGTAACCCCCCATTAAAGTACATCCTCTATGCAAATAATATATGCATTGCAGAAAATGTAATACATATACTCAGAATTAAAAATACAGATTCCGTGAATTTAATTCAATCTTAAATACTTTCTGAATACGAGATACATTTATTCAAAACCAACTAGCCGAATAGAGAATAATTTTCTTCTCTTGTAATATATATTTAGTTTGTGGTACTGCAATACTATACACAAAAATATAAATTGTTCCTTTTAAATAATGTCCCCAAAATGAGAATCTGTGAAGCTAAATTCATTCCATAAAACTGTTACTTGAGCGCAACCATTCAGGAACTAAGAATTTAGTTCATTTTATTGCAAGTCCCAGCGCAGCAAATTTCATTTTATTCGGAGCTTAACAACTGCAGCATATTGAATGAAATCAAAGCTGAGAAACAAATATTTCCTTCTTTTTCTTCACCGCGAACGTTGTTATATTTAATTTAAAGCTTCTGTAAGTGTTTTGGGGTTTAAGATGGAATGAATTGCACGTAAATTCATTCGAAAGAATGTAATTTGTGCATATGTTATGCTCTATGAGAGATGTTGTTAAAACTGTATTTAGTGCTTTATAGAGATTACAACAATGTGCTTTATTTTTTAAGAAAGTGAATTGAGTGTTTTCGATGTAACAAATGTTCAATTTCGATGTAACAAAAAGTCCACGTTCGTGCTAATACAAAAGTATTATCACATGATATTTAACGTACAAGGTTCAAAACTATTCCCATACAAAATATATGTAAGTTGATATTTATCTAAAAATTCTCTAGAATTTGGTAAACTTGTACACTTTACCCTTAATTGTAAATTAATTGAGGAAATGGCCAGTTATACTTATGTACAACACGTAAATCAATGTAAGAAACGCGTTCATAAACGTAGAAAAGAGGAAGAAATCACATAGCAAATTTGGGTAAAGGCTTATGCAATTAACTTTGAACATTGCAATCATCGAGTATACTATCCTATGCTGTAAAAATATCCCGTTGTCCTGTAGGATTAAAAACCACAGTCATCTTGTAGGACACATAATCCTAGATATACTATAAAATGAATAATTCCAGTTGTCCCATACGATGAATAATTTCAATTGTCAGGATGAATAATTTCAGATGTCATATATAGTGGGGAATGTTAGTTATCAAGATTAACAATCCTAGATGCCCAGTAAGATGAATAATTCTATATGTTGCTCCCGATGAATAAATCCAGTTGCCAGGATGAATAATTCCAGATGTCCAATATAATTGAGAATGTCAGTTATGAAGATTAACATTTTCAGATATCCAGTAAGATAAATAATTCCATATTTTCTTCACGAGGAATCCAGTTATAAGAATGCATAACTACAGATGCCCTGTATATCAGATGTCCTTTACAATGAATAATGTCCGGTAGTAAGATATTCTCGGATATCCAGTAGGATGAATATTCTAAAATGCCCTGTAACCTGATTATTCTCAGATATCCTATTGCAGTGATAATCTCAGTTATTAAGTGGAATGGATATTTACAGATGTCTTGTAGGGTGAGTTTCACCAAATGTCTTATGGTTGATACATCCTCAGATGTCCAGTAAGATAAAATTCTCTAATGTCCTACAGGATGATTATTTCCTGATGCTCTACAAGATTTATACCACCATCTACAGATTTGCTAGGAAAGTCCTTAAAGTAAAGCGTCTTGTAAGTAAAGCGCCAACTATTGTAAAGTGACCATGCCAGATCAAATAAAAGTGATTGCAGCACCCCTAGCGGAGAAATTAAGAAGTTAAAATAGCATACTTGGCTTGTTTACGTATCATGTACAGCATTCGTCAAATGTGATTGGGCATTTGTTGAAATTTGTATTATTTGTTTTCTTTCAATTTCATTTTGTACGTTCTGTACATAATGTATTATAATGTATTATAATGTATTTTAATGTATTAAAATCTATTGGAATGTATTAAAATGTATTAGAATGTATTAAAATGTATTAAAGTGCTTCATACATAATGTATAAAAATCATGATGTACCTGTCATTTTGAGCTTAATTAAATTATTATACACATATATCTTTTAGAGTATTTCTATTTATTATGTTATCTGTTTTGGCAACAGCAAGTACATAAATACTCTTGCAAACTTAAGAATACCCCTATTTTCAGCAAAAATTTCGAGTGCTTTTCATCGTTTTTCCTTAAAATATACTATTTCTAAGATTCAGAGACCACCAGTGGTCCAGTGTAGACGTGTTTTGTGGAGCTGGCGCCATTCTTATTGGATCGTATTTATTCTTGTCTGATTGTACTTATACTTTGGTACGTGCATCATTCCAGAGAGAGTAAGAACTATGCTATGAGCTCTAGGACCCATTCTGTCTCGGGACCAAAATCTCATTGCAAAGCACAGGAGGGAGAAGGATGATATTTCTGCTAAAAATGAAACTACTGTATCACTAGTCGAAGATATGCTTGTTAAGCTGGGGTAAGCACGAGCTGCGGTTGTGAAAGCAGAAGAAGCAGTTAAACATATGGATTGGGCTGAGGTCGTGGAAAAAGAGGACGGAGAGACAGAACGTGATGGGAAAGAAGCTGCGAAGCAGGCATCCCCCTTCACCCTTGCAACTTTTGCCGAGGAATATCAGAAGAAGCAGTGCTTCCCTAAAGAACAACTCTTCCCCGCATCGATCGAATGGAAAGTCTGGAGCCACTTGAAATGCTACGACTTTATGCTACAACTTACTCAGATGTACTATCCTTGATTCTTACTACCAACCCTGATTGCCATACCCTTGTGATGCGCGATTAATATGAGCTTATTGCTCAGATTTATAGCACCCACAAAACTGAAAGGGGAAGAGGACCTTTATCATATATGTGAAATTTATAATTTTGGTAAACTGGAAGGTTTTAAAACTCAAAATGAAATTAAAAGACTAAAAATATGTTGAGGACCCTAAGAAAACCCCCAAGGAAATCCCCGTGGAAAATAAATTTGTAAAGCTCAAAGTGAAGGACGAAGTTGAGGCGACTGAAGCTCCCCCGTCCCTAAAGCTAAAATCTCAACATTCTGCGTGGACTGTTCAAGCAATTGGGAAGCCCTCATAGAAGACCTAAACAAAATTCTCACCACCAAAATTCAGGGTCTTCTTATGGGAAGGGTGATCAGGATCACTCTTGGATCCGCTGAGGATTACAGGAGTGTTCAGTCTCACCTGACCCAAAGTAAAATCCCTTTCAGTTCCATCAATCTAAAAAATGAAAGACCTAACGAAATAGTGATAACGAAAGAGATTAAATAAATACTGCTATTTTATACTAACCTAGACGCCCTTAAAAATGCAATTGCTTTGGACGGTCATAAGATAAATATAATTTCCCAACTTAAGAATAAAAGGTATGAACACCCCCTCCCCATGTGTTTGATCTGCCTTGAGCCGTCCGAGAAATGACGAGAATCTACGAATTAAAT
Organism: Amaurobius ferox; assembly: GCA_951213105.1. Taxonomy (NCBI): domain Eukaryota; kingdom Metazoa; phylum Arthropoda; class Arachnida; order Araneae; family Amaurobiidae; genus Amaurobius; species Amaurobius ferox. The sequence continues at coordinate 16,227,376 of OX578135.1, forward strand.
AGCATCTTTTCCATGAGAGTAAAACCCCTAGCCTTCAAAGCAAAATGTGCTATATATATATCAACTTTATAAACATCACTTTGAGATATGCAGCCTAACCCCTAGGTGTTTAAAATACGGCGAGGGACACCCAACTCGAGAGTGTAAAAAACCCCGAGACATTCGACAAAATGTACCAATTGTGGCGAGGATCGCCCAGAATACTTTCGGCACTACCCTCAAAATCCCTGAAACCATGAAAAGTCTCAGAACTCCAAACCTGGACCCCAAATCCTAAAATCTAAACCCCCTAAAACCTAGGAACGGGAAAACTCCCCACGCCCCCTCTCCCTTCAAAATTCAATAGCTACCCCTGTTCAGGAAACGCCAGCCAGTACCGACACGGCTCGAGAATGTTTCGAAGAGTATTTTGTCCACTCGCAACCTGATACAGCTATATCTTCTTGCCCCAAATCCTCCAATGCTTTCTATTAATTCCTGAAATTCTTTAAAGAACTCGAAAATTACTTCAATATATCCTACATTCATTTTTCATCAGCTTTAAAAAAAGCCAAATTCCCCAAAATTAATTTAATTTTGGTTGTAAGCAAGATAAGCAATTCTGGGTAGTCAATGTGGCTCATCGACAGATCTATTGCAGCATTCTGCAGCTCGTGCAGTTACCTGCTCTTACGTGAGGATTACTTCCTTGATACCACCGCCACGTCCACTTGTGAGCTGCCCTTTTGGACTTCTCTACAAGTGCACAGCTAATGTCATAGACTCAGGAAATTCTATATTTACAGTCTGAACGTCACGGAGCTCCGTGCCAGATGCTTCATGTGCTACCGTCCGAACTATTTCTAAAAATCAGAGTTCAAGGATATTCAAAATATATAAATCTGTCGAAAACTCGAATTCGAAATTTTAACCCTATCACTATATTCTGTACATAAGGAAAGCAACATTTTTTTTTTCGCAATCGGAGGCAAAGTACAGTTTTATTCCATCGTTTAAATTACTTCTTCCATGAGCGTTTGGAGACTTACGGTTGTAGGTTTTGGTACAAAAACATCAATTCTCATTTTAAGTTCTTTCAGTTGGAACAAAATATGGAACGGGAGAATTTTTTTCACTTTTATTTTGTATCTTCCAAAGCAAAAATTTATCAGAACGATACACAAGAGAATAAAGAGTCTTAAACATTGATTACTTTTTAAAGAAAACAGCTTTTCTAAGTTTAATATCTCTACGGAGTATCATTTTGGGGTTTCTCTAAACAACGTATGTGTCTGTTGTGATAACGCATCAGAAGGATCGTGCTGTCACATTCGAAAATATTTTCTTTTTCAGTGGGTGCTTACTTTTGCACAGATTGTTTTATTTTATATATATATATATATATGATAAATATATATATATATATATATATATAATATAATATAAATATATATATATATATATATATATATATATATATATATATATATATGATATATATATATATAATCATATGATAAATGACTTTTTAAATTTTTGTTTGAAAATATTGAACAAAGGAGACAGTTTAAGACATTATAATATTACATTTCATGTTAGAAAATGTAAAAAGTTATTTCGTGTCATACAAATTTAGTTTAGATTGGCCTAAAGATTACTTTCGAAATCTTTTCCGGTAAAAATCCCATTTATCCAACACACGCTAGCATTCCACACATACATATGGACAAATATTAAGTTTTAGATATAGCAACATACATTTGAGGGTACTTATCTGACATGAAATCAATAGATCAATATATATATATATATGTATGTATATATATATATATATATATATTATATACATACACACACATATATATATATATATATATGTATTTATAATCGAAAACTATGCATAAACTACTGTAAGTACAATAACTAGGATCAATCATACATAAAGCATTGATTATGCAACACTTTCCAACTCCAATGCAATTTTATTTAAACATCTCTAAAATGCGATATATTCCTGGGTAATACTTTTAAAATTATCACAGCACTACATTAATTTATTATATTTGAAAACTTGAAACTTCATCGAAAAAAATGAACTTCATTCAAATGACGCGATTGAAATATAAATTGTCTTGTTTAAACATCTCTAAAATGCGATACATTCCTCGGTAATATTTTTAAAATTATCATAATACTACAATAATTTATTATATTTGAAAACTTCATCGAAAACAATTGAAATTTATTCAAATGACGTCATCGAAATATAACACGCCTGGCTCTCTCTATAAAAGCAGCATTACATACATAAACTTTTTTCGATTCATTTCATTCATCACAATACTATAATAATTTATTTTATTTAAAAACTTAAGATTATGGGAGTACAAGTAATTAAACTCTATGCTTAAAACTTCATCGAAATAATCGACCTTCCCTATGTAAAATCAATGAATATTTCATTCATATCAGCTATATTGCAGACTCCATGAGCTAAATAATTTTGCGTTAAAGAAATGCAGCAATTCTTATGCAACTCATTCTACATCCTTTGTTCTCCATAAGTGAAAATTAGGCTTCGTTGTAAACATAATCAAAGTTGGATGATCATTTAAACTCAAATATATTGTCATTGCGTTGATTCAGTATGTAGATGCACATTATTTAAACAAAATTAAAGCGGTTTTAGGACGGATACAACACTAAATATGAATTAAAAAGAACTTTAAAAGTCACAATTTTGACACAAGATGGATTCCATATTTTATTTTGAAGTGGGTCACGTGATCTCTTCATATACTGGTCACGCGATCTCTTCATATAAAAGGTGAAATAATTATTTTAATTTTTATTTAAAAACTACTGACTATATATTGCTGAAATTTTTTTATATATTTTATGGGATAATATGAATATTTCCTGAAACTTTCAAAGCAATTTACGAATTTTAAATCCGCTTAAAAATGTTTGTAAAATTAGGTCCCATAGATTTCAATGTATTTCATTTTTTCAACCCAGGTTCAATCCAAAACTAATTGGGGGATATTATTCATTTATATTGCCATAGGTACCACAGACCGTCTGAATAACATACTAAAATTTCATTTTGATAAAGTCATTTTTACGACAATTATCGTGCTAACGGACAGACAGACAGACATAGTGAACAAAGTCATAAACGCTTTTCAACTTTGTTGTAAAGTGTTAAAAAAACCACCTCTAGCATATGCGTTGGAAATGGGTAACTATAGACGAAGACTAAGAATAAAAATAGTAGGTAGCTTATTGCTACATTGATAATATGGGGGTGGGGGGAGCAATTGTATACAAAAATTATTATATATATATATATATATATATATATATATATATATATATATATATATATATATATATATATATATAAGTAATTGAAGAATTTTTATTTTACGTGTATTATATATATCTGAGATTGATCGTTAATAGAAAATGTGCTGTAAAGCTAAAATGAAAGAAAGTTTTACTGCAGTTATGGTGCTAATGAACAGACAGACAGGCAGACAGACTGACAGGCAGACAGGCAGACAGACAGAATGAACAAAGTCATAAACACTTTTCAACTTCGTTGTAAAGTGTTATATATATATATATATATATATATATATATATATATATAACACACACACACACACATTATATATATATATATATATATATATATTATATATAAGAAAATCAAAAAAGATCGAGAGGTGATATAAGTGCCAACAGGGAAATAACCCCTTGTTCCCGTTTATAGCCAGGTATTATTCCTGAGGAAATACTCACGGAACCGTTACGTGCCTGTGGCCATATTTCCTTGGAACGTCAAAGCAAAAGACGTATGCCAGAAGTGAATGCATGGACTGAGTGGAGAAAAAATATTTTGGATTGAGACAGGTTGAAATAAGAAGTTAATAAAGGGGAACAAGGGGTCACAATCCCCCTTGGCCATTTGTTATTTCCCTGTTGGCACTTATATCACCTCTCGATCTTTTTTGATTTTCTTATATACAAGACATCAATAGAGCAGCATTGCGCCTATATGACTTGGCAATTTCTATTAGTTTACAATCGGGTACGTTTAGTACTTTGTTATTTACAATATATATATATATATATATATATATATATATATATATATATATATATATATATATATATATATATATATATATATATATATATATATATATATATATAATATGAAAGAGCAAACATGGCAAAAAGAAAAAAATGACAGTAACAATAATTAGCTCAAAATAAAAGATCAAGGCATGGAGGACAATCAGTTGAAACTACATAAAAATCGTGATTAGTTCGGAATTGCACACTCGTCAAAGCATCCATGCAATCCGAATTAAAACCGAAAGAATAACCAGTTTCTGAAAATGGCTATATTATTTAGCTATAAAACCCCATTGGAACTGTCTACTGGCTAATAGAAGAAGAAATCATATAATCCATAAGAATTAGAAAACAGAAATAGAAACTTATATGTTCAGTGACCACGTGTGCTTGCCAACTGAACGTATAGAAACATTACACAAAATCCTCAACCAAAGTGAATGTAAATCGGAATAATCTGCTGAGTGAACGTGAAAGGAAAAGTTTTAACAGTAAACCTTCAAAAATAGGAATCATTATAGGTCTCAGGATCAAAATGTCAGGTTAAAAGAATAGGTGAAAATCATAAAATGAGTTATTCATGCAGGATAAATAATAGAATTGTAAAATTACTACGTGGTGTATTTGAAATAATTAATAATATTATTAACAAAAATTCCTGTCAGTGGTAATTTTGTCAAATGCGATAAAGATTATTGATGTGGAGATAATGATACTGAGGATCTGAATGTTTATGTATTCGAAAAATCTGGTTCAAAATGATGTTTCTAAACAATTGAATAGAATTACAAGAACTATGTGATATCAGATTAATGATGGTGAAGTTATAAGAATCTTTTTTATCAAATAGATTGGTAATAGCATGATTATGGAGTGCATCTAAATTTAAATCTAAACAATTAACAGTTTGACTAACACTAGGCTCATTAGGAATTAATATATATATATATATATATATATTCAATTTTTCTATTTTACGTCCAGAACAATGTTTTAAGAATGATGCATGTTATAAATATGACCTATAAATGTTGCCAATTCCTTTTTAATAAAAATTTCACTTTTAAATTAGCTCTTTATATTTTAACATAATTATCTGTCTAGATAATTTTTTTTAACTTAAGAGCATATTAATTTAAGGTCCGTTAATCGTAAAATTCAATACGCTTCTTTAATTGAGTTTTTCGGATTCTTTATTGCAAAATTGTTTGCATTCTGGGATGCACTAGACTTATCAAAATTCAAGGGATTTTTGATTGCCAAACAATACTTTCCATTTACATATACTAAGTATTGCAGGGAAACAAATGAATATCACTGGCTTCATGCGACTTTGTAGGTTATCTCTATATGTTAGATATGTAAATATTGATGTCAATGATTGTTCAATTGATAAATAAAAACGCTTGATACAAAAGAATAAGGCAAAACTTAAATAACGGGCATTTATGTCATGGACATTATAGATGGACATTTTTGAACATGTATCGTAAATCCATAGTAAACCCCCTACCTTTTTCGAAATTTGATGCTGAATGTATATCAGTAATTATCAATCGCAGATCCTGTGAAATAGAAGCTTAAAAAAGTTTTGTAAAATAATTATGTACTCATATTTTTGTCCCCAAGAAAAGCATTAAAGTAAATTAAATATATGTTACATATTTAACATAGGCTTATAAAGGAACCACCGCTTAAAATAAGCATTTATAGCACTAACCCTTAAAATAGGCATTTATAACACTATCCTTTAAAATAGTCATTTATAGCATTAATTTTTAAACTAAGCATTTATAGCCACTATAAGATTTGTATAATATATAAATACATGATGTATTTGATAAATAAATACATGAGTTAGGATTATAAGATTGTAAGAAAAAAAAAGGATAAAAGGGAAAATCTCTGACTTTATTTATCATTACATTAATTTAATATGAAACCCAAAATATTAACATAATGCATTATAAATAAGTCTCCAACGTTATTAAGATCATCACGTTTTGCGTCTAATTGTGTGTGTAACAAAATTACTGATCGATACCATTGATTTTTCTGATCTCACCCGATATCCTACTAATAGGATAAATAAATGTGAACAAAGGTAGCAGAAAACAAAACAAAGGAAATTTCTTTTAAGACTGTTTCGTACTTGGAAAAATTAAGTTGCGTTAAAGAAAAACGTGCTTTGCTCAACGAAATAGGATTAAGTAAGGATCCAGTGGGCTAAATAGGTTAAAAGGCGTTGTCGTTTTTTTCCTGCAGCATTATTTTAAGTCTTAAAATTTTAGGATAAGACTGTCAGTACAGCAAAAAGGATTGGTAGATTAGTTCTCAGCAATGATTTGTGTGTAACTGCATACTGTTCACGTAGCAAAAACCTCAGTACATACTGTACAGGTAGCAAAAATGATTAGTCTCAGAATCCGCTCAGGTTGAAAAATATATTTGGCACGAAATCGCTCATTTGGCGATATATGGTGAAATGCTACTTTACTGTACTGTTTACACTGAAAAAGTTCTTGAACATTCCATAGTACGTGATTGTTTGTCTTTCAGATATTCCAAACAAATATAAAAATCTGATGTGGATAGCGCATGACTTTCCCTACAGATTCAAATTCCGTTTTTTAAATTTCATTATACATTAAATTGAGTTTAAATGCAGAAAATAATATAAATATTTTTCTGATGGTATATCCAATTTGCCTTTTTAATGCATCTTCGTTTTATTTGGCAAATTAATTCACTTTAAATTCTTCTCAAAATTCCAGAAAACTCAAATATCTCGAGAACGGTTCATCCTACAGTCAAGGAATCCCTCTTATTCGCGTTGTTGTCAAAACTTACCTGAAGAACAAGCACTTAATTAATATAGTTATTTATTTCAGATTTTCACTATTGACTTATCTATAGAACTATATCTTTGCGGGACATTTGATGTGCAAGTTTAAAAGTAACTTCAAAGATCTAAAGCACTATATCGGTAACAAAGATCGTGCACTATATCGGTATAAGCAATAAGCATAAACAACAGAGCCCCGTTCCGATGCCAATTTAAATTGGTCCAATACCATAAAATATCACCAGAGCGCTGAGTACAGGGGTTACTAGAAATTTTTTGAATCCGAAAGTCCCATCCAATAGTAATTCAACGCAACGTGGAGACACTAGTCTGCGGGAGTCCCCAAAAATAGGATTACGCTATTGTTGCAGACAACAAAATACTATAATAGAATCTGCTCCTCATCATGTGCTCCTCACGAGACAACAGCCGCAACTTCAATATAAGCAACAAGACCTGGTTTGTGCCACATTCTTGCGAATAAGCATGGACACTGCGAAATTCGGCAAGTAAATGCATATTAGTCATAAACGGCGAATTTGACAAGCAGGTAATTATGCAATAGTAACAGGAAGTGTGTGTTATATTGCAAACTTTTAAATGTTTATAAATAGGATATTGAGTTCAGAAACAAAGTCGATTTCCTTTAACCATCAGTACATCTTTTGATATTTGTATACATGAGACAGTGATTTTTTTTCAATAAAAAGTGCTTGCCTTTCAGCAAATAATTTTTAAGTTAGTATTTTTACGGAAAAGACTGATGGATAAAACATCTTTAAAATGTTACCATTATGAGACAGTATTGTGCTAAATTCACAAAGTATTTAAAAAGGAACAGTTTAAAAAAAAGAGGCGCTATTAAATAAATGTTCAACGCAAATATTGTTGTGAAACTCTCAGAATTGCTGATCTTTCTTTCGTCGTTTATATTTTTTATTTAAATCAGACTCCATAGAAATATAATTCACCATATTTACATTTATTTTCTTATATGCTTCTAAACATAATTCACATGTTTTTACATGTTTCTTGAAGGACATATTTTTTTTAAATCCACATTTTACAACATTCTATTGGTTTCGGTTCCATAATTACAAGAATACAACTATAGCCGCACTTTCACTACAAAAGGTAGTACATTGAACGATTAGTTAGCATAGAAAGCCAAATTTCATGAAACCAAAAGAACGTTTTTGATTGATCGTGAAAATACTAATGGGGAAAAGGGTTAAATAATCAAAGCAGACGATTATAACTCTACGTTTGATGCGTGTATATAATGAGCTCTTTAATTTGAGATTAATTTGTAATTGCACTTCGACAGAAAATCTGATGTGGGCAGCAGATGACTTTCCCTACAAACTCAAATTAATTTTTTGTAGTTCTTTAATAATTCATTAAAAAAAATTCCTTTAATAATTCATTAAAGAAAATTCATTTAATAATTCACTAGAGCCTAATTGCAGAAAGTAATACGCATCATTATTTGAAATGACACTGAATCTGCACTTTTAATTATTTTTACTTTTCCTACAATAATGTATAGGGAAAGTATTGGAACCGTGCTGAAAATAGCAACTCCAGTTTTTGAGGTATCTACACGCTTTGGGACCTATAGATCATAAGAAAACTGTTTTTAGATCAAAGTCTGTGTGTGTTTGTGTCTGTCTGTGCACTGAATGTATCCACTCGAACTCAAAAACTAATGGACCAAATTTTATAAAATTTTATTAGCAAGTCACTTGTGGGTGACCCTGGTGCTGATTAGATTTTGGAATGAGTGGAAAATAAAAACCAGAAATGGCCCACAAGAATCGTCAAAATCTAAAATAAAAGATTAAGTATATTCAAATGCATCAGGGAAAGTAAAAAGCACAGATAATTAAAATGTGCATAAATAAAACTGTATAATTGCACCGATTTATATACATTAAAAAATAATATATATATATATATATATATATATATATATATATATATATATATATATATATATATATATATATATATATATATATATATATGTGTGTGTGTGTGTGTGTGTGTGTGTGTGTGTGTGTGTGTGTATGTGTGCGTGTGTGTACAACTATATAAATACATTGACATTCAACAAATTAAATAGACTAATTTACTCACCACCGAGCAGTATTACGGTCTGTATTTAATAGTGCTCCTACAAGATCACAGATCAATGCTATTGATTTCTTGCATCTCACCAGGAACTTCTCTAATGGGATAAGTAAATGTGAACAAAGTAGTACAGAAAAGAAATGAAAAGTTTACCCAAGTTTGTTAAAGACCATACAAAAGAGAAAAAATAGTTCATGTTAGCGAAAAACGTGATCTTCTCAGATAGAGCAAGATAAGAGAAACTGTTTAAATGAGAGGTATAACTTATTTACCTAACCTTTGACATAATCAAGGGCTTTGAAACAAATTAAGTTTATTTTTGAACAACAGATATAGTTAAAGAACCCGAGAATAGATGACAAAGAAAATTTTAAACTATATTGTTACAGAAACTGTTCAACAAATGAACATTTTATTTTAATCTACTTTTTAAAGTGCACATATTATTTTTAATAGCCATACATGTATCTGTCTCGTTCTGTTTATACTTATTGACCCATGTTGTATAAGTATTTTAATAATAATTAATTAAAACTGAATAAATTGATTAAATTTAGAATTTACTTAGATTCCTTTGTCAGATACTAGAAATGTTGCTGTCCATTAAAGAGCTAGAAAGGATTTTAAATAGCTAAAACTACATTAAAATTACAGTGAAAAACAAATTAGTAGCATTGTCAACCTGATTCAGAGGCACTAACGCTTTCTGCAATAGCATAAGAAGACAGAATAACCACACTATCATAAATAAGGTATCTGTTAATAGTCGATTACATCATTCGACACTAGAAAGAAATCGCGCCCAAACAAAAAAATAAAATAAATGAAAAGGAAATATTATAGGTGAATGGAAAATGAACACCAAAATGTGGTAAAACGCCAAGGTTAGTAGAATATAAGAATAAGCCAAGCCAAGACGATATATTTCGGGGCTCCTATTCGTTAGCACTTATCCCCACATCGAAAATAGATAAATATCCGATTTTGTAATGTTCACATAGTTGAAGGTTTTTCGTCATTCCTGTGCAGGATGTAGTTGGAATGGTTTTATCCGATGTTGCTGGGTGGTGATCTTGTCTTGGTATTGGCTGACTGCCTAGAAGAGGTAAGAAAGGGGCGGGGCGAAGGGAAAGCTTTGACTAGGTAGAATATACCATTAGTCCAAATTTAAATACACAAATTACAAGACGACCAGAAAGCATAAGAATACAGTTAAAGTTAAAAATTAAAAATTAAGGGAACAAATTAAAAGTGTATTGTACGCGGGCTGGCGTCAATTTCAGCTAGCTAATAAGCAATCGTGCCAAGTCAGTGGATTTTGGTCTGATGACGAAGACGCAACTGAATAAAATATTAATTTGAATTGAAAGGTTAACAGAATATTAATATAAATAGAATATTAATATAAATAGAATATTAATAAGAATTATATATAAGATATTCTACGGACCTTGGTAAAACGCAACACCACGACCAGAAGCATGGCCAAAAAATGTGCACAAAGCAATGGCCATCTTCCGACTTATCTAGTTGCTCTATCTGTTATACAGAAAAAGCATTTTCTTTACCCTTGATGCACGCTGTTACTGTGAATAATGTGTTTGATATTGTGTTATTAGTGTGAGACCAGAAATTATTCTCACATGAGACACTTTTATTTGTGGAATTTATGATGCCTAAAACGGCTAACAAAGCTGTAGTCTGGCTGGCACCGGGGTTTATGACAACGTGAACTTTAAGGTCAAAGACTATAAATTTAGGCGTGCCATTACAGAGGGGCTGAGAGGGGCCTTGCTAAATGTGAAATGATGCCATTGGGTTAAGAAGAACCAATGAGTGCCAAAAAGAAGAAAGGCGGAGCTACCCCCCCCCGCCCACCACCACCACCACCGAAGGACCCACAGCCGAAGAGAGAACGAGATGAGATGTTTCCAAAAAAAAGATGGAGATCAGACTTTGACGAAGAAAGAGATGGAATTTTGAGACAAGAGCAGACCAGAAATAAGACAATCATGACTCTGTGACTTAAAAAATGCGATATACTAAAATGACTTGATGAAGATGCCTAATAACATGAAATAAGTGGAGTGTGTCAGTTAGCAGTATTCAGTGAAGTTACGAGTGGGCATTACACTTCGAGTTGATGCGGTAATTACAGACGAGATTGACCAAGTGCTGCTAACAAGGCCCAGATTGAAGGTATGTGCTCATCAATCATCCACAGGTTAATAAATGCGTTAGGTATATGGTTCAGGGTCTCACGTGCTCCCCTCTCACATGCTATCTTAATAAATAATTAATAAGAAGAATAGTTAATGTAATTAAATTTAACAGGTATTTTATGTCTTAAATAAATGTTATTGTTTAGTTTAAATTGGACTAATCTTTGTGATAATTTAATAATACTCCTTTACAGGACTCACACGAAAAGTAAAATAATTGGAGGGTTTATTGCGGCACAACATAGCAATGTGCATTAATGATAATCCACTATATGAGAATAACGGCCATGGCTAATTGATGAATTTAAATAAATAATAAGTACTTAATGAATTTATAATTAAAGCTTTAAGCTGTTATCTATTTTATTTCGGTCGCCACAATTAGCGATTTTTTAGCAACGTATGTAGAAATTTGGGTAATTTTAATTTAATTATCGGAATAATAGGCGCCAGTTTTCAGAAGAAAATGCCTATTGATTTTTAAAGAGATCTAATCACGAGACATGTTTATCATTATTGTTACTGTTTTTTAATACATAAGAGAACAGTAAGAAAAACACAGATATTACATAATTACTTCCCCTGCAATACATGGTAATGTATAGGAAAAGTATTGGAATCATACCAAAAATCGCAACTCCAGTTTTCGACGAATCGACACATTTTGGGACCTCTAGAATACGAAACAGCTAAACTAGCGTGATGTCTGTGTGTGTGTCTGTCTGTGCAATGAATATATCCATTCTAACTCAAAAAGTAATGGACCAAATTTAATAAAATTTGGTAGGCAAGTCATTTGTGGGCGACGTTGATGCCGATTAATTTTGGATATGATTTGGGATAAAAGAATCCGCCTTTTTTTTGCGAAATGGCCCACAAAAATTCCCTGTATCTACTGTAGCTGAAAAATTAATATATCAAATTTTACAAAATTTAGTAAATAAGTCGCTTATGAGTTACCTTGGTACTGATTAGATTTTGTACGATTCGTAAGAAAATAGCTTGCCTTTTTTTGTGAAATATTCCGCAAAAATCATCAAAATGCTCAAATGCTACGTATGCTCAAATACATCGATTAAATGCTTGTTTTATATGTAATTTTTAACGATAAAAATAATAAGATCAACCCCATAACACTGGAACTGTTTTTTCGCATTTTTGCTACGCCCCCTTTTGAAAACAAGTCCATTTACCAAATACGAACGAAACTTGAATTAAAAGTTCAAATTCAGGGTCATTTAAAATGATTATGTGTGTTATTTAGTGAAATTAAACTCAATTTAATGAGTTATTGAAGAAATGAAGAGAACGTGAATATGAGTCTGCAGGTAAAGTCATGTGCTGGCCGCTTCATATTTCTTTATTTTGGCATGGGAATTAAATCCAATAATGACTGTATGGCTTTCTCTCTACCCATACATTTCCAACTATATACCTCTATCTCGATTTCACCATATCTTTTAGATTATGTATAACTTTAATATATTGCTACTGACAAATCTTTAAAAATGAAAACACTTCATTTGACCTTCTTTTAATCCGAAATACTCTTTCTTTTCTAATTCATTAAATTTTTCATGCATGCATTGGAAGATAAAACGGAGAAAAATTATTTCCAAATTCGGTGTGAGAAGAAGATGCATGGCACATTGTACTTTTCAAGAATCCTAGAAGTGATTTTGTATTCCATTGAGTCCTTAAAATTGACTTAGACTGAGTTCCACTTACATCTCTTTGTATGCAAATTCCCTATGTCTTTTAGAAAGTTGCGCGGATTTGCTTCTTCTTTCCTCCATTAATGACTAATGACATTAATGGCTGCAGAGTCATTTAAGGGAATGTACATCCCTTTGTCAAAGACTTTTACTAATGAAAGTATTTCATTTTTGTATGATTTGCTTTTATAAAGTTTGATTTATAGTTTTTAGCTGCATTTCAGAAAGATCTGTTGAATCCAAAAGAAATATTTAAATGGCATCGTAAGCTGAGTTTTTCATTAAAATATATTTCTGAGATACATGATTTTTAAAACCTAGGTAAGGGATCATTTGCATTTTGCATTATGGGGTTCTACTAATGGAAGATAACCCGACTAATGCACAGTAAATAAAATATGGTTTAAGTTGAAGCTTATGTATGACGACATATCTGACGTTCGTTGTACAGGTGAAGAATTACTTTTCAAAAAATAGTCTTCAGTTTTATGGCCTTGTAAATAATTTATCCATCAAAAGAAATTCAAACCACGGTTCATTGCCTTTCCGGTCGACACTCTATTCGACGAGCTACTTAAATATTATTTTTTTAGATCACTTACAATATATATTATATATAATAAGAAAATGATGTATTGTGAAGGATTAACATGTTCAACGTTCATATTTTTAAGATTTCACACGTTTTGACCATCCTTGAATAGAAATCAACAATATTTTTCAACATACCTGTGTGTCTGCTTGCCTTAGAGTTTGCTGCATTGATACATTTTGAATAATTTGGGAAATCAAATTAATTCGGTACAATTTACAATTATTTCAATCGATAAACATCAGAGGCTCAGCGGCCTATTATTTGTCAAGGGGTGAACAGACCAAGGAAATGCATCAAACATATTTCAAAAGAATAAAACTAGTTGCAAAAACAAAATTATTAAAATAATAAGAACATCTAGGTAATCCCTACAAATAACTAACTATATTTTTGTTCCTATTGTATATAGGAACATGACTATATTCGTTTACAAGTGACTTGAATCCTTGAGAAATGCAAAGAAAATATTTTCCTAATAACTCGAAGACTCATTGTGACATCCCCCTGCCAGATGGCCAAGTGTGTTTTTGGATCTGGTGTCAATATGTATTTCACTGTGTCTTTGAATGTCGTTCAGGATATTTGGATATATTGCTTCGGACCGGATATTTATTATGAAAAGTTTATAAATGTAATATAGCGCGAATTCCTGTAAATGTTCTGAGGGAAGAAAAAGATAGCTATTTTATATGTAATTTAATATTTAAAATGAAATACCATTTATGGAGCAAAGTGGGCGTTGCTATCTTCCTCGGCGACTTTAATGTCAAAATATCTATAAAAGCACCACATTAGAACGGTCAATCAAATTTTGTTGAAATTTCGTTACTAATTAGTGGTCAATGATTAAAAGGCATTTCTAAAAGAATAATTCTAAATCAAACTTTTTCTGAAGGAATTAAGAAAGAATTTTGAGGGTCAATTGGCGACAGGAAGTAATTACCAATAAAAATGACAATTCAACAAGGAAATTCAACAAGTTTCATTTTAACATAATGTGACATGATGCATTGAAATAAATTTTGAAAACTTGAAATGCAGGTCTATATTATGACTATCAATTTTGTTTGCATAGGATAGGAGTATCTAAACCACCTTACGAGCGCACATGTACTATATACACTAAAAACTATATTTTATAGCTTATTTTTATCTTTTTTATATAAAAAAAAGGTATCGATCCATTTTAATATTAAAAAACATGATTTTATATCTAAATAAGGCCTTTTTAACATTTAGACCAAATTTTAACTTTTTTTTAGATAAATGCGTGAAAATGATCAAAAGAGCCCCATTATGGGGCATATTTATGAGGTTAGTCCCCCCATATATATGTCGGTGATTAAATCTAAAACGATACTATAAATTTGAAGATATTAAAAAATATAATGCCATTTTAAATGGTGTCAAAAATAAAATCAAAGATAGGCCGCTCCATTTTGGGGCTCCCTCATACATAGGTATATTACGGTGAAAGGATTAAATAAATCCTCATATATAAGCTTTAAAATAAATGGGAGGACCATAAGTCCCCCATAAAAGTTTGATCTAAAGATTTTTTTTTTAAAACATGAGTCCTGAAAAAAAAAATATTTTTCAACATAATTAAAGACAAAATAAAAAAAAGTCAGAAAATAAAGTGATTTAACATGATAGGTTAGAAAATCATAGAATAAATAACTCTCTCTAATTCATATTTGTATTTACCACCAATCATACCAGAATATATAAATATATATCTACTTTTATTGATTTTATTTATTGATTCATCAGAAGGTTTTACATTCGGAAGGTAATACTCTTTTTCTTCACCATCTAACTTTATGATTACTCCATATTTTCTCAATGATATCAGTTTATATTCTCCTGGACGTAAATCATTTAACATTTTAGCTTCCATTTATTAGTAAACATTTTTTTTTTATAAATCCATCCATTCTTCATAATCTGTAAAACCTCTTTCTTCCATCTCTTTTTTAAGTTTTTCTCTGTATTCTTCATCAGACTTTGACTCTCTAAATATTTTTTCAGCTATAATATTTTTTTGTTCATTATCAGAAATTGTAATAGAAACATCAGGATCAAATCCATTTAGTACATTAATTATTCTAGTTACTTTCCCTACAAAGCATTTATCATCACCCTCTTTATTTCATCTTTTAACACTTTTATTATTTCGTTTTTATTCTCATTTTTTAAAATTCTATTAAACACAACAACTAATATCTCTCTAAATTTAATATTATGGAATTCTTCCTCCAGTAAGTGTCTTTTAATTTTTATACCTAATTCTTTAATGCATTCATCTAAATCATATGTAATTTCTGTATTTAATCATTTTATGATAGTTTCTCTCAAAGATTTTTGAATATATGCATTATGTACATTTTGAGAGTCATTATATACATTATTATGAAATAATTGTCTTCTTAAAATCGGTGGTAAATTTATTTTATCTGCATCATAGCATACTTCATATATTCCAGGCAAAAATATTAATTCATTTAGAGATGTAATATCATTTTCGCTACAATTTAATGTTTCTAAATTAGTTAAATTTTCTATTCCTTCAAGGGATGTTAATTTATTTCCCTCACAATATAATTCTTTTAAATTAGTTAAATTTTTTATACCTTCAAGAGATGTAATATCATTTTCGCTACAATTTAATGTTTCTAAATTAGTTAAATTTTTTATACCTTCAAGAGATGTAATATCATTTTCACTACAATTTAATGTTTCTAAATTCGTTAAATATTCTATTCCTTCAAGAGATGTTAATTTATTACAATTTTCTATTCTATCAAAGGGTGTTAATATATTTCCTCTACAATTTTCTATTCTATCAAAGGGTGTTAATATATATCCTCTACAATTTAATTCTTTCAAATTAGTTAAATTTTCTATTCCTTCAAGGGATGTTAATTTATTTCCCTCACAATATAATTTTTTTAAATTAGTTAAATTTTTTATACCTTCAAGAGATTTTAATTTATTTTCGCTACAATTTAATGTTTCTAAATTAGTTAAATTTTTTATACCTTCAAGAGATTTTAATTTATTTTCGCTACAATTTAATGTTTCTAAATTAGTTAAATTTTTTATACCTTCAAGAGATGTTATTTTATTTCCTCCACAATTTAATGTTTCTAAATTAGTTAAATTTTTTATACCTTCAAGAGATGTTAATTTATTTCCTCCACAATATAATACTTTTAAATTAGTTAAATTTTCTATTCCTTCAAGAGATTTTAATTTATTTCCCCTACAATATAATACTTTTAAATTAGTTAAATTTTCTATTCCTTCAAGGGATGTTAATTTATTTCCCCTACAATTTAATGTTTCTAAATTAGTTAAATTTTCTATTCCTTCAAGGGATGTTAATATATTTGAATCACAATATAATGCTTTTAAATTCGTTAAATTTTCTATTCCTTCAAGATTTTTTAATTTATTTCCCCAACAATTTAATGTTTCTAAATTAGTTAAATTTTCTATTCCTTCAAGGGATGTTAATATATTTGAATCACAATATAATGCTTTTAAATTCGTTAAATTTTCTATTCCTTCAAGATTTTTTAATTTATTTCCTACAGAATCAAATATAAAAATAGATTTAACTTCAGTAGGATTCTCTATATTTAAGATAGACATAGTTTTTTTTTCCATACCATTATTATATGTAACATCCATTTATATAGAAACATATTTATTAAATATTTATTTATCATTAGTTAATTGTCTCAAAATATAAACACACTCTCTCAAGACTGATTTAACTTCATATATCTCTTCAATAATTTTCTCTTGGTAAGGTTCTATTTCGTGATGACCAAACTTTTTATTTAATTCACTCATCTGTATTGCTTGTACTTTTTTCCAATAAACATTAAAAAAGTGATCAGGTAATAGCTGAAATTTATATTTAATCAAATAACAAAAATCTAATTTATGCATAAATTCTTCTATAAAATTTTCACTAAATGTTTGATATCTAGTTATATACAACCAATTTAAATCATCTTTTAATTCTCTCATGGTATCTGCTGTAAGATTTTGAAACATTGATACTTTATATAAATCTAAATTATCAGAAAATTTTATGATAAATTCGTTACTTAAAGTTTGATATTGAGATATGTTTACCCAATCTACTATATCTTTACATTTTTCTATAAAATCTTCTGATAATTTTTGATATCTAGAAATTTTAGGCCAATCATCAGGTTGAGCAAATTCTTCAATAAAAGATTCAGACAGTGTTGAATATTGTAAAACTAAATCCCAATTTACATGACTAATAAGATTTCTAATTACATCTTCAGATAAATTTTTTCTGGAAAATTCATTCCAATCAATATCCATTTATTAGAAAGAAATTTTTTCAATATGCATATAAGGTTTTAAAGCGTTACCATCACATTTTATCTTTAATGTGATGATATCATCACGTTTACCATAAGCAAAACAGGTTACTACATCTCTATTAACATTTAAAATTTCCTTACCATTAATTTCCAGAGATATCAGTGGACTTTTATCATATATATATTTACTTTCTACTGTATCATATATATCTATATATATGGAAATTTTCATATACATATCGGTAGATAATCGCATCTCTTGATCCAGTAATTTTGAGCTCATCATATTGAAATTTACTTTTTTATAATCCCCATCTGTATGAAAATCATCTAGTATAGTAACCCAGATATCTCTATTGTCTAAATATATTTTATTGACAGCATCGTTATCATTTTCAGGTTCAGAAACATTTGTAATTATTTTATTTTTTGCATCAAATTTATCATTCTGTAATATTAACGAATTTTTTTCAAAATATCTTTTATTCACAACATTTTTTTCATCTTTAGGATCTGCAACATTTCCTATTCTTTTTCCTTTTGCATCAAAAACTTTTCCTTCTAAAGAATGTAAAGTTGTATCATTTAATTCTTTTATTCTCTTGCCTGTTTCTACAGTAAAGGATAAAAAACTCTCATCATATTTAGTTTCTATATGATCTCTCAATTCATGATGATTATTCTCTATTTTATTCAAAACAAAACTTTTAGTGGTTAAATCTAAATCATCTATAGGATTTTCACAATTTTTTAAAATTCTATTTTCCATATCATAATTTCCATCATTCATTAATTAAAAACCTATACCTGGAGGTCCAATAGGTCCTTCTTTCATTAGATCATCATAAGGTGGATAATAAGCACTCATTTATTTAATTTTAAGATTTTAAACTCTTAACCATTGTTATAGTTTTATTTTTTAAATTTATAAAACATCTCTTTCTTTCTTTAAAAATAAAATAAAACTTATATTCCTTTTGACTATTCGTTATCCAATTAAATTCAATATCTAAATTATTTAAATCGGTATAGTTTTCATGATTTGATGAGTCAAAAGGAAAAATAGGATACAGTTTACCAAAATTCTCCTTATTTATCAAAGGTCCTGTTTCTGTATTATTATCGTAAAGTCCTTCATGTAAAAGAGCTTCATACACTCGAATATAATCTTTATTGGCAAAATTTGTTTTATAACGCATAAGAGGAACTTGTTTATTATTAATCATCAACCAGCATTCTGCCATATCTATATGATCAAATATCATATTATTTTTTTCATAATTAGTATCTCTTTCAACATATTGAGGAATAACATAGACACTTAAAACTTCATCTGACGCTGTAGTTGCTGTCACAGATCCACTGTTGCTTCTATATGGGCCTACCATCTTAAATCTATATCGATCCCAATTTACCTCTATATCTTTATTAGATAGATATGATTCCAGAAACAAACTTTCTGCAGAATATTTTAATTCTATATAAGGTAAATGTAAGGTTAAACCTTCAACTACTACCTTATAATTTTCGTTTCTTATATTAGTATATATCATATTTTTATTTTCATTTCTTTGAATTTCTATTTTCACTTCAAAACCTGAAATTATCTTTTCATACTCTCTAAAAAAATCGATTATATCTTTTAAAGGTGTCCATATTTTAATGACATTGCTATCTTTCGTTAGTTCCCATCTCTTTACGAATCCTTCGTTATAATCTTTATTCATTTTCAAATTATTAAAAAATTCAGTTATTTTAGTAGTATCTTCTAAAGTACCATCATATTTGAACTCATTACGGTCAGCTGAATCAGATGTATCTAGATAAAAAAATTCATTTTGAGCTTGTGATGTTACATAATCAGGAGTATAATGAATTAATCTTAAAACATGATTCATGATTGAAAAATTTGACTGTGTATTTGATTCAATTTCAGTATCTCCTATATGTACTTTTAAAGTTTTGATAAAACCTCCACCATTTACCAGACTCACATTTTCGTTTCCAATGGATGATTTATCATTTTTTGTAATTTTTAATTTTAGTTCAAGATATCCTCTAGAATATAAAACTTTTGCTTTAGTATCATTAATATGAAAAACATAGGTAGCATTCTCATCTGAACTATGTTCTTTTGGATGAATTTCTCTTAATTCATAACTTTTAATGTGATCATTATAATAATAACGAGTATCACTTAAATCATAAATCATTTATTTAGGAAGAATTTTTAAACCACCTCCTTTCTTTTTCATAGAAAATATTTCATTTAATATATTCTTAGGTTTCAATAAAACCTTTAAAAATCCTTGTATTTTTTTACTTTTTCTATATTTCATTTATTTAAGAAGAAATAAAATTAAATTCTACAGCTCCTTTATTTAAATCTATTAATTCACCTTTTTGATTAGTAATCCTCATTTTTATTCTTTCAACAGGATCTACTTTAACAGGAAAAAATATCCAATTATTAAATTCTTTTGAAATTATACTACCTGGAGGGTTTTTATTAGTGAAAGAATATATAACTTCTGAATTATATTGATTTATTAAAGATCCTTTTACAACATCACAGTGAATATAAATATTATCATTTCCATTAGATATATCAGCAATATGTTCACCTTCAATCTCTGTTTCTTCATCATAACTTCCATATGTCGGTTTTAAAAAGCCTATAATTTTATGAAAGTTACTTTCTGTAAAATCAATTACCCAATTTTTTTTCAGTTTAATAGATATTCTTTGTCTTGCTTCAATAATACCAAATTTCACAGGTGGATCCTTACCGAATATTTTCATCATATACTCATTTAAACCTCTTACAGTATAATTACCATTTGAGATAATAATTGTTATATCTGTGTCTAAATCTGTGTCTAAACTGATTTTTATATCTTTGTCTAATGTATACATTCTAAATTTGTTATTTCCATAATTCTTACTTATATTAAACCATGAAACTTCCATAGAGAATGAGTGTAAAGCTATTTTTTTTATTTTAAGAGGTGTAATAAAATTTACAGTAAATTCCTCTGATTTCTCATGACCTTCAGATTTTAATTTTATCATTTATACATAACAAAATTTTCATTATAGTCACTAGGTTTTTGTGTAGGAAATGATTTGAGAACATTTTTAGGTGATATACCTTTATTCCTTTCTCTTATATATTTCATACAAAATATACCACATTTCACAGATGAAGGTTTCTGTAAAAAACTATCATTATAACCTATTTTTTTATTGGATGTAACAAGAAATGATTTAATATTTTTAGGAATATAGTCCTTCTTCATATTATCATATTCACCAAACGGATCAAAATATTCCACATATTTATATTTAGGATCATTATAATAACAAACCCAATGAGTTCCGGGGCCTGTTGATACATCTAAATTAATGATTTCATTTTCAAATTTTCCTATTGTTTTAGGTAATAAATCGGAGGTAAACACACCTCTAAATTCTTTTTCATTTTTCATATTTTCTATAATCATTTTGTCACTGATTCCCACTGTTGATATATTCCCTTTCCAAGTTTTTTTTTTCCCAGATCCCTTTTTTTGCACAGCTGAACTAGCTAATCCATGTAAAGCACCTGTTGCTAATGCTGGAACTGCTAATTTAGCAGCGGTTATTAAAGAGGGTATAAGTGCCGCTAGAAATGGTAAAAATCCTCCATTTTTATCTAATTGAGTTTTACTAATTGTAATTATTTTTTTATCATTAATATGATTAATTTGAGTTTTAGTTAAATACATCTCATGATTAGGAGTTTTAGATTTATCTATTTGTAATGTTACTTCTACTTTATTTTTAAAAGCTGATTTAAGTTTATTTTTCTGACCATCACTCAAATAAACTTTATATTTTATCATTTATTAACAGAGAAATTGTTTATGATATCGTTGTACATCATTATAAGTCATTTCTTTATTTTTTAATAACATATCTAACAATAAAGCTACTTGATTATACAATTTCTTTGATTTACTTCCGTTACATATTTTTTCTGTTAAATTTGATAATACATTCAATCCTTTACCTACCTTCATTTCTTTACTACTTCGAATCATATTTAATCTATGCATATAATTTTGCAACATATTTTCTTTATTTTTAATTTCTTTTATATCATTCTTTTTCTGGTTTAATTCCTCCTCTGAAAAATTTTTAGCTCTAGAAATTGTACTTTTTAAGTTACCTCTTTTCTTAGATAATCCTTCTTTTAACTGTTTAGCTCTTCCATACATCTCCTCTAATTTTTCTTGATCATTTAAAAATACTGACGGTCTGTATAATTTTTCCTATTTTAAATATTTTAAATTTAAATTTTGATCGATATCATAAGTATAAGATACTAATTCTTTCACAGCTTCAATAGGCTCTTCTATAGATGGAAATGTAATATTTTCTACAACATTTTGAATACTTTTCACAACTTTTTTATTTGATTTTTCATATTTTTCAATTTCTTGAGTGATTGGTTTATGAAATTCCTCTAAGCTCTTTTGAATACCTATTTTGTCTTTTAGTTGATCTTCATTATTCTTTCTTATTTCTTTTTCTATTTTTACTATTTTAATTGAATCTTTTATTTGCTTTAAAAACTTGTGTTTCCGTTCTTTTTCTAAGTTCATTTATATAATATTATTTTTTTTACTGCAGCAAATTTTATTTTTACTGCTAGTAAATTATGATAAAAATTAAAGATTACACAGAACCAGAAGAATTACCTGATCCTAAACAACATCCTTTGTTACCTAAACATCCATTTAGATTGCTTATAGTAGAATCTTCAGGTTCAGGTAAAACAAATTTACTGTTAAATTTGATTTATGATTTATTATTTTTTAATACATTATATATATGTGCAAAAGATTTATACGAACCTAAATATTCTAAATTACAAGAAAAATATACATTGTTTGAAGATATAGAAAGAGAAGATATTTTGAAATGTAAGAATATAAAGAATAAGAAAAGATTATTAAAATTATATGATAAATTCAAAAAAAAAGTATTATTTTCTTCAGATAAAAATTTTATTAATGTAGATGATTTAAATCCTACATTAAAGAATTTAGTTATTTTTGATGATTGTGTGATTGAGAAAGATCAAAAAAACATCGAAGAATTATTTATCAGAGGTAGAAAGAAAAACGCATCCTTTATTTATTTAACTCAGTCATATTTTTTAACACCTATCAATATAAGAAGGAACTGTAATTACGATATATTTTTCACTCTACAACCAAAAGAAATTCAACAGATTATAAGAGAGATAGATGGTTTATTAAGTACTGAAGAATTCAAACAAATGTATAATAAAAGTGTTCAAGAAAAATATGATTTTTTATGTTAGATTTAGTGAATCCCGAAATGAGATACAGGAGAAAATTTAATCCTTTATAAATGGATGTATATTTAGAAAAAAGATTATATGTTTACAGAAAGAGTAGAAATATGTATCAAAAGATAAGTATTTCATTATCATTAAGTAAGGTTATTCTAAGTGGAACGGGTTTATCAGCAATAGCCTTTCTACCGCTTGCTTTTTTAAGTTTATCAGTTGGTATAGTAGAAGCCATAGATCTCGCATTAAAAATAGCAGAAAGGAAAGAAGAATATAGACATTGTTATAATTTTTATAAAGAACTCATTAATTCGTTTAAAGCTAAGGATATGACAGAAGAAGAAATTTATATGTGTGAAAAGGATTTCATAAAAAGTTTAAAATTTAATCCAGTTGAAAAATACGTAAAACAAATGCAATTGAATGGATATAAATTTCTAAATAAATAAATGGTGTGTAAAAAAATATTCATATTTTTAAAGAAATAAAAGGTGGAGGTTATGTAGGTTTAATTAGAGGTGGTGATATTATAGGATGGTTACAAGATAAAATAAATCCTCCAGAATTACATTTACCAGGATATCAATATTGTGGTCCATTTACAAAATTAGAAAAAAGATTAAAAAGAGGTGATCCAGGAATAAACAGAGTTGATAAAGCATGTAAAAAACATGATATTGAATATAATAAAACAAAAGATACAAAACAGAGACATGTTGCTGATCAAGAATTAATAGATGATTTAAATGCTATACAAGATCCAACATTTCGAGAAAGATTAGATAGAGGAATTATTAAACCTATTATTAAAGCTAAAAAAACTTTTGGATTAGGTCTATATTGTGTCAAGTGTAAAGATAAAACCTCAACTAAAAATTATCATAAAACTACTTCTAAAAATAATAAACCGGTTGGTAAAGGTATCTGTACTATTTGTGGAAGTAAAAAGAATACTTTTTTAGGAATTTAAAAGAGGTCTATTATAATCCAGAAACAGGTTATTGTGGAATTCAAGAATTGAAAAGAAAAACAGGGTTACCTAATGTTGAAGAATTTTTACATGAACAAGATGTATATACTAGATATAAACCTGTCATTCGTAAATTTAAAAGAAGAAGAGTTTATGTTCCAAACAGTAATAATCAATTTGACGCTGATTTGTTATTTATAAAAAATTATAGCAAATATAATGATGGAACTAATTATTTGTTAACGGTTATAGATGCTTTTAATAAATATGCTTGGGTTTTTCCTATAAAAAGAAAAACAACTGAAGAAGTTGTACAAGGTTTTAAACAAGTTTTTAAAGAAAGAATACCAAAATTCATTTTGACAGATGAAGGTACTGAATTTACAGGAAAACAGACACAAAAGTTATTTAAAGATAATAATATACATTGGTTTACAACAAAAAATAAAGAAATAAAATCTGCAATAGCTGAGAGATTTAATAGAAGTATAAGAGAAAAAATTATAAAATATATGCATGCTAACAATACTAAAAGATATATTGATGTATTACCCAAATTACTTAAAAATTATAACAATTCATATCATAGATCTATAAAAATGACACCTGTTGAGGCTAGAGAAAATGAATCTCAAGTTTATAAAAATTTATATACTAAAAAGATTATGAAAAAACCTAAATTTAAGATAGGGGATAGTGTTAGAATATCTACAATTAAGAAAACATTCAGGAAAGTAGATGATTCTACATTCACTGAAGAGATTTTTATAATTTCTGAAGTATTGAAAACAGATCCAAATACTTATCGATTAAAAGATTTAAACAGTAAAGAAATTGAAGGAACTTTTTATGAAAATGAAATGGTAAAATATAATAAAAAAGATGATGTATATAAAATTGAAAAAATCATAAAAAAGAAAGGAAATAAGTATTTTGTAAAATGGCTAGGATATCCAGATGAATTTAATAGTTGGACATCAAATATATTGTCGTGATAAAAAACGGAAGAAAATAATATAATATCTAGTTTTAAAGATGTTAAGAATATAAAATTTAAGCTTTCTCTAATTCATATTCATATTTATCATTAATCATACCTGAATACTTAAATATATATCTTCCTTTATTGATTTCATATATAGATTCATCAGAAAGTTGTCCATGTTTATTTGCTAGATAATAATCCATTTCTTCAGCTTCCACATATAACTTTGCGATTATTGTATTTCCATATTTGGTTTTAATTTTTTTCAATGATATCAGATCATATTCCCCAGCATATAAATCATTTAATTTAAGCGTCTTGGGATAACCTCTCAGTCTATTGAACTCTTCCATTTATTAGTAAACATTTTTTATAAATTCATGACCAATAGAATAAATTCTTTGAAATAACATATAAAACTCCTAATCCTTTCAATTTAATATCTTCATTTTCTTCTTTTTCAATTAATTCAGTCAACCTATGAAAACTTTCTGATAATAGTTTTTTATCATATTTTATATCATACAATTCATTACAAAGATAAGTCATATAGTAAATTTCTTCAGAATTTGTAAAATTTAAAGCTCGAATATCACCTAAGCACTCATCCATTTATTAGTAAACATTTTTATAGTGTCCTAAAGCTCTAGTATTCATACCATCTTCTAATATAAATATTTTATCATCTTTTGCTGATAAAGCTATCTTGTTCACTTGAATTGAATACAATTCATGTTTCTTACTTCTAATTAAATTCTGTGTTCTATATTGATCTTTTTTATTTAATAAACAGTCTTTATAATCTTCAAATGATATTCTGTTTTTAACGGTACTAGTCTTAGTACCTTTAGACTTCTTAATCTCAAAATTTTTATCTTCAACACTCTCTAATCTTATTGCATACATTTTACTTCTTAAACCTACAAATTCTTCCATAATCACACCGTTATTTTCATCTTTCATTTTACCTATTACTTTTTTATTACATCTAGGCATATTATACAGATTATTTACTTGATAATCAGATGTATCGAAATAATCAATCATAGACTTCATATCTTCATAAAAGTCATCTGTTTTAATATCATATATAAAACTATCTGTATCCATATATAATAACTTAATATTATCTTTATATCTCGGTTTCATAACATTATAATGAAAATCATACATTAAATGTTTAGATAAATCTAATATACTCATTCCAACATAAATCGGTTTATTAAAATATAGTTTTGTTTTTTTCATGTGAACAGCTACCAAATTTTCATCAAAAATAGTTCTACATTTGAAATTAGGTTTAGCAATTAATTTTTTAACTTGATCATAATTACAACATAATCTTACATCAATTCGTTTTCTTATAGATTCCATAGTTTTTCCAAATATAGAATTATTCATTAATTTATAAAAATCTTTCTCAAAATTATTAGCAGCTATCTTTCTCATTTCAGTGTTTAAATCTATATATTTTTTTAACCAATTTGATTGTTTAAATTGCAATACTCTATGTACTCTTACAGCCTTTAAACCCATTTTCAAATATTGTTTTAAACTTCTATAATGAACTACATATTTCTCTTTATCGTGTAAAGTTGTTAATAACTTACCTTGTTTCGAATTTTCAGGAATTCTATTTTCAGGACATAATGGTAAATCTGAATGATAATCATGTAACTCTTTTGGATATCTTAAACTAATTTCAAATATATATCCAATATCTGAATCATCTTTTATTTTATTGTTATATAATTCACGTTTAACATAATTTATTTCATTACACCATTTAAATTCTCCATATGGTAAATATTGACTCATAGCCCATCCATATAAATTATTAGCATCTAAATACATTAAATAATTGGATTCTTTACTATTATCATAATTTTTCATATATTTATTATTAGCTTTTCCATATCTATTACAACATTGTGAAACACCTCCTCTTAAACCTTTTTCTATCATGAGAATCATATCATAATCATTTAATAAATCTAATTTAACATTTGTTATTTTTAACATAGCATCCCAAGATAAACCAGGAGCAGTAAAATACCAATCTGGATCTAATTTATAAGTTTTTTAACAAACATCTCTAAAATTTTCAAATACATCTGTTAAAATTAATACATCTGTTTTAACATATAAATCTGTATATTCACCTAAATTTTTTATATTATATTCTTTCCAAACACGTTGAGCATGTTTATATTCTTCATCAGTTATATTACATTCATTCAATTTATTATAAAATTTATCTTTTGAAGGTAATTCTGTTTCTTTGTATTTATCTCTAGAATCCATATAATCATAAGGATATACACCTTTTCTTGTAATGAGATCAAATTTATCATCAGAAAAATGTAATGATGTCTCTCTAAATTTTGATTTTAAGTATTTAATATATTTCATTTTTCGTATTTTTGGAGGATATCTATTTATTTCATTCTCTGGTCTCAAGTTTTTTGATAAATTATCTAAACTGCAAGACATAAATTTAAATGAATCAATAAATCTTAATTTCATACCTCCTATTTTTTTGCTGAAAGATATATATTTTTCTTCAGTATTAGGTATAACATCTATTTTTGTTTGATCAAATCCAAGTTCTTTTATAAACAAATGAGAATCATAACCTGTTAAATTATGAATTTTTACTGGAATAAATTTTGGAATTTGATAATTTAAATTACAAACATTATGAGCTGGACCTCTATATTTTCCAGTTATATGACAATGATCAATTACTTTATCATCATTTAAGATTTGATTTTCACATATATGACAAATATTAGTTCTTTTATAATGATTTTCATCGAACTCTATCATTGATTTGATACTTTCATATTTTTTAGTTTTGTCTTCTATCATTTTTTCAATTTTAAGAGTATCCTCTTTTAACATAGATACAAACTTTTTAATTGTATCTGGTCCTCTATAAACAACAGGAGGTTTATAGTATTCCTTTTCATATTTGATATAATAACAAAATGCATCTGCTACATGTTTTTGATATTTCATAGTATATGATTTAGTTTGATCTTGCTCACATGTATCAATTTTAGGTAAGCGAGATTCAAAATCAGCATATATAGTATATGGTACTCTCATTTTTCTTTCATAATTTTTAAATTGAATAACTTCATCTTTTTTAGGCATATTAATTGTGACAGCCTCTTTACAGTATTCCTCATGTATCTTTAATCTTTCCTCAGAATAAAAATGATTTAAACATCTATCACATAAAAATATTTGATTATTATTAATTTGTGATCTGATCAAACTATTCATATTTTTAATCCAACAATAATGATCTTTCATATAAAACAAGTTTTCATGTTTTTCTAATTTATTGTTAGTTATTCTAAGTGGATAAATTGAACCATCATAACTATAAACATTTACAGATATATTATTTAGTTTTTCAAATTTCTTAATATTGTCTAATGAAACAGGAAAATCAATACCTTTAAAATTTAATTCATCTTTATATTGTTCATATTTTGACACTCTTTGAGGATCTTTTTTTACAGGATAAATTGCTGATAATATTGACCACATAAAACATTTATTATCTTTATTTTTTACATTTATTATGGCTTGTTTAGATTTAATTTTTTCAGGTAAATCAATATAACTTGATCCTCTCAAGGGTTGATACTTATTTATTCTCAATTCTAAAAATTTAATTTCTTCAAGACTCCAACCAGATCCTTTTGATATAAAATCATCAGATTCATTTATTAAGTTGTCAATAACATAATCATAAAAAGTATGTAAATCATTAGATTTTAATATAATTTGATTCTCAGTTTTGAATGTAAATTCTTGAATTTCTTCATTCAATTTATACAAACAAAACAATTTAAAATTTACCTTTATTCCATTAAATTCTTTCATAATATGCTTTATTTTTTCTATTACAACCTTTCTTTTCTCTTCTAAAAATTCTAGAGGGATTTTAATATTATTAAAATTATTAATTCTATATGATATTAATCTAGATTTATAAGCAGTTTCATATTCCTTAATTTCTACATTACCTTCATCTAATGCTTTTTTATGTTTTCGACTTGATATGTGATTATCTAAATGTTTATAATATATACCGCAAATAATACATTTTCTTTTTTGTTTTGATCTTTTAATCATTAAGTCTTTCTTTATATGTTCTTCTTCATCTTCATAATATTTACCACATATACGACATTTTCTATCTTCTGTAAATAACTTTTCAAGATTTTCTTCTACTGTAAATACATTTTCTTCAGGAAAGACAGATTTAAAATCATTTTTATCAAATCTTAAATTAAAAGAATCAAAAATCTTTTTAATTTTTTTACGTTTTTTAGGTTTATCAATAAATATTTTTTTCTTTTTTTCCAAGTATGCTGACAAATCTAAATTTAATAAATCTACTAAAACAGGTTTATATTCACCTGTTTTTCTGATATATTTAGTTAATAATTTAATTAAATCAACCTTCTTACAGCCTTTAGGTTGTTTAATATTCAATTGTTTTACTACTTTTCTAAGTTCATTAATAGTCTTTGACTTTAAGTTGAGCTCCATTTATTAGGAAACATTTTTTGTAATACTTTTTCCATGCTTACTGTGATAATTACTTTTCAAATGTCGCTTTTTGTGTGTATATGTATATTGCTTTCCACATTCACATATATATTTTTTATATTTAATTATGGATTCACAACATTTGCAACGACTTTGAGAATTAATTTTTCCATTTCTATGATATATGTAAAACTCATTTAGTGATTTCATAGTCAAACAGTGTATACACTTTTTTGTAAGCTCCATTTATTAGGAAACATTTCTTGAAATACTTTGTAAGAAATCATTCCATATTTTTTCATATTTCTTTTTAACTTTTTGAACTTTTATATTATTTTCAATATTAAAAATATCACAAATCTTTTTCATAAAATAGTAATAGTTAATTGATTTCTCATAATACATAAAATCTAAAAATTTTAAAAACATATCCTCAACTTCTTGAGAAATATTATATCTCCTTCTTAATCGATTAAAATAACAAACTCTACTATTATATCTTTGTTTTAAACTTTCGTAATCGATAACATAAAAATGTTCTTCTTCTTCTGAATCATAGATTAATTTCATCTTATTATCTTCAAAAAAGTTCATTTATATATGAACTAAGTTCTTAATTTAATATTACACATATAGAGGGCAGCACTATTATTTAACATCAATTCTTTAAAACTAGATGTCTTTTATACTTATCTGTTCTATAAAACGCGTCCATAATATAACATTTAATCAGATCAGTCAGTGTTTTTTCATCCACATAATAAAACGAAGCGATTATCACTTCCTCGTTACGTGATAGCGGATATTATAAACATTATTTTTTCCGATCAGATAAATTAAACTCTTAAGACCTTAAATGTATATTTTGTGAAGATCTGATTTTTATTTTCGCTAGATGGCAGCACTAAAATATGTCTCATTTTAAAAAATATATAACGTTTTATAAACTATTATCATTTTATAAACTATTATCATCACTATTTTTTGATCAAATAAACTAAAACTCTTTAAAAGTATTCTGCTTGAAATGACTTCAAATTGTTTAAGTTGTTTTCAAATGTAAAGGTTATATTTATGAATAGTTCTTCATTTTATTGGTACCTTTGGCAAATACGGAACGCGCGGGGCTAGCATGCTATAGGCCCCCGGTTCAAATCTCGCCCGGGTTGGTAATCAATTCGGGTAGATGATTTAATGCCATAAAATGACGTCAGTCGTCTCTTGTCGAAGATCCTATAGAGACAGACACTCATCGAAATATAATAAGTGGTGGGTTGAATCTTGTGGATTCTATGTCCTGTATGTTTGTTTATATGTTTGTATTGTCCTTGGCTGGTCCTGATCCGAAGGGTGATCTGGAACTCTGGTTCTAGAATTCTAAAACAGCTGTGGAATCAGAGTTCCAGATCACCTTAGGGTCAGATGAGCCATTTTGTTATTTTTTTTTTTAAAAATACCTATCTTTTGTTTTTTATGGGGGGACTTATGGTCCCCCCATTTATTTTAAAGCTTAGAGGATTTATTTAATCCTTTCGCCGTAATATACCTATGTATGAGGGAGCCCCAAAATGGAGCGGCCTATCTTTGATTTTTTTTTTGACGCCATTTAAAATGGCATTATATTTTTTAATATCTTCAAATTTATAGTATCTTTTTAGATTTAATCACCGACATATATATGGGGGGGACTAACCTCATAAATATGCCCCATAATGGGGCTCTTTTGATCATTTTCACGCATTTATCTAAAAAAAAAGTTAAAATTTGGTCTAAATGTTAAAAAGGCCTTATTTAGATATAAAATCATGTTTTTTAATATTAAAATGGATCGATACCTTTTTTTTTATATAAAAAAGATAAAAATAAGCTATAAAATATAGTTTTTAGTGTATATAGTACATGTGCGCTCGTAAGGTGGTTTAGATACTACTTAGGATAAATGATAAATGAAAATTGTGCTTTTGTTTTTCCCAGGAGTCCAGCCCACCCAAAGGGTATAAAATTAAGTTGTAATTTGGACGACTGAATCAAGTGACATTTTCATCAAACAAATCGTTTAAGCCCTTAACTACCGTAGGCGTATATGCCTCGGGCATAAATAAACGTATTTACAAAATACGTTCTTCTATTATTTTTTTCAAGTCATATTACTACGATCACTGTTCTGGAATGCAATAAATTTACTTTGAACAGGGGTTTGGCTGGGACATGCTCATTTCATAGAATCGGAGAGGGCGTGTATTCGCGAAAGGGTGAAAGTTGAAAGTTGTAGTTGTTTCCTTAGAGTGTATTTGCGTATAGTATTTTTTTTGCTATGTTGTGTAATAAATGTATTTTTGATTTTATTTGAACAAAAATGTCTGACAGTGAGGTTGATGATCACTTTCCGTCATCTTCTCAGACTCATCAAAATCCGATATTAAATCAGATGAAGAGAATGCAGATAGGGATGATAATTCACTGCAAGACACCCGAAATTGGGCGCATCTTGACACCTAAACGTCTTCTATTTTTGGGACAGACATGAATAAAATAAGAAATAGCAAATATTTCTGATCCACTTTTGGTTTTAGAATTGATTTTCGATTAACTGCGTGTGCTTCACATTGTGACGAAAACAAACCATTTCGCAGAACACGGCATTACCTAATATCCCGGGAAAGAATAATTAAGAAAATAGTTTTGGAATCTAACCAACTGAGAATGTATTGGGCTTCAAAGTTTCGAAGCAGCGCTCCATACTGGTACACATATCGACTGACATTGGAAGGTGCAGTGGAAAAAATAATATTTCAAAAAATGTGAAAATCATATTATGACCGCATTACAGTGCTTTTAGGTAATTTAAATATCGCAAGTTGCAAAGTGGAACAACTTACTGAGTGGGGAGTTATTAAATATTTAAAAAAACTAGGGGGAAAACAGCAGGGTCTAACTGTAACAGGGGGATACATAGAGCATTAAATGCAATAGCAAATTAAAACTTAACAAAGTGAAATTTTTGGTGAAAAGAGCAAGTGTTAGAGCAACGTATAAGAAACGTTACTGGGAAAAGTACAACATTTTCTGGATTTTATTGTTTCAAAGTTCTTTTTTTTTTTCATTTGTGAATTTCAATTGTTTCAAATCTGTAGGACACTTCTTTGCACACTTCAATTGGGATATTTTGTCCATTGTCAATTCACGGTCTGAGTTGCATTCAAATTTGATCACTTATTAGTGACCAAGGAGTAAAGCAATTGTTTGTATAACTAAATTCTAAATCGGCCATGTGTTTGAGGAATAATCGTCAAAAAGTAACGGCACACTTATATAGCCCTTATTGAACGTATATGGCCTTTATAGCCTATATAGTCTTTATTGATTGACTGTTGAAAAAAATACTCTAGAAATGATTTTAAAGGATAATTTCAGAAAATATCCTATCCTATAATAACGACTAAGAAATTCACTCTGTCAAATATTGATATTTTAAAAAATATATAAAAGAAATGTCACTTCTTTAATTCAATAAGATTGTTCAGCAAAAGTTAATTTGCTGATTCGCTCCAATTTTCAAACCAGAGGGAATTTGCGTCATAATTTAGCACGCATTATTATGACAATGTTGTTTTAGGCCTGAATAGGGAAAAATAAACAAAAATTAATATTTTGAATGTTACTTTTATTATTATTTTTTTTAATTTTAAGACTAATTTGATAGCTTTAAATTTTGTTGAAAAATGTGTTTCGAGTTTACTGTACATTACAACACATTTTTTTATCATTCAGAAATGAAATATATTAACAGATTATTTGAATTTTATTTTAAATTTTGTGAAAATATGTTTACATATTTGATAAATACATTTAATAAAAGGTATACTTTCTCAATTTATAGAGTTATTTAAACGCGTTCCTGAAGTAGCAAATTTATCTTTAGATGCTTATTCAATAAAGACGAATATTTGTTTAACACATCTTTTTTCACGGAAAATAATATTTGCATTTACAGACAATTCCTTAAAATGAATTTCTGCACTTTATATTTTCAATCCTTTTCTATGCAATAATCATATTGCAGAACAGTGCACAAAACTGAAAAGCTATGCATTTATAATTTAAATGATAAATGCCTCGTATAAAATATTCCATGCTCAAATTTCAACAGAGAAAATTTTTCTTGTACAGATTCTTTTAATAACAAACAATTTATAAGAATAGTAAAGTGAAAGTAAATATTCTAGAAAAATTTGTATTCGATATTTTGTTTTAAGACTACTTCAAAGGTACCAGAACCGCAGAGAAATGGCCGAAAAAGTTTGCCCAATTGCAGTTAAAGGAACAAGAAAAAATAAAAACTTTTACATCAAAATTAAAATTGTAAAGAAATCATGAGACTGAATTTCATCCATTAGTAAAGCCATCTGAGAATCATTCTTTTGATGTAGAAAGTTATCTTAGAATCATTCTTTTGATCTGAATGATCATTATGTATACACTGGCTCCCAAAAGTGTTCGTACACTTTAAAAATTTATAGAAAAAGCACTTTAACCTGGAATTGAATTCGAATAAAAAGTTCAATGTTTTTTCATATCATCTCCTTGTGATTCTGAATAAACCTATTTTTTTTTAATATTGACACATTTTTTTTATAAAAATGAACATACAAGGAGGCAGAGAAAGAGCACGTCACAAAAGTGATCGTGCACCGAAACATTTTCGGATAAATTCATAAATAAAATTATTGTCTGTCTTTTTTTTATTTTTGCATTGTGGTAACATTCAAAAATTCGTTTGGCTTTAATCTTCGCTTGCTTACTTCGTAATATTATAATATTATTTAAAAATGGCTCGTAGTCGTAAGAAAACAACGAAGAGCATTCGAAAATTGATTATTTTTCATTACAGTTGTGGTAAATCAGTTCGTAATATCGCTAAATAAGTAAATTTATCCCATTCTACGGTGTAGTATGTGATAAAACGCTTTAAAGAGGAAAATCGGATCGAAAACAAGGTAAGAAAAGTTCGTCCGGCAAAGTTAACTCAATATGATCAGAGATTTGTAGTTAGAAAATTTGTGAAAAATCCACGTTTGAGTGCCGTAAAAATTTCTACAGGATTTACTGAAAAATGTTCTACTTCAATTCCACCTGAAATTGTTTGACGACTGCTCAGATCAGCTGGATTACATGGGCGTTCTGCCCGAAGAAAATTTTTCGTAAGTGCGAAAAATAAAAAGCTTAGGCTTTCCTTCGCAAAATTAATGATAAATAAGCCCGAAACTTATTGGAATCAAAATGGAAGCAAATTTAGCATTTTTGGTTCCGATCGGCGTATAATTGTATGCAGAAGAACAAATAAAGAATTTAATCTCTAGAACTTAGTTGGAGCAGTAAAGTATGGCGGTGGAGGTGTCTTTGTGTGGGGGTGCATGTCAGCATCAGGACTAGGTAATTTGGTATTTATTGATGGCATAATGAATCATGCTCTTTATTTAAATATTTTAAAAGACAATTTAAAATTATTGGAAACTGCTTTTTATCAAGATAACGATCCTAAGCACACGGCTCTCAATGTTCGCCTCTGGTGTCTAAATAATTGTCCAAAAGATCTGAAAACACCACCTCAGTCGCCGGATTTAAACCCAATAGAACAAGCACATTTGGAGAGAACTGAAGGTTAGAGTACGAAGATACGACATTAAAATGAAAAGCGAACTAAAAACAGTAATGATCGAAGAATGGAGGAACATTGATGCAGAAATTACGAAAAAACTAGTAAACTGTATTCACAGACGTTTAAAAGCTGTTGTGGATGCTAGAGGATATCTTACTAAGTACTAATGTACCGAAATATTACAATATATTTACTGTATGTAGAGATATTTTTTAAATTGTACGAAGACTTTTGTGACGTAACATTTTGGTTACTTTTTGATTATTAATTTTTCCAAAAAAAAGTTTTATTATGTTTTTAAAATATTTTATGTAGTTTTGTTAAGAATAAGTTATAGATATTATTAAAAAAATCCTATTCTGAAATATTTTTATTAACGGATAGAGCAGTATTTCATTGAAATTCCTAAGTGTACGAACACTTTTGGGAGCCACTGTATAAAGCGGAACTCTGCGTAACTCCATTAATGAATTATATCACATTTTAAAATGATGCCTACATAAAATTTAGTAAGCAAAAGAACGTTTCTGAAATGTTTGTATTTTTCTTTTTCATCGCCTGTACCTCAATGCCTAGCTCGACCATACCGGGAAGATACAAGATTGGCTGGATTCAGAATAGTACTGCCACCTGGTGTGAGGAAAGAGATGTAAAACGGGGAAAAAATAAACAAGAAAGATCAATCATGCTTAAAGCATTGATTATGAAACACTTTCCAACTTCAATGCAATTTTATTTAAACATGTCTAAAATGCAATACATTCCTCGATAATATTTTAAAACTTATCACAATACTACATTAATTTATTATATTTGAAACTTTAAACCTTCATCGAAAAAAATTAACTTCATTCAAATGACGGCATTAAAGTATAAATTGCCTGGTTTAAATATATCTAAAATGTGATACATTCCTCGGTAATAATTTTAGAATTATCATAATACTACGATAATTTATTATATTTGAAAACTTCATCGAAAACAACTGAAATTCATTCAAATGACGTCATAAAAAAATAACACGCCTTGCTCTCTCTATAAAAGCAACATTTCATTCATAAATAATTCCCCCATTCATGTCATTCATCACAATACTATAATAATTTATTTTATTTAAAAATTAAGACCATTGAGCTACAAGTAAGTAATCTCTATGCGTAAAACTTCAGCGAAAAATATCGTCCTTCTCTTTCTAAAATCAATGAATATTTCATTCATATCAGCTAAGCAGACTCCATGGACTAAATTATTTTGTGTTAAAGAATTACAGCGATTCTAATACAACTCATTCTATATATTTTGCTGTTTACATTTTACATAGGTGAAAAATAGGCTTAATAGTTGAAATAATCATATTTGGATGAGTATTTAAACTGAAATATATTGTCATTGTGTTGTTTTAGTATGTAGATGCACAGAATTTAGGCAAAAATAAAGTAGTTTTAGGACGGATACAACACTCAATATGAATTAAAAAGAACTTTAAAAATCGCGATTTTGACCCAAGATGGATGCTATATATCATATTGAAATGGGTCATGTGATCTTTTCATATCATGGTCACGTGATCGCTTCATATAAGAGGTGTTATTATTATTTTAATTTTTATTTAAAAAACTACTGAATATATTTCGCTGAATTTTTTTTTATATATTTTATGGAACAATTTGAATATTGCCTAAAATTTTAATAGAATTTTAATAGAATTTTAAATCCGCTTAAAAAATGCTTGAAAAATTAGGTCCCATAGGGCTCAATGTATTCCATTTTTTCAACCCGGGTTCAATCCAAAACTAATTGGGTGATATTATTCATTTATATTCCCATAGATCCTATAGACCGTCTGAACAACATACTAAAATTTCTTTTTGATTAAGTCATTTTTACGGCAGTTATCGTGCTAACGGACAGACAGACAGAATGAACAAAGTCATAAATACTTTTCAACTTTGTTGTAAAGTGTTAAAAATGCAGAGAATATGAACAGGAGCAAGCAAGAAAAAAAGTGAAATGTAGGAGAAAAT
Source organism: Amaurobius ferox (assembly GCA_951213105.1). NCBI lineage: Eukaryota > Metazoa > Arthropoda > Arachnida > Araneae > Amaurobiidae > Amaurobius > Amaurobius ferox. The sequence continues at coordinate 16,264,953 of OX578135.1, forward strand.
TTAATAATTGAACGACATGAAATTTGAACGATATGAAAACAATAATGAAAATTGATGAAAATATATATGAAATATATATGAAAACTAATGAAAGCATACATGAAAATAAAATGCAGAATATACGAACTTAAGAGAAATGCTAAGGAAAAAAAATAATAATAATATTTCGATTTGGCAAAACATACCATTTGTGTTTAAAATGGTATCAGTGATTAGAATCTAGTTTTTCAATATCTTAAAGATATTCTGTTTAAAATATTCTCGATAGAAGAATAAAATGTATAGATAATCCAAGTGTTTATATCAGATTTAAATTTATTTTGTTTCGGACTTGGATATAAAAACAAATTGCCATTTCATTAAATATATTTAGTTCCTATTCCAAATATCTTTATCGCTAACATACGTCGTTATTATGATATTTTAAGCATTTCTGTTTTTTGCTTAAAAAGGGAAAAAAGTCAGAAACAAATAATTATCCTGCATGTTATTATATTTTACTTTTAATTTTGAAGCTCGTTTAAATGCTTTGAAATTTGTTGCAAAAACCTGTTTTAGTTTTACGTACACTGTAACATGCCTTAAATGAAGCACTTTAAAAAAATAGTGGGAATTTCTTTTAAGTGTTGGAAAAGCATGTGTAGTGTATATTTTACTCGTATTACTTTAAATAGAAGATACATTTTTCAATTTTAGAGCTATTTTGACGCATTTTTGAATGTACAAATTCATTTAAAAATGCTTATTTAATAAATATAAATATATATTTAACAATTTTATTCTCAAAGGCATGGAAGATAAAATTTCCATTTATTGACAATTCTTTAAAATAAATATCAACATATTTTTACAGTCAATTTCTATTTAAACAATCTCACTCCTGAACAATGAACATAACTAAATATCTCTAACGCATGTCCACGTGATATCCATATCAATATACATATCAGTTCTATTAAGTTCCAAGCAGAACAAAATACTTTTCACACTTTACAACATAGTTGAAAAGTGTTTATGACTTTATTCATTCTGTCTGTCTGTCCGTTAGCACGATAAATGCCGTAAAAATGACTTTATTAAAATGAAATTTTAGTATGTTTTTCAGACGGTATGTGGGACCTATGAGAATATAAATAAATAATATCACCTAATTAGATTTGGATTGAACACGGGTTGAAAAATGAAATACATTGCACCCCATGGGACCTAATTTTTCAAACATTTTTTAAGCGAATTTAAAATTCACAAATTGCTTCGAAAATTTTAGGAAATATGCAAATTATTCCATAAAATATATAAAAAAAACTTCAGTAAAATATGTTAAATACATTTTATTTAAAAAGTACCTAATATAGGGAGAAAAACAAGTTCACTTAAATTCTGACTCTTGCTATATCCTCTAGAAAGAAAAAAGATATGTTATATAATAAATATCTTTCCAAGAATTAAATTATTTCATATATAAGAGAGGTTTCACATTTTAAAATAAATATAGTAGATAACAATTTTTCGAAATTTTAAATAAAATAAATTGTTATAGTATTGTGATGAATGAATGGATTGGAAAAGTGTTTGTGAATGAAATGCTGCTTTTATAGAGAGGCGATTTATATTTCGATGACGTAATTTAAATAAACTTCATTTGTTTTCGTTGAAGTTTTCAAATATAATAAATTATTGTAGTATTATGATAATTTAAAAAAATATTATCGAGGAATGTGTAATGCCAGAAATGTAAAGTAATAAATATTTGGAAGGATTAAAAAATAATGGAACCAGGAATGCGGGCGGATTATCCCCACGCTAAGCAGATGGGCGATAATATACAGGTGGCCCCATATCTTACATACCACGCCCATGTTTACATACCACACTAAGCCGTTTGGCGGCAACCGAGACGGCGACGCCATGTCTACGGATTAGCTCTCAGCTCTACATTTCAGCACGTGGACCGCCGACCGAAAAAGGGATATAAGTGAGAGTTGCTCGAAGTGGGAGTCAGAATTGGTCAAGGCAGGCTGTTGGAGTTAGACTAGTCAAGAAGAAGCGACGGTAGCAGAGTTAAGAGTTGTGTGTGCGTCTCTGATATAGGAATTCGAAGGAGAGCTCATGTTCATCTGGTATTGCAAGTGTAAAGTGTGACAAAGCATCGGTGTTACCCAAGTTATATGAAAGAAGATCAGGTACCGTACAATTAAACTATATGAGGATAACCTCTTTGTCTAAATTTGTGTTTTTAAGGAAAAGCTAATTAATGCATCCCACCACGTGCTCCAACCAAATATCAATTCATCTGGCATTACACCCCCCGAACTACCATTGAGATGTATTCCACTATTGTGATATTTATTTAATTTGTAAAACTAAAGAGTGTAAATTGAGTATGTGATAAATAAATGTTTGTTCCTTTACTATTAACCTTAATTTTTAGTTTGTTAACTTAGTATCCCGTTAAGCACAGAAATAGGTGGGTTTTGCGGCCACCAACGCAATGTACACAGCAGTAAGTTTTAGAACAGATTACATGTATAATTAATATACTAATAAATAATTAATTTAATGTAAAATGCATTTTTTGACAATATTAATTTTAATCAACAAAATTAATAATCGGCACATTTGGTGCTCGTGACTTTAGCAGTAACGGGAATAAAATAAGGATTTATGAAATTAATAAAAATAAAAGGAATAATAATAATAAAAAATAAATATTGATAAGGTTGGACAACTGGTGGCGACATAGATGATTGTGAAAATATTGTGCACAATTCTCATTTCTCCTTATGTTATATGTATGATTATGTAAAGTTTTATCAATGAAATGGAAAAAATGGTTCTTTTAAATGAGATCAAAGGTATAATTAGAAAAATGGGATATAGGAATGGGACCAGTTAAAAAAGTGGTGAAAAGTTCAATTATAACAAGGAGTTCAAGTTTGAAAGAAGATTCAAAAATATCAAATAAAAATTATAGTAAATTGGATAGAAATAATAAAAATATGGATATTCCAGTAATGCAGATCCTGCCATTATTTAGTGGGAGTAAGGAGGAAGATATAAATTTCTTTATAAAACAATTTGATGAATTAGCGGAGTTAGCAAGTTGGAAGGAAGAGCATAAAGTGGCTATCATTAAAACCAGATTAAAAGATAAGGCTATGCAGTTTTTAATTCAAAACCCTGAATTACAAAACGAAAAGGAGTTTGATAAAATAAAAATATTACTAATAAATAAATTTTCAAACAGAATAACGATAACGCAAGAACAGGACGCTTTCAATAAAATAAAACAAACGCCTGATATGTCAGTGGACGAGCTTGTGCTAAAAATAAAAAACGCAGCGCGTAAATTTTTGAACCTTAAGGATACAACAGATGGAGAGGTAGAGAAAATAACCAATAAAATAATGTTGGGAAAATTCATTAGCGCATTACGCCCTGATTTGGCAATTGAAGTGAAGAAAAAAGATCCGCAGCGGTTTGAAGATGCCATAAAAGATGCCGAACTGTTTGAAACAATTCTTAATGATAGGACTCCAGAAGAATCACATAACGAACTGAAAGAAATGTTACTTACAACACAGGTTCAAGATTTGACTTTAGAAATTAATAAATTAAAATTGCAAAATATACCAAACCAATCCATGGAACGAGCTGTTTTTTGCATAGGGTGCGGAAAAAATGGACATTATTTCTCAGATTGCTGGTACAATGAGTGTAATACTGCATTTGCAAGGAATCCCAAACGAATGAATTATCAGCAATATGGGTTGGAGCAAACAAATTATAACAGAGGAAACAGAAACGAAAATCGCAGAAATTTTGAACGAGGAGGATATAATAGAAATAATAGGGAATATCAAGGAAATAATAATGATCAAAGAAATTATTACGATCAATTAGAAACCAACGTAGAAAATAGAGAGAGGCAAAGTATAAGAGGAAATTTTAGGGGGCGCAACGGAAGAAATATAAGATCAAACACATATGAGAGAAACAATAATAATAGTAATTTAAACTAAGAGCTGGAATTTGGGACCAAGGAACGAATCGTACAAATTCCAGAGAAATAAATAAATTCGGTTCACAAACATATAGAAATAACAAAAATGGAGATGACTGGCAAAACTATACAAATTTGGAGAGAGGACAATATTATGAAAATAATGATAAAGCAAAATATGATACCAAAAGTATCCTTTCAAGCGAATGTGAAAACGTATCTAGCCCACAATTACCGATGGTAGAAATAGATTGCAAAGGAATAAAAATAATAAGTGTAATTGATAGTGGGGCTCAAGTTAGTATTATAGATTTGGAAACATTTCAAAAACTAAAACAGAATAGAAATGTAAAAATAAAATACATAACCAGAAGAGTAATACTTCAGACGTTTACTAAAGAAAATATAGAATTTTTAAATTGCATTCAATTTTCATTTAGAATTGGGGAAAAGGCATGCAAAAATTATTTTTTCGTGACAAAACAGAACTTTCAGGGGCAATATAAAATGCTTTTAGGCTACGACTTTTTATCCTCACATAAAGCAATTTTAAATACAAAAGATAACGAAGTACAATTTGGGAATACTGCGATTAAATTGTATAAAAGTGAAAATACAAACCCAATACAGAATTCAAAACAAAAACCACAAAGCCAGGGAATTCGCGATAAAAATAGATATAATAGTAATTATGAAAATTATAATACTGATGACGACGAATATGAGGAAATAAATAGTTGTTATAATGAATCCAATAATGAGAATGAAGATAGAATAAGCGATGATAATGATGACGACGAATATGAGGAAATAAATAATTGTTGTAATGAATTCAATAATGAGAATGAAGGTAGAATAAGCGAGGATAATGAAAGCGATAACGATAGAAAAAACGCTAATATGCAAAATTGTAGCACTCGCGATAATGTAAATGATGAAAAATGGTTACCAAATTCTAATGAAAGTAATAAGAATAAGAATGTTAAAAAGAAAGAGGAAAAGCAGATTTTCGCTAAATTGAAAAGAAAAATAACATTAAAGCCAGGGGAGTCAGAAATAGTCCAATTGATTTTGTCACAGGAATTAAATGAGGGACAGGATGTTTTATTTTCTCCAATAAAAATGGCAAGAACATTAATCACGGAGGAAGCGATCCAAAGTATAGAAAATAAAAATAAGATTAGAATGTTGTTATACAATGAAAAAAATTGCCAAATTACACTTAATAAAAATATGAACGTGGGTATAATAACAGAACAAATCGAAATTGTTGATACAAAAAATAAAAGCAGTAAACCCACGTTGGAAATTAATAATATTCAAAATTTAAATAAAACAGATTATCAACAAATTCGGGAATTAAGAAAGAAAGAAATATCTCCAGACGATTTTCAAGTACAGCACTTAAATAAGGAAGATAGAAATAAAGTTATTGCATTAATGATGACCAATACAGAGGTTTTTTCAAAGTCATATGCTACCCTAGGTAAAACATCAGCAATAGTACCGAAAATCGAACTTATGCACAATTATCCTATTCAGAGTCGACCATACCCAATTCCGAGAGCAGTACGAGAAATTGCGCAAAAAGAAATTAGGGAATTATTGGAAAATGACATTATTGAAAGTTCACAAAGCACGTACGCTAGTCCCATTATTCTTGTAAAGAAACCAAGTAAACCAAATGAAGAACCTAAATATAGACTTGCTATTGATTATAGGGCCATAAACGCGTATTTACCACTTTTGCCAATAAACTTACCAAAGGTGAAGGATATATTACAAAATATCGCTGGTAGTAAAATTTATACAGTTATGGATTTGAAGGCGGCGTTTTTTCAGATCGAACTAAGAAAACAAGATAGAAAGGCCTTAACGTTCACAACTTTTATGGGAAATTTTAATCCTAAAAGAATTCCGTTTGGTCTTAAAAACTCAGGAGCATATTTTCAACTTTTAATGAACAAAGTGTTAGGAGATCTATCAGAGTTAAAAATATACTTTTACTTAGATGACTTAGTCATATGCGCACAAAATAACGACGAAATGTTAGAGAAAATCAAAATTGTTTTCCAAAGATTGAAAGAAAATAATTTAACACTCGACCCGGCGAAGTTACAGATATGCAAATCGCAAATTGAATTTTTAGGATATAAAGTAAATGCGAATGGTATAAGCCCATCAATAAAAAACTGTGCAAAAGTGCAAAATTTCAAACAACCCCAAACGGTTAAACAAGTAAAAAGCTTTCTTGGGACAACAAACTATTTTAGAGGTCTGATAAAAAATTATGCACAAATTGCAGAACCGTTGGTAAATTTGACAAAAAAGAATGTTAGGTTCGAGTGGAATAATGAATGTAGAAAAGCTTTTGAAAAATTAAAAAATGCAATTTTTAAAGAACCAGTTGTAAGACAGCCTGATGAAGTAAACCCGTTTGTCTTAACTACGGATGGCTCAGGTAAGGGAATTAGTAGTATTTTGATGCAAAGGGTAAATGGAGTCGATCATGTTATCGAATTTTATTCAAGACCTGTGAACCCGGCAGAGAAGCGTTATCCTGCAATAAAGCTAGAATTGCTAGCTATACACGCATCCTTACAACACTTCAGAGAATATCTGTTCGGAAGGAGTTTCACCTTGCTGAGTGACGCAAAATCCCTTATGTACCACATAAAATTAGATAAAATGTCAAATATCATATCGAGGTGGCTAATTGACATAAGTCAGTATAATTTTAAATTCAAATATCAAAAAGGTGAAAATAACGCAAGTGATTATTGCTCGAGATATGTATTTGACAATGATAACCAAATCAAATATGTAAATACTTTAATTAAAAATGATGAGATAAATGTGGAGAAAATATTAGAGCAACAAATGGTAGATGAAAAATTAAATAAAATTAGAGAGGAATTACAAAAAGGAAGAAACCGATATCACAATAACAAGGTATACTATATTGATAGCCAAAATAAACTGTTAATGGTAAAGAAGGAAAATAAAAGACAAACGTATAGGAAAATAAATGAGAATAAGATTGTAATACCGCACTCGCTAAAGGGAAAGATAATAGAGATAGCACATTTCCCTCATTTCGGAGTAAAAAAGACATACCAATTACTTTCAAGAAAATATTTTTGGATAGGGGCTTTCCAAGACGTGGAAAATTTTTGTAAGTCTTGTAATCAATGCTTATTAGTAAAACACAAAAATATACCACCAGCCAGACTTCAGGCTATGCCAGAAATATTAAAACCAGGAATATATTTACAACTGGATTGCGTAGGAAAACTACCGCGCAGTAATGGAGGAAATAATTTTGTAATTACAATTGTAGACATGTTTTCACGATACTTTGAGGCCTATGCAGTCAGAGACATTACTGCTAAAACAATAGTGAATAAGCTAACAAACTTCGTGACAACTTATGGAGTTCAAATTATTATTCAAAGCGATAATGCTCAAATTTTTAAAAGTAAAGAATACATAGATTTTACAAATGCATTAAATATTGAAAGGCGATACAGTTCGGTTTATTTCCCAAGTTCTTTAGGTCGTTGTGAAAGAATACACAGAGACATGAAACAATGTATAATGTGTTTGTCAAAGACTACGTTTGAATGGGATGAATCTTTAAAATGGTTTAAGTTTTATGTGAATAACACTATTAACAGTAATACAGGATTTGAGCCTTCATTCCTGTTCTATCTTAGAGATTTATCATTGCCATTTGAAAATATTAAACAAACAAACATACCAAGTAAGGAAGAAATAGATATAATGTATAGTGATGTAAATAATTATAAAAATTATGTGGCACAGCATTTAAAAAATATAGATAAAGTCGTGAAAGACGCATCGGAACAACAAAAGCTGATAAATGACAAACAAATAAAGAAATATAAAATAGTGAGAAAAAACGATATATTTATAGGAGCGACAGTGTACCTAAAAAAGTTCCTAAAACCAAGGGTATTAGAGGATCGATATGATGGACCATTTAGAATTACGAAATTAGTCCGAAATAATAATGTTATAATATGTCTTAAAAGTGATGAAAATAAAACTTATAAAGTGCACATAAATAAACTATACATGGCAGCGGAGCGAAAACAATATTTGAAAGATAGTGACGAAAGCGAATCAAACCACACACACACACAGGACAAAGAAAAAAATCAAAATGAGAAAGTGATTAGAAATAATGATCAAAGTCAAATTAAGGAAGGGAAGGTCACTAAAGAAAAGCAATTAAACTGTGAAAATAATAGAAATGATGATGAGGTTTGTTATAATGCCAGAGGGTATAATTTTCGCCCTCGAATTGTTGTAAATAGTAATTTCATAAAACAAAGAATATGAAAAATATGTAAAAAGTTTGTAATTAATGTCATAAATAGAAAGTGATAATTGAGTGTATATGTATATGTTTTAAATTGTGGATATAAGTATATTTCAAAAAGTATGTTATGTATTTCTGACATTACATATATGGCAAGTTCAAAAAAAAAAAAAAAAAAAAGTGAAATAACAAAGTAATTTATAAATAATATGGTGGTATGGAATTCAACCATAACCAAGAATCGGAAGTTGATAGTTGCACTACTACAATATGTTACAAAATGAAATGATAACAAGAAAATGTATAATAATAATAAAGTAATGAATGCTGTTATGTAATGATATGTCGTATGTAAATAATTATGTAAAAGGTGAAATGAAAATTATGCATTGCAAATAATATATATCAAAATTTACAATTTAATAATAATGTGAATGTTGGTAATCCTCATGTAATTTATGGTACATTATGTCAATTATGAATAATGGACTAACTTGACAAGGAACTATCAAGAAACTACAAAGAACTATCAAAGCTATGAGTTGTACGAGGCTAAAAAGTGGAACTCAGCCTTTCTCACGATGGATGAACTTATGTGTTTGCGAGGAACCATTGTGAACTTAATTTCTTACCACTGGGGTGAAACTGTGGGAGAGTAACTTTTGGACTTTTTTTTCGCGGGGGGGTGAGAATGTAATGCCAGAAATGTAAAGTAATAAATATTTGGAAGGATTAAAAAATAATGGAACCAGGATTGCGGGCGGATTATCCCCACGCTAAGCAGATGGGCGATAATATACAGGTGGCCCCATATCTTACATACCACGCCCATGTTTACATACCACACTAAGCCGTTTGGCGGCAACCGAGACGGCGACGCCATGTCTACGGATTAGCTCTCAGCTCTACATTTCAGCACGTGGACCGCCGACCGAAAAAGGGATATAAGTGAGAGTTGCTCGAAGTGGGAGTCAGAATTGGTCAAGGCAGGCTGTTGGAGTTAGACTAGTCAAGAAGAAGCGACGGTAGCAGAGTTAAGAGTTGTGTGTGCGTCTCTGATATAGGAATTCGAAGGAGAGCTCATGTTCATCTGGTATTGCAAGTGTAAAGTGTGACAAAGCATCGGTGTTACCCAAGTTATATGAAAGAAGATCAGGTACCGTACAATTAAACTATATGAGGATAACCTCTTTGTCTAAATTTGTGTTTTTAAGGAAAAGCTAATTAATGCATCCCACCACGTGCTCCAACCAAATATCAATTCATCTGGCATTACACCCCCCGAACTACCATTGAGATGTATTCCACTATTGTGATATTTATTTAATTTGTAAAACTAAAGAGTGTAAATTGAGTATGTGATAAATAAATGTTTGTTCCTTTACTATTAACCTTAATTTTTAGTTTGTTAACTTAGTATCCCGTTAAGCACAGAAATAGGTGGGTTTTGCGGCCACCAACGCAATGTACACAGCAGTAAGTTTTAGAACAGATTACATGTATAATTAATATACTAATAAATAATTAATTTAATGTAAAATGCATTTTTTGACAATATTAATTTTAATCAACAAAATTAATAATCGGCACAGAATGTATCGCATTTTAGAGATGTTTAAACCAGGCAATTTATATTTCAATGCCATCATTTGAATGAAGTTTATTTTCTTCAATGCAGTTTCAAATATAATAAATTAATGTAATATTGTGATAATTTTAAAAATATTACCGAAGAATGTATCGCATTTTAGAGATGTTTATACAAAAATTGCATTGAGTTGGAAAGTGTTTCATAATCAATGCTATTTGCATGATTGATCTTTCTTGTTTAATACTTTATAACGTAGTTGAAAAGTGATTGTGACTTTGTTCATTCTGTCTGTCTGTCTGTCTGTTCTCACGATAATTGCCGTGAAAATGACTTTATTAAAATGAAATTTTAGTATGTTGTTGGGACGGTCTACAGAACAAATGGGAATGTAAATAATTAATATCACCCAATCAGCTTTAGATTAAACCCGGGTTGAAAAAGTGAAATACATTGAACCCTACGGGACCTAATTCTTCAAACACTTTTTAAGCAAAGTTAAAATTCGCAAATTGCTTTGAAAATTTCAGTAAAATTAAAGTTATCCCATAAAATATATAAAAACATTTGTGCAAAATATGTTCGGTAGTTTTTTAAATTAAAATTAAAGTAATAAGTACGTCCATATTATGTGAAGAGATCATGTGACCCACTTCAAAGTAAAATATAGCATCTATCTTTTTTCCCAGTGTCAAAACCGTGATTTTTCAGGATCGTTTACATTTATATTTAATGTTGCAGCCCTCCTAAAACAACTTTATTTCTGCATATTAAATTGCCACTTTAATGCCACTAATTAATTGCCTAATAAAACTAATTATACTGCGAATTAAATTATCAATTTATTTCTGCATAAGTTAAATTTCACATATACCTACGAAAATTTCAGGAAATATTCAAGTTACCCCATAAAAAATATATAAAATAATTTCAACCAAATATGTTCAGTAGTTGTCAAGATCGTGGTTTTTAAGGATCTTTTAAATTTATATTTATTGTTGAATCCGTCATAAATTCGCTTTATTTTTGCTTATTTTCTGTACATCTATATTCTACGCAAACGTAATTACAATATTGAGTTTAAATGATCATCAAACTTTGATTATTTCTATAACAAAGCCTAACATTTATGGATGCAGAATGTAAACCAATCAAGTGAATTTAAGATGAGTTGTATAAGAATTGCTCAATTTTATTCACGACAAATTATTTAGCCCTGAATTCTAGAATATGAATGAAATATTCATTATTTTTACATATAGAAGCAGGCAATTTTATAAGCATTGCCTTTTTTGATGAAGTTTTAAGTAAAATAAATTACTGCAGTATTGTGATAATTAAAAAAATCTGATGTGGGCAACACATGACTTTCCTTATATAATGTAATGAATTTACTACTTTTACAGTAAAAAAATAGGTTTTTCTTATAGTAGATACTAATATTCTTTCCAAGATATTGAATTTTCGACAATTAGTCGTCATTTTCATTGATTTAGCATCATTTTTATCCATTTGGCGAGATTTTCATTAATTTGGCAACATTTCGAAAAAGTCGCCAAGTTGGCGACATTCCGCCAAATTCGTCGCCAAAATCTCGCCAAGCGTTATGCACTAAGAAAAAAGTTATTCTTACAGCAGATAAATGACTATTGGCGTTCAAATACAAAAGTATTATTCAAAGTATATTTTTTCATGAATGGAACGAGCTAGATCCACGAGAATGATGTCACTCAATTTATCGCATGGTATTACATATGAAAAGTGAACATGTTTCTCAATAGGAATTTTTTTTTATGTGACTTTTTCATAATTTTTTTGAAAAATGTACAATATCTCGAGAACAGTTCATGTTAGCGTTCTAAAATTTATGCCAATCGTTTTCTAATGAAAAATTACATAAGAAATGTCTATTTGCGTAACTTTATTAGCGGTTTTGATTTTTTGACGATTTTTTCAAAATTTCATTCGAAAATTTAGGGGTGTTCTGAACATTCGATTACGTATAAAAACAATAGGCTTCCAGTGTTTACGGATTGTGATTTTTGTACCAAATTTGGTTCGAATCGGTCCATTCGTTCGTCAGTTATCGTCTCCACAGACTCACTGACACACACACACACTTTCACACACACACATACACACACACACACACACACACACACACACACACACACACACACACACACACACACATACACACACACAGACAGCACTTCAAAAATGTTTGATTCGCGATCAGGGATGCTTGAAACGTGCTCTCCCGACGAAAACTCGATTTCGAATTTTCGACCCCGTCACAATACTTTCCTTATACATTATGTATATAAGGAAAGTAAAAACATCACCGCTGATTAGATCTTTAAATAAAATTCCATTTCATTTGGAAAGTGTTTCATAATCAATGTTATGAATGATTAATCTTTCTTGTATTTATAATTTTTGCAAAAGTACATTTGAAAATTTGGGGGATCTTCCCAGCATTCGATTGTGTTTAGAAGCAATGGAATTTCATTATTCATTGATTGTAATTATATTACCAAGTTTTGCTTAAAACGTTCCATTCGCCCGTGAGATATCATATTCGCAGACTTACGGCCACACACACACACACATATTCATACAGACATCATTTGCATAAGGTTTGATTCCAGTTCAGTGGTACTTGAAACCTTCTGTCAGAAACTCGAATTTTCGACCCTTATCTTTTCCTAAACATTACACTGTGCATACAGGGGAAGTAAGAATTTTAGAATTCGTAGATGACGTCACACTATAGTATTTGAATTTAGGGATTATCAAAACGCGTAGAATCCATAGAACTCTGAGAAGGGCATTTCGGATCTTGTCATGATACATTTTACGTGCGAGATATTTATTGTTGGGAAAGTCAATTAAAACATTTACCATCATCATATTTTATCGTGATTTCAATGATAAGGAAATATTAATTGCGCGTAAAAATTTGAATTTCAAATTGTGTGAGATTGAATTCTTATTCATTAGAGAAAAGTCGTCTGAAAATCATTCTTTTGAATGTCTAGAAAGTCTTTATATAAGTGGAGATGTAACTACGAAAAATGTTCCAAGTCGTCAAAAATATCATTTGCATTTAAATGAAGAAACGAATATATATAGTTCTTTTAATAGAAGTTCGGTCACTCTTTGATATTCGCTGTAGAATATGCTAAATAGCAGGATGAAATGCATAATTAATTATTAGAATAAATGAGATTTCAAGATAATTTCTTTGGCTCGTCATGTTTTTTATGTTCAAGGCATATATCATTAATTAACCGTAGAATTAATAAAAATTTCATGATGTAATACTTGTTTCTGTTCTAAGTAACTTTATACTCTACTAGCAGATATACCCAATGTTGATCGTGATTTAAAATATGTAAAAATTATAAACGCATTCATATTGCTTTTTAAGAAATGTACATTTAAAACATGGAATTTAATTATTTATAAAAAGTATGTGTAGGCCAGTTTGAATCGTAGGATTAAGATCATGGAGTTTATATGAGTTAGTCGAGTTTAGTTTCAAAGATGTTATTTAATTTGCTATTGTAAGACTACGAGACGCCATATGCAGATTTTGATGTTTACGACGAAACAAAGAGCAGACTTTTAGTCACCATGTTACGACAGTCTTGCCTCAGAAAGTTATGACCCCAAATAAATACACGTCATATTATATTATTGGTGTGATTTGGGGCAAAATATCCTAGGGAAAAGACTTAAACCAAGATTCAATGGAAACTGAAAGAGCCAATAATGCAAAGATACGGCATCGAACTGAGGAGCATCCAATGAGAGCAAAGGGAGCGTATCTAAACCCCAGGCAAAATAATGTAGCTGCAAGGAGGAAAGTCAACGAATACAATTCAATTGTTGTTCGAAAGTTGTGTGAGAGAGAGAGAGTCATGTTTTCAAGCAGCTTAGTTGTTATACAATTTGAATAATGAAAATGTTATAGAAAAAGACGAAGTCTGACTCCAAATGTCCAAAAAGTATCTGAAAGGCGACAGCCCGGCTGAGCTATAGACCCGAAATACAGAGGTATGTGCTAGTTTTCATGTATATTATGTCAATTTTTGATCCTTGAAATAAGATTCAAAAGGCCTAGTCTCCCACGGTGTTTTTCTCCTCCTTAAGAGTTTGTTAAAACTGATGTAATTTTAAGCAATCATAACAATAATAGAGGTGTGAATAAATGATAATTTATTTTAAAAGTTAAGAATGTGGATTTTAATGTGTAGTGTTTTGATTGAATGATTATGTTAAGAAACTCGTACAAAGAAGTAATGGTGGGTTTTGCGGCCACGATAGCAATGTACAATTGTTAATAATCACGACCACTTTAATTAAGATTAATAATTTAACCCACAAGATTATATTTTAAAAGATAAACTCATTTAATATGTAATCACCACAATTATAACCAACACATGTCTATAATATGAAAAGTAGCTTACATAATTTTTGCAAAAAATGCTGGATACACTGTGAACACAAAGCTGATCGGTGGACGAACTCCACTGCATGGGGTACTTTCCGACATCCATGCCGAAACTTCGGGACATAAACTTTTGAATCTTTCTTATTAAATAACTTCGTCTTTGATGTTCAAGTTAAAACCGCAGAACATTAGGATCGGTGTATTGCAGCATTTCTTGCCATCATTTGCTCTTGTCCTCTCTCTTGTTGATTTCCCCCACTTTTAGTAGCGTCAGTTCTGCGAATTCCGCGGCACTGTCGAAAATGTTAATGCGTTCACACGAAAAAGAAATTATTTTATTTAATTTTAATTTAAACCACTGTGATATGGTATTTATATAAATAAATAGATAGCGCCGACAGATTTAAAGCGATACTGCGCACAGTCGTTTTGAACTCGCGGTTGTCCAAATAAACCTCGATAGTATCAAAAGTGTGAACAAATATTATGAAAAGAAACAACTGTTAATTTTGTCATCATTGGATGCAGCTGCATCTGAAACATGGGTATACAAAATGTCAGTTTTATTCGTGAAATATTAAGTGTACTTAATCAAATTTTATTAAAATTCGAGGGTTATTACACTTATCGGGGACCATTCCCAAAGTTAATGGAAGTGATTAAAAACATCAAACACTACACCTAACTCACCGATCTTTCACGAACAACGACTATGAGACAACGACCCGGCCCTACTGTGCTGAAAACACCGGTTCTCGTTAGATCACCGAAGTCAAGCAGCATCGGGCGCGGTTAGTACTTGGGTGGGTGAGCACCTGGGAACACCGCGTGTTGTTGACACATTTCGGGCGCGGTAGTCCGGTGGTTTGCGCGCTGGATTTGCACGCTGCCACAACTGCCGCCATGTTCATGCGGAGTACGATCACATTAAACATGTGGATCCGTAAGTCCTTCCGAGAGGTTGGTGGTAGGGAAATGAGGGTACGGTCCCTGTGGCTGCCTCCTCCACTGGGTTCCGGTCTAAATTGGGTGGCACTTTCCCGCCGTCCAAACGGTTACCTTACACCTTTCTGGTAGGTCGGACGGTCTGGGTCTCAACAACAACAACGAACAACGACTATATAGGTGTAATATTAAAAAAAACGTAGGTGAAAACGACGGAACATTAAATGCTGGCGGAACCAGACTTACATATTTGAATTCGTCGTTTCTCCTGCAGAGTTCAATTTTTAAACGCACCATTAATGGTTTTTAAGGATTTTCGCGGTCAATTTTGGCCATTTTTTCATTATATATTTTTAATCTGCCTGAAAGTTTTCGGTGAATCCTAATATGTATTGATCACTTGGGGGTTGCCCTTGAAGATTTCGAAATTAATACCAAAACTACTTTGAAGATGGCCCCTTATGGAAATTTTAAATATTGATTTTTGTAGAAGACATTAATTTCTATCGAATGTTACTTATTATTCGATAATTCCTGCCGAATGTTACATTAACCTCTATCGATGTCGTTTCGTTCTGCTATATAAAATGTGCAATTGCAGTCGAGTGTTTAGTTTTTGTTTCCATACTTCTTAAGACTGGACATTCATCGAATATCCATCCATCCACAGGATCTATCGAACCATCAATCCATCGAAATCCAGCATTAAATTTCAGACCTATGCACAATACATTCTTTTCACACGTACTATGCAGGATGAAAAAGGTGTGATACATAATTGAGACATATTTAAAAGCACAATAGTAATAGAAATCATTTTATTTCCCGAAACCTTCGCAGGACATATACATATCAAAAACGATATGAATAAGATAACTCCAAGACACACAGTATTCAGATACATGGCGCGTTTATTTTGCTTCTTATATTCGAAATAGAATATTAGTCATGGATTTTCTACAAAAAGAATTAAATGCAATCCTTTGAAGTCTTCTCATATGCAAATGATCTCTTTTTTTTTTGAAAAGAATTCCGAGAATTAGAACGTTTTTCTACTATTGTCAATGTCGACTGTAATGGCTACCCAGCCATTTAGTCAAAGGAAAGATTTTCAAATGAATATAGTAACAAATGAAACTCAATTCCTGGAGATTTAAAATTTAAATTTAAAGGTAAGAGCGGTGTTTTCTTTTTTTATATAATTACGGCTGGGAGAAAAGAGCTGTTTTTCAACGAAATCGGAGGGTAATATCTTCCATTACTTTAAAATATAAACATGTTTATTCATGGAACACGACAAAAGATGGGGTATTCGACGTTTGTTATTTCTATCCCATTGCAATAACGGGCATGGATGAACGGTTTTGCACTTTTCAACGTCCTTTGTGCGTGTAATATGTCAAAGGGAATAATAGCCGCATTGCGGACTGAGAGTAGGATTTCTAAATTAAAGAAAAACAGATTTGATATTGATAAAGCCAAGCCAGCCAAGACGAAACATTTCGGGGCGCCTGTGCCGGGGCACTTATCCCCACATCGAATTTGTTGCGTGCTTCTCATGTGGATTAAAGTCGAAAGTAGGACGGTGTAGTCAATACTAGATATTGATAAAGCAGACAAACGCATGGATTGGGCCTAGGTGGTTGAAAAACAGGAAACGCAAGTACATGGTGACAAAGTGAAACAGCAGGCAGCGTCACCCTACACCATTGCTACCTTCGCAGACAGATACCTGGAGCATCTAGGCATCACCCAAGATAAACTCCTCTCAACTGACCCTCAAACGGACATATGGAGCCACTTCAAAATCTGTGATTTTATCATCGCCACCCTAGAGGATGAGCTAGATCAGTACATGGACTTAGAAAAGAGGAAGCACCTGGGGATCATCCCAAAATGTACTGTTATTGATTTTAACTTGCTTTTAATGAACTGTGATAGAAAAACTCTTTCTGACCGCGACTCATACATACTCATTCTGGATATTTACACATTCTGTAAAATAAACAAGAAAGATCAATCATGCATAAGCATTGATTATGAAACACTTTCCAACTGAAATGTAATTTCATATAAAAATTTCTAAAATGTGATACATTCAGTGGTGATATCTTTTACATTATCACAGTATTACAGTAATTTATTATACTTAAATATATAAAACTGTATCGAAATATAAATCATCTGTTTCTTTATGCAAAATCAATGAATATTTCATTCAGATAACTTGTATTCCAGGCTCCAGAGCTAAATAATTTTGTGTGAAAAAAATTCAGTAATTCTTATGTAATTCATCTTACAATCACTTGAGTTATTTGCATTCTGCATATGTTAAAATTAGGCTTCGTTGAAGAAATAATAAAAGTTTAGGGATCATTTAAAATCACAACTATTGTAATTGCATAGGAACGGAATTTAGATACACAGATAATACACAGATGCACAGATAATATATGTGTGTATGTGTATGTACTCAAAGTACTGGAATCGTGCCGAAGATCGGAACTCGAATTTTCAAAGGATCTACACGTTTTGGGACTTCTAGAACACGAAAAAACTATTTTTAGGAAGACGTCTGTGTGTGTAAGGGTGTATCTGTGTATGTTTCTGTGTGTCTATGTGGATATTACATCCACTTTAATTGAAAAACTAATGGACCGAACTCCATGCAATTTGGTAGGTATGTTTGTTGTGGGAAATCCTGATGTTCATTAGAGTTATAGTACGATTCGTAATTAAAGAATCTGCCTTCTTTGCGAAATGACCGCAGAAATTGCCTTTATCCACTCTATCTAAAAACTAATGGAACAAATTTAACAAAATTTAGTGTATAATATTTCAATAACTTACAAGTGATTTATATACCAAATCTAACAAAATTTTGTATATAAATCATTTGTAGGTTATTCTAGTACGATTCGAGAAAAAGGAACGGGCTATTTATGCGAAATGGCCCGCAAAAATCGTTATATATAAAAATAAAAGACTACGTGTGCTCAATTATATCAATTAAATTCCTATTTTATACGTGATTTTTAACAACAAAAAGAATAAGACTAACCCCATTACTTTAGGACTAGCCTTTCTTGAGATATTCTAGTTTTTTTGCGTTTTCGCTACGCCACCTTTGACAATAAGTCCAGCTATCAAATGAGAACCAAATTTAAGTTTAACGTGTAAATTCAATGTCATTTAAAATACTTATCGTTGTTATTTTGTGCAGATAAACTCAAATTATTATTGAAGAAATAAAGAGAACGAATATGAGTCTGCAGGGAAAGACATGTGCTGTCCACATCAGAATTTTTTAACAATATTACAACAATGATTTATAGAAGTGAACAGGGATTATTTTCAGGCCATTTCGAAAAAAATGTATGATCTATATTTAAAGATCCGTTAAATGTTTGTCGAATAAAATGTTCAACAAATTTAAGCTGTGTACCAAATTTTAACTCACTAGGACGTAGGAAAGTGCATTAAAAATGCCATCAAATAAGTATATCATGAAGAGTTATATAAAATTAAAAAATAATGAAAAATTGTTACCTACCAAATTTATTTTAAAATGTGAAGCCTCTCTTATATGCAAAATGATTAAACACTTGGAAAGATATTTATTATATAATATATTTCTCTTTTCTTTCTGGAGGATATCCCAAAGTCAGAATTTATTTAAATTTGTTTTTTTCCCTATATTAGATAATTTTTAATTAAAAAACTACTTAACATATTTTACTGAATTTTTTTTTATATATTTTATGGGATAATGTGAATATTTCCTAAAAATTTCGAAGCAATTCGTGAATTTTAAGTTTATTTAAAAAATGTTTGAAAAATTAGGTCCCATAGGGTTCAATGTATTTCATTTTTTCAACCCGGGCTCAATAAAAAACTAATTGGGTGATATTATTCATTTATATTCCCATAGGTCCCACAGACCGTCTGAAAAACATACTAAAATTTCATTTTGATAAAGTCATTTTTACGGCAGTTATCGTGCTAACGGACAGACAGATAGACAGACAGACAGACAGACTGACTGACAGACAGACAGACTGAATGAACAAAGTCATAAACACTTTTCAACTTTGTTGTAAAGTGTTAAAAACGAGGTTGATCTATATAAAAACTTCAAATCTTAAATGCACAACAGGCTTGAAGGCTATAAAATTCAAAGAAGCAAAAAATCTATACATATCTAACGAGGACTCCCCCCCCCTCAAACCCCACAGGAAATTCCTGTTGGAAATAAATGTGCAAAACTTGCTGTAAACGAAGCAGAAGTAGAGGCGGCGACTGTAACTCACCCCCTAAAGCTGATATTTCGCCTTTCTATAGAAAGCCCTCATAGAAGACTTAAACAAAACCCTAATTACTAAAATTCAAGGCCTAATAATGGGAAGGGTGATCAGGATCACTACTGGATCCGTTGAGGATTACAGGAGTGTTCAGGCTTACCTGACTCATAATAAAATCCCCTTCAGTTCGATTAATTAAAAATGTAATAGACCCAAATATATTTATTTTAGATTTTGACTATTTTTAGGGCCATTTTGCAAAAAAAAGGTAGGTTATTCTTTTTAATGAATCGTACCAAATTCTAATCAGCACCAGAGTAACTCACAAGTGATTTATCTACTAAATTTTGTAAAATTTGGTCTATTAGTTTTTCATCTACAGTGGATACAGGCAATTTTTGCGGGCCATTTCACAAAAAAAAGCAAATTCTTTTATCCCGAATCATACCAAAATCTAATCAGCACCCTAAGGGACTTACCTACCAAATTTTATGAAATTCGGTCAATTAGTTTTTTAGTTAGAGTGGATACATACGTTGCACACACACAGATAGACACACAACCGTCACGCTAAAAATGTTTTTTCCCGTATTCTAAAGGTCCCAAAACGTGTAGATCCGTCGAAAACTCGAGTGGCGAACTTCGACATGATTCCAATACTTTCCTTATACATTACTATGTTGTTGTTGTTGAGACCCAGACCGTCCGACCTACCAGAAAGGTGTAAGGTAACTGTATGGACGGCCGGGAAGTGCCACCCAATTTAGACCGGAACCCAGTGGGGGAAGCATCCACAAGGACCGTACCCTCCTTCCCCTACCACCAACCTCTCGGAAGGACTTACGGACCCACATGTTTAACGTGATCGTACTCCGCATGAACACGGCGGCATTTGTGGTAGCGTGCAAATCTAGCGCGCAAACCACGGGGATACCGCACCCGAGATGGCCAACAGCACGCGGTGTTCCGAGGTGGTCACCCACCAAGTACTAACCGCGCCCGATGCTGCTTGACTTCGGTGATCTAACGAGAACCGGTGTTTTCATCACGGTACGGCCGTTGGCCCCTATACATTACTATGTATTGCAGGGAAATTAAAAATTATATCGCTGCTATTTTTCTCAAGAATAATTGAAATTATTAATGCTCATGAGACTATTGAAACATAAATAAATCCTTTTATGCATGATGAGTCCAAATGTTGTTCTATACTGCCATGTTAAAATATATATATTATTTCTAATCAACTTTCGAAGCTTTCTCTGGAATTAAAAAAAAATCTATCTAGTTCTAGATTTTTTGATAACAAACCCGAATACAAAGTTTCGTGAAAATCCATTTGTGGCCGCTATTGTGTACACAAGAAATCGACTACAGATATGAGACAGACAGACGGACATTACTCCAAAAATTGCCAAAACATGCTCAGATCTTAATATTTTGGCTTCAAAATACTGGCTTCAGTTTCTCTTATTATATTACCTAGTATGAGAAAATAAATATATTTTGATGTGAGTAACATTTATGCTTGGGATTTCTGTGGCGGAAATTCGACGCTTTAAATATAAATGACCGAAATATATGCCGGGAAATTTCGATTCCTGTCACACGACATGTTGACATTTCAAATACAAATGCCAATCAATAAAAATGGCAATACAGATGTCAATACAGATATCAATACAGATGCTAATAAGCACTTTAAATGCATCCACGAGAACCAATTGGAACTCACACATAGTTAAACAGTGTGCATCCCCTCTATCACCAATAACAAATCAGTGAAGGTGGTATGAAACCACAGGGGAAAAGAAAAATCTGGTGTGGACAGCACATGACTTTCCCTGCAGACTTATATACGCATTCTATTTATTTTAGTTAAATTTAATTCACTATTAATTCAATTTTCGTTCTCATTTTTTAACTGGACTCATTTTCAGAGGTGGCGTAGAGAAAAAACAAAAAATATCTCGAGAACGGCTAGTCCTAGTGTAATGGGGTTGGTCTTATTCTTTTCTTCGTTAAAAATTACGTATTAAACGAGCATTTAATGGATATATTTGAGCATACGTAGTTTTTTATTTTAAATTTTGGCGATTTTTGCAGGCCATTTTACAAAAAAAGGCAGGTTATTTTTTTAATCGTACCAATATCTAATCAGCACCAGAGTGACCCACAAGCAACTTATCCACCAAATTTTGTGGAATTCGGTCCATTAGATTTTTAGCTAGAGTGATACAATCCTTTGCGGGCCAATTCGCAAAAAAAAGCGAGTTCTTTTATCCCGAATCGTACCCAAAACTATATACCTACCAAATTTTATGAAATTCGGTCAATTACTTGTTTAGTTAGAGTGGATACAAAATCTGCACAAACAGACAGACAGACAGACAGACATACTGACAGACACACAGACACACACAGATACGTCACGCTAAAGATAGTTTTTTTCGTATTTTAGCGGTCTCGAAACGTGTAGATCCGTCGAAAACTCGAGTCGCGATTTTCGACATGATTCCAATACTTTCCCTATACATTACCATGTATTGCAGGGAAAGTAAAAAAGTGGTTCCAGAGATTTCGAGAAGCGTTGATAGATTCAATGTTCGACAGCATCCTAAAAACGCGTGAATTTAGGAGTATCAAAAATCTCCAGCGATCGCACAAAGAAAACGTGGATTATCAATGTGATGAGTATGTGCATAGTGAATACAAGTGACGTATGAAGTATACGTAGGCAACCAGCAATGTCTGTTCTCGACTAAGTATCAAAGTGAAAATGAGGTATTTATATAAATTGCATCTGTTAATAGTGTTCACGGATGGCACGTAACATATATCAATTATTTAACAGTACTCGAGTAAGAACTCAAATCTTAGTAAAGAAGTATTGCGTTTCAAAAACAAAAACTGCATATATCTGCGGTATATAGTAAAAATCTGTTATAAATATATGTGTCACGTAAATAGTTGTTATAGATATATGTGTCGCTTAAATGATTTCGTGAGTAAACTTTATGAATTAATCAAGATATTTATATATATATATAAAATTAAAGAACTGATCAATTTAAATCAGAACTATTATTTTATGTCTTGAGTGTTATTCTGCTGTGCTCGTGAACCGGAGTTTTCATACTCCACCGTAAGTGAAGACATCAAAGGTAAGTCCTTGTAGAATAAAATATGGGTAAAGACAATTTACCTTATGACACTTCCAAATCTATATTTAGTATTTGAAAAAAAAAAAAAACAGTTTTTGAATAATCGTCTTGCGAAGTTAAAAAAGATAGAAAAGTTTTCGTTTGTCAGATTTGTAATGCTTATATCTCAACTAAAAGCAAGACAATATGCAAGAATTTGCATCTCTTTGAAAACCCTACAAGTGTATATAACTGGATTTTATATGAAAAGCTTTAATATTTAAAATATCAGAATTGATCAACCCAATCTGTATACTTTCTCTTTTGTGAAATATTTATGCATAAGCGCGAAATACTTCATTTTGTTTAAAAAATTAAATGAACTTGTGGGATTCTACATATGTTTAATGATGCATGAAGTTTAAACAGAATAGATGAAACCATGCGTATTAAAGTACATATTCAAGTGCGCATTTATGTACGGCCAGGCAAGGTTATAGATGAATTTGAATGTAAAATCTCGACAGATACATAAGTTTGATTTATATATTGAAAAGCAAGTTAGATAAATAATATCATATTTTGGCGTGAAGCGTATTGTCGCAGTGTCCAGATGAAAGCGGGGCGAAAACTAAAAGTGCTAGAAAGCTATAAATGATTAGAGGGGAATTTGTAGAGCTTCGAAAGTGTAAATGAAGTAAGTGTGTCTAAAAAAAAATCGAATAAACTTATTGAAATTTACTGGAGTTTTATTTTACAAGATGTCACTATTACAAAAACATGTTCTCATTTTATTAGAAGTAACTAGCTCAGACCATTGTTACAAAAACAGTAACAGTAGCAAAGTATGTCGTTACTTTGATTAAGTTGCAAATAAATAGTGCAGCATATAATAAAGATATTCCATGTGGTGACAGTATTTTAAAGAAACTGAAAATTAACATAAAACACACACACACACACACATATATATATATATATATATATTTATTTTTTTTTTCTTTCTCGAAACTTCTATTGCTGATTTGCATATTAAGAGACAATTCTCAAATCTCATGAATAGTTTTCAAATATATGGCGTGATTATCTCTTTTTTTAAGATACTCGAAAGAGAATAAATATCTATCGCAGTTCCGAAAGGGAATCAGTTTCAATTCTTTAAAATATTAACTGCAAATTCTGTCGTTTTATTTCCGCTAAAAATGACGAAATGAAAATATTTTTTTCCTTACTTACAATCGCCTACATTTCGAACATTTCAACCGTTACACATTTATTTTAAACCTGATATTTTAAACATTTCGACATATTGAATGACAACAAATTGGCGATGTGTATTCGTTCTCAAATAAATATTGAGAATGAAAGGTATTTAATTACTGGAAAACAATTTAGCAAGCAATTGAACCCTCCCCTCTTCCTCGCGTAAAGTTGTGATTCTTTTGATCAATGTATTAAATACTAGATCATCTTAAAATGTAGTTACGATACGTCCCCTCCTCCCCCCTCCAAATAAATAAAACGCAATTATGCGATATGTTTCGAAAATGCCCAATTTACATTGAATAGACTCGAAATCAAATAATTTGAAAATCATCATTAGCTGGCTTTATTTAATACCACTGAAATAAATAGAAATAAGTGTACAATATACAACAATGAAACGATTTTCTTTAAATAACAATGAATAATTAACAGCGGAGATCGCTCTAGAATTTTTCCAGAAAAGTAAAATACTCCCTGACTTGATTTGAAGGAGTGTTTTGCTTTTCATAGGAGTAATTTTTAACAAATATACAATTACCCTCAAATTTCCAGGTATTTATTAAATTTATTGTATTTCATATAAAATAAATTACAGGTTCATCGCCCAACAGAATATAAATTTCTGACTTTTCTGCGTTGAAAAAATAAATTTAAGAAACTCCCTATACTCTTTGTGTTAATAAACAAAATACATTGTATATCTGATAGCAGTACATTGTATATCTCTGCAATCTATTTCCGGTGTACATCAATTTGATGTTCTGTAGACGATGTTCTTACCAGAAAATGTTCTTACCGATGTTTTTACCATCTTCTCACTCCATGTGTGAATCAATTTGATGTACGTTTACCTTCCGGTAAAAACACGTTTCACAGAAGAATAAAAATAAAATTTTGTTATTGTAAATTTGTAACGATGTACGTGAGGCCGGATAAAATAAGAAATTGCTTATTTTCAAATCAAATCTGTTTAATTTGTTATTCAGAAAAATATTTTTTTCTTTTTTGCTTAGAAAATCGGTGCGTAAAAATACGCATTACTTAATTTTTAAAGCGTATTTGCTCATTTTATGACTTGAAATACGCGTATAGAGGCGTTATCTCGATCTTTGATAAACAGTATTCAAATTGCATTTTTTTCCAATGTTTTGAAAGTATAGGTTTAAGGAAATTGATAAAATGAATAAAATTATTTTAAAATATCAATTATTTATATAAAATTGGTAGTCAAACTCTTTTGCATTTGTATTCTTATTATAAGTTAACTTATAAAAATGAACAGTCAATAAATTGAAAGCTGACGCGTCTAATTTACCAATTTGTGATATGAAAGAAATAAAAAAATAAACTTGCTAGAGCATGCAAAAGAACAAGTGTCTCTGAAAGGAATCAAACTTTTGGTCTTTTGATTATTAATTTCTCGAATTGCTTAATAGTTCATACTAATGGGCTCCAACTTTTTACTTATAGAAATGATTGTAAAAATCAAACATTTGAGTTTTTGACGGAAGAGCATGTTTTAAGCATTCCTGAACACGAATCCAAAATTTTTGAGGTGTCTGTGCGTATGTGTGTGTATGCACGTGTGTGTGTATACGTCCGCTAAACTGTGGAAACGATATTTCACGACTGAACGAAGCGTTTTAAGCGAAATTTAGTACAAATAATACAATGCTGAATACCGGAAGCTTATAGATTTTAAACGCAATCTAATATTCGGAAGACCCCTACATATTTTAATGAAATTTTGAAAAAAAGTCATTAAAAACCAGAGCCTTTAATAATGTTTAAATTATCATATTTTACGTAATGTTTCATTGTAAAAGGAGCGGCACAAACTTTAGAAAGTTAGCATGAGCCGTTCTCAATACATTGTACTTTTTTCTACTAAAAATATTACATAAAATTAACAAGAAAGATGAATCATGCTTAAAGCATTGATTATGAAACACTTTCCAAATTCAATGCAATTTCATTTAAACAAGTCTAAAATGCAATACATTCCTCGGTAATATTTTGAAACTTATCACAATACTGCATTAATTTATTATATTTGAAAACTTAAACCTTCATCGAATAAAATGAACTTCATTCAAATGACGGCATTGAAATATAAATTGCCTGGTTTAAACATCTCTAAAATGTTATACATTCCTCGGTAAGTTTTAGAATTATCATAATACTACGATAATTCATTATATTTGAAAATTTCATCGAAAACAACTGAAATTAATTCAAATGACGTCATAGAAAAATAACACGTCTGGATCTCTCTATAAAAACAGGATTTCATTCATAACTTTCTCCCATTCATTTCATTCATCACAATACTATAATAATTTATTTTATTTAAACATTTTATTTAAGACCATGAAGCTACAAATAATTAAACTCTATGCTTAAAAATTCATCGAAAAAAATCGTCCTTCTCTTTATAAAATCAATTAATATTTCATTCATATCAGCCATGCAGACTCCATGGAATAAATTATTTTGTATTAAAAAATACAGGAATTCTAATACAACTCATTCTACATATTTTGCTGTTTACATTTTACATATGTAAAAAATAGGCTTAGTTGTAGAAATAATCAAATTTAGATGAGCATTTAAACTCAAATATATTGTCATTGCGTTGTTTCAGTATGTAGATGCAGGACGGTATATATTTTAGGACGGATACAACACTCAATATGAATTAAAAAGAATTTAAAAAAAATCACGATTTTGAAACAAGATGGATGCTATGTATCATTTTGAAGTGGGTCATGTGATCGTTTCATATCATGGTCACGTGATCGTTTCATATAAGAGGTGTAATTATTATTTTAATTTTTATTTAAAAACTACTGAATATATTTCGCTGAATTTTTTTTTATATATTTTATGGAACAATTTGAATATTATCTAAAATTTTCGAAGCAATTTGTGAATTTTAAATCCGCTTAAAAATGTTTGAAATTATAGGTCCCATAGGCTCAATGTATTTCATTTTTTCGACCCGGGTTCAATCCAAAACTAATTGGGTGATATTATTCATTTATATTCCCATAGGTCCTACAGACCGTCTGAACAACATACTAAAATTTCATTTTGATTAAGTCATTTTTGCGGCAGTTATCGTGCTAACGAACAGACAGACAGACAGACAGACAGACAGAATGAACAAAGTCATAAACACTTTTCAACTTTGTTGTAAAGTGTTAAAAATAGCATTAACTATCGTGAAAGTATTAACTATCGAAATTAACGGAAAAAGCGCCAAATTGATAAATTAATTATTGGAATATTTTAATATACGGACTGTAATACACTGCAATAGTAATACTTCAGTAATATATTTTAATATACTGCATTCCTCTCCGTTTGTCTGGAAATTGATAAATTTGGCAAACTTGACTTATTTGGCGAAATAACTCCAACTTGCCAATTTTATTTTATAATGGTTCCAAATTTACGAAAAAGTTTGTCAAAATAGCAAAAATGACGCTAAATTAATGAAAATGACACCAAATTGATGAATTCATTATTAAAACATCTTAATATATGGACTATTTTGCTTATTGCGGATGCTATCAATATTGATAACTGTCAATTTAGAATTGCGCGAAATATAAGTTAATTAGGTACTTCAAAATAGTTTTAAATGTTGTAATACGGAAAAGCGCCACAATTGAACGTTAAAAAATTGTGCATTGAAAAATATACATCATTTTTCACTGTGAAAGAACTAAATTAATTTTATTTTATTGGGAAAATTATGTTCTGCCCATATCATACCTTTAATTTGATGCAGTGACACACTTATTTTATGACATATAAAGACATCTAAACATCCTTCAAGAACTCTTAAATCCTGTTCAGGATTGGAAATATATCACAATTCAGAAACCCGACTTTTGATATCATCACGATTTATTACTTTACATTGACTATATATTTTAGGAAGAAATACATATTCATTTAGCTGAAATATACAATGATACTGTGAGACCAGGAGGCAATTATGCAGTTTTGAGATTTATACGACTATGTACAACGAAACAAAACGTAGACTTTTAGGCACCATTTTAGGCAGTCTTGGCTCGGAAGGTAGGACACCAATAAATTCAGTTATCATAAATTGCACATTTGATTGGGGTAAAAATCTCCTTGGGGCCAAGGCTTAAACTAGGCATAATTGGATAATCAAGTAGCCAATGATGAAATGTTGCTACATCGCACTAAGGAACAACTAATAGAGCTACGGAGGGCATATCTAGATCTCAGGCAAAATAATGTGGCAACAAGCAGATAATGGGATATATATTCAAGCAATTGGAGTCCAGAATGTCTAAGAGTACGGTTCATAAACAATGACTGTTCAGAAGCGTAAATATATTTTCAGACTAGGAATGTCCACGAAAGTGTTGTGTTATTCGAGAATTGCGATTCAAGGAGCGAGACAAAACAGTCAACAAGAATGACTGTTCAATAGCGTTGATATTCAGGAAATGAATGTCCAAGAGTGCGTTTTATAAGCAATAATGGTGCAGAAACTTTGAGATTTAAGAATGTGTGGTGGTTATGTTGAAATTTACGAGTTTGTTAGAAAAAAGAAAGCGGACCTCAAAATGTCAGAAAAGAAACGACCATTATTCTAAGCATGATGAGCAACAGACCGACAAACAGAGGTATGTGCCAATCATGTATTTATATTAGATCAAATATATGATTTTGGGAAAAATATAAAGTCCTGGTCTCACACGTGCATTTTCTCATCCTTAAGAGTGTATATACAATTAATATAAGTTGAATCGTAACAATAATATGTGTTAATAAATAATGTTTATTTTAAAAGTGAAAATTATGGAATTTAATATGTAGTGTTTTAACTGATGATCATATTCTAGGAACTCTTGCAAAGAGGTAATTAATGGTGGATTATTGCGACCACTATAGTAATGTACGATTTATGCGATTCATGTCTACTTCAATTAAGCGTAATAATTCAATCCAAATATTTATTTATTATATTTCAAAAGCACTCCAACCAAATGGTATCTAAATTGTGCACCACCGATACAATATATTTTTTTAATTAGTGGTACTTAAATCAAATGGACAAATGCATCCTTA
Organism: Amaurobius ferox; assembly: GCA_951213105.1. Taxonomy (NCBI): domain Eukaryota; kingdom Metazoa; phylum Arthropoda; class Arachnida; order Araneae; family Amaurobiidae; genus Amaurobius; species Amaurobius ferox. The sequence goes on from OX578135.1 coordinate 16,294,124, forward strand.
CACATTCAGCGCAAACATCCCAACGCAGATCTGGCATATTTTCATATTTCCTTAAAGAAATCCTCAAACATTTCAACTCCACTGCAAAGAAGAAAGAAAAAAAAAAGAGTCAAAATCGCTTTCAACATCGATTTCTCATTAGATTGCAGAAAACTTAATAACAACTTAAGTAAATGCCAAAGAAACAAAATCAGAAACTGTGCAAAACCAATAAACTGAGCGGGGTAAATGCAAGCAAGCAATAAAAGGGCAGAAATTTATGAAGTCGGTTGGTTGGCAAACGTTTCTCTTTCTGTTGCTTCTAGATTAGAAAAGAGGCGTATTGTTCAAATAAAGGGTGGGTGCAGCTAGTTTTGGAATTCTCCAAATGCCAATATAAGGGGCTTTCATTTGAAGCGGTATATATTTTTATTATTAAAAAGCGTGAATAATGGTTTTAAGTTTCTAGATTTGTTTGTGGCTTTTTTAAAATAGATATAAACCTGGAGTGAAGTTGCAGAGTTCATTTCAACAATAAGACTTTGCAATTTCGCCCCAGTAGCTCAACAGTAGAGCGTTGTTGACCAGTTCAGAGATCTAGGGTTCTATTTCCGGTTGGGGTAGCAAAACTCTTTACAATGGCGCCCGAACAACATAACCCTGTAGGTTAGTGCAAAAATGTCGGAGATATGAATGTGGCCTTATTACGACCAGCACGGATTCTGTGGTCTCTTGGATATGGAGAGTCGAATTCAAATTAAGAGGACAACGACCACGCAGGATACTAACCTAAGTAAAAATATAGTATCAGGAGGCAAAAATGAGGTAAAAATAGCACGAGGAAATCAGTCATATTGTCAGTTGCACGACAATCTGGCATTAGAGGGTGGAGAATGCAGGGTCCACTTCGATAATAAGAGCTTGAAATTTCGCCCCAGTAGCTCAACGGTAGAGTGGCGGCTGGCCAGTTCGGAAATCCGGTTTACGATTTCCGGTTTGGGCAGCAAAGCTCTTTAGAAATTGCATATATCAAATCTTATCGTGCATTATAAAATAAGAGTTAGGATATAATATGTGCATAGATATGGCATACATAACTAAGTGTTTTGTTCTTTTAACTAGTTTTATGAGTTCAATGGTGCTGACGCGGTGGCTGAGCGGTCACGGCAGGCGTTTTCTTGTGCTCGCCGGGCTGCCGGATTGTACATTCGAGTCCCACCTGCGGGTACGGATGTTGTGTTGTTGGGCGCAGTGTGTTCGGCCCACTCACTGCTGCCCCGGTGTCTAAATTGTTCACAATTCTGGAATATATTTAGGCGAATCATAGAATGTAACTGGCCATTATAATAAATAAATTATTTCGATGGATATGCTAATCCATATATAATAATAGAAAAAGGATGTCTGTTTGTCCACGTGTTGGACGTGGTGGAAAATTTAAATGGGGCGCAAATTCAAAAATCGGGGTAATCATAGTCCAGGCCCAGTATCGGTTTGTTTTCTAATTCGAATACGTGTCTGATTTATTTTATGTTGAAACGCAATTATGAGATATTTTCATTCTAATTGGTTATTTAGTGATCGAAAATATTACCACATAGTACCTATTTTAACAGCATCAGAAAGATCGAAGAACAAATCTCTCTAACGAACTTTGCATGAAATCTGTAAGACGATAAACTCGTTTTGATATTTGTTTTCTTAAATTTCCGACAAAACACGTTTTCTTGGCAAATTTAAATTGGAATTCCTTAATCAGCAAATGAAAAAGTTGATAATTCTAAAAAACATGTAATTATTCTAGGGGTTTGAAAAATCTTTGGATTGTCACCAAATTTTACAATGTACCCTTCGGTGGGAAACTTGCTCCCCCAAGAGGACTAATTGTATCGGCAATATTTCTCACTAATAAGATTGAAACTGTTGATTTTTGTAATCATTGCGCCATAAATAACCCCTTTTATGCATTATTATGTCAAATTTTGTCCGATTCTCCCATGTTTCGAATAATATTCGAAGTTTTCGCTCGAATTTCAAAAAGATCCATCTAGTTCTAGATTTTGTAATTAACAAAGCCGGATACAATGTTTCGCGAAAAGCCATTAATATTTGTAATAGCTATTGAGTACACAGGAATTCGACCACACACAAACGGAGGACATCACTCCAAATACAGTCAAAACAAAACTGTCAACAATCAAAACAAAGAGGTGTACAGAATCTGGTGGTATTTCGGGGCCCCCATACACCCTGAGCACACAAATAAATATCATATACCAAATCTGAGGATCCGTAACCGCAGCTCTGAAGGCCCTTTTTGCACATATAAACTTCCATACTTTTTACTTCAAAGCAATATATTAAAAATTAAAAGATTGTATAATATTTAAAACTAGTGACATATTTGTAGGGAGGCAAAATGCCTGCATTCTGAAATTTTAAGAGAAAAATATCTTTCAATGAATTAGTTTCGTAATTTTATTTGTATATTTTAATTCATGTTTTATATTTTAATATTCATGAAGTAAATCTGAAAAAATAATATTCAAATTTACTTAATGAATATTATTTTTTCTTAGAAAGTATAAATTATTCCTGTTTAAAATTTACCACATACAATATTTAGGAGCCCCTAAAATTTTGGGGCCCAGGGGCCGCGGCCCGGAGGCCTGTGCTTTAATCAGGTCCTGAAAACATATCCTAAAACATATATTGGTACCAAAATCTGGAATTCAAAAATATTCGAGAAAATAATACTTTATTATATAACATGAGAATGTAAAAAATATTTTGCAATATGTTTGACGATTCGCATGCAACAATTTGAGCTTATCCTTTTGCTTACGGATGGGACAGCCTCTATCCCAAACGAAGAATCTCTCAAAAAGAGGGGTATTTGACATACCCCATCCTAAGCAGTTCGATCCCCTTTGCAGACATTGGCGTCCAATGTCTGCAAAGAGGGATCGGGCTGTTTGGGATAGGGAATGTCAAGTACCTCTCTTTTTGAGAGGTCCCATCTTTGCAGACATTGGCGTCCATGGACGCTAATGTCTGCAAAGAGGGATCGAACTATTTGGTATAGGGTATGTCAAATACCTATATTTTTGAGAGGTTCTTCGTTTAGGATAGACGCTGTCCCACCCGTAAGCAAAAGGTTATCTATATATTGAAATAAAAATTAAAGATTACTTCTTCTTGACCTCTCTGTTTTCCCTAAAAGAATGTATGAGTGTACCATGTGTCCGTGAGTCTATGAATGATATATCTCACGAATGGATGAAGAGTTTCAAATGTAATTGGTTACGATTAATACTATCCCTGAATACTGGAACTCTGTTGTTTTTAAAACGCGGTCGACAGTTTAGAAAATCTCCAAATTTTCGAATGAATCTGAGTAAATAATGAAAAACACGACTTTGAATAATTCTAAAATAATCATTTTGTATGTAATATTTTATTCGATATCGAATAAAATAAAGTTTAGAAAGTTTGAACCGTTCTCGAGATTTTACACGATTTTAAAATAAATATAACTAAAAATACATAAAACGTAAGCATCATCATAATAAGCATCATCAAATATGTAACATTTGATAAAACTTTGGAACAATTACGACTAATATGGCGAAATATCGCCAACTCGACGCCTTCTTTAATGTGGGTTCAAACTAACGAAAATGTCACCAAATTGATTAAAATGACGTCAAGGTTATGAAAATGACACCAAATTGATGAGTTTATAATTATATTATTTTAATATATTGCATATTGCTTTTTAATATATAGTATATTGATTAGCAGATGTTAGCAATATTTGCAATTATCAAGTTATATTTGCTCCAAATACAAGTTAATTTGGTACTTCAAAATAATGTTACATGTTGTCACCTAGAAAAGCGTCAAATGGCGATGTACTTTATTCTTATTACTGTTCAACATTGTATCGTGGACCTTGTTCATCAAATATTTCGCATTGAAAAAGTAAAGTTCTTGCATTATGTAAGGAAAGTCATGTACTGTCCACATCAAATTGTTTATAAGTGGTTGTTTCCTAGTCTTTGACAGTTCCAAATAGTTGTTACTTTGATAAAAACTTAAAGCAATGGAAAAAACCTGACTTTCATCACCAGACTCAACCAAAATAAAACTCAGAACAAGTTGAGCATCGAATTTTCATTAGTTCTCTGAAGCTTCAATAACAATTTAAGTAAATACATCCGATATAGTTGCAGAAACTGCAATAACCAATAAACTTAACCTCCCTCTCCTAAATGCGAGTCATAAAAGCTGGAACTTCTGAAGTCTGTGAGCTTCCGACGTGCTTCTGTACCAAGTGGATGTGAATTAGAAAGGAAATAAATTGTTTTGTCAGAAACAAACGATGATTTCGGAAAACTGGGAAAATGCTGATTGAAGCGATTTTCACAAAGTGCCGTTTGATGTATATTAAAATGGGTTTAAGTTATTAGAGAAAGGCAATGCTAGGCGTATATCGAATGGAGGAAAATGCTTTAAACTGAAGGTGTTTCTATTTAACGTCCTGGTAATGTCATTTAAGAAAATCCCAATCCAGTCTGGAATAGTGCAGTTGGCAGTGTTTCTTTCAGGACTTTTTGACCTAGGGGCGAATGAAATTTTAGGAGGGTCAAGTTTTTTATTTGTCCTATATAAATATATCTAAATTCTGCGTCACATAAATAGAAACTAGGTTAACGTAAAATGTTCCCGGGAGGGATGAATTCATGTCTTCAGAGGGTTTCTCGTCCCTCAGGGGTATGCCCAAAGAGATATTGGCAGTTGGTAATATGCTTAGGCGTAATTCTAAAAGTCCAGGATCAACTCCTTGTTAAAGCCGATTGTTATTTTCATACAAATACTTTAAAACTATTAAAACTTCGTTTAAATTAACATACAACACAAAATTAATAGTATCAACCGTTTTCAAAGGCAAAAAACCACCTTCTTCTGCAGGATAAGCAAGAGGTGGAAATTTCACTAGTCAAAACAGGATCGGCAGTAAAAAATGATAGCAAACAAATTGGAAACAAGTAAATATAAAAACTTTAATACTTAATTTATTAAATTAATTTATTTGGGTAAAAGCTGTTATGTATAACCCAGCATGAGCAGCTTCAACGGAGACTAATCATAAGAAATATCAATTAAATGCAACCTCGACATTGCACTTTTTATTATTACAGGTTAAGTTTTTTTTTATATATACATGGAAACTAAGCTTAATATTGAACTCTTGGTATGATTACACTTTACTTCACCGCGAGTAACCGCATTCATGTTTCAAGTGTATCGAAATTTTAACATAAAAGGCGAAATTAAATTTTCCATAGAAATAGCATTATTATTTTCAAGAACTTTATAATTTCTAATGGGTTGTAGCAGTTACAGACTTCAGACTTGGGATATAAGATTATGGTAATTTTTTATATCTTCAATTGCTACTTTCAGTTATCGTTTTAATTTAGTAAATATTTCTTAATCTCATATTTTCCTACTGTGTTTAACGGATTATTTATTAAAATGGGATAAATATGGTATGGGTGTATTTTCCACCAATTTTGTATCGTCATTTTCACGTGAGTTATCTGAACCAAACTTCTAGATCTGCTTGTGAAGATGATTTTGGAAAGCGAGAAAATAGATTCTTATGCTTTTTTTAGAGGAACTAAATCACAAGTTTACTAGAATTTTTTTTAAAAATAATATAATTTAACATACTAAAATTTGCACATATGTTTAATCACAAAACCGAATATATATATTACTTAAAAAGTAACGAAATTGATATAAAAAGTAATTCAATAAATAAACGGTTATATACTTTTATATCTCTATATCAGTAACGGCCATAGAATATATGATTGGGGTAATAGGTTGGAAAAAAAAATTTCATGTACTATTACCTAATGAATTCAAATGATTATTGCAAAAATAAAAACTTAAATATTCCACAAACAACTAAAAATTATCCACAATAAAATATTCCACTGAACAACTAAACACTGGGGTAAAATATTACACTGAACAACTTCTGCTACCATTTCAGCGTCTTCATTTTATCGCATATTTAAACTTTTCTGAACAATTGGTTCACAAAAGGTACCAGGATGTTTCAATATCCGAATAAAATAAAAATCATTATTCAAAACATTATTAAATTATTTTTATAAAATAAATATGAATGCGTTTGAAATTTTCATATATTTTGAATTACAAGCAACTGTGGATATATATGCTAGCAAGCTGATAGAAAGTTTGAGAACCATATAATTAAATAAAACCAACAATGCAAACAGAAACTGCACCAGAGCCAATAGAGTGCATTTAGCTCATTCTAACTACAGGAAAGGAACTGGAACTTTTCCGAATTCGATTAATTGCATACGTGTTTCTAGTTTCTTACACAGTGAAGTTTGATTACGGAGGAAGTACATACACATTGTTTGGCGAGAAAGAACACATACAGAATGGAGTGACTGATTGCTGGAATCTGGAAATACGATAGTAAGGGATTTTTTTTTTTTTTTTGCAAAAGTGTGTTAAATATTTATTAACAAGAAATATCAATCACGCAAAAAGCATTGATCATGAAACACTTTCCAACTGAAATGCAATTTTGTTTACTTTTCAAGCTGCTTCAAGAATTGCCATCGATGAGAGTAATCTTGAGTGTATCGAAACACACACCGTCCATATCTTATTTTGCAATGAGTCACGTGATCTCTTCATATATGGGTTGATATAATATGGGTATAATTATTATTTCAAATGTTATTTAAAAACTACCCAGCATATTTTGCTGAAAATTGTTTTACACATTTTATGGGATAATTTGGATAGTTCCTAAAATCTTCGAAACGATTTGCGAATGTTAAAAGCGACATAAACAGGGTGAATTTTCATGTTTCACGTTTTGTTTTGTACCTCTTCTCCTATACACAGATATATCTAATACTTAAAAATTGATCTATCTAGTACTTAAAATACTTAATACTTTGATCTATCTAATACTTAAAAATTTATGGCAAATAAGTGAATTCCTGTAGCATATTTGATAATTTTTTCAATAAAGCGAATTTGATAGTAATGTTTTTAAATATTGTATACTATTCATGTATTTATTAAAATTTTTTTTGGATATACGTTGCTTGCGCGCAAGATTGCAACGCAACTGTTGCTTTCAGAAACAAAAATACTGCTGATTATGATGCAAAAGTATCGATTCAAGACGACTTAAATTATGCAAATACTTTGATTTTGATCTAAGTTTTTAAAATTAAATTTAAAATGTAATTACATTTTTAATTTTTAACAATTTGTTTTTCTTTTAAACTTAAATTATGCACATGTTTTGATTTTGATCTATCTAAATGTTTTGATTTTGATCTAAAATGCTTTGATTTGATTTTAAAAATTAGATCTCTGATTTTGATCTTTGATCTAAGACTTCTTGAATAGATACTTTGGTATCATAATCAGCAATTATTTTTGTTTCTGAGAAGCGATAGTTTTGTTGCAATCATGGGCGCAAGTAACCTATATCAAAATAAAATGTTAATAAATATATCAATATTATACAATCTTAAAAACATTACTATAAAATTCATCTTATTAAAAAAATTATCATATATGCTACTAGAATTCACTTATTTGTCATAAAGTTTTTAGGTATTATCGATGTATAAGAGAAGAGGTACAAAACAGAACGTGAAGCATGGAAATTCACTTTGTTTATGGCACTTTTAAGAGTCCTGAGCTTCCCCTTAAGTCTCTTAGGGTTCAATATATATCATTTTGTCACCCGGGTTAAATCAGAAATTAATTGTGTGATATTATTCATTTTCATTCCAAAACATCTCACACACCGTGCCAATGACATACTGAAATGCTATTTCGATAAAATCATTTTTACGAAATTAAACAGACAGATCAACAGAGTCACCAAAATCGTTAACATTTTCAACTATATTGAACATTTTTAAAAATTAGACTTAAGTTGCTTTGAATAAAGAAAAAATTAAGTAAAACGAAAAAGTAGAATGAATTCAGCCCTGCGATGCTTTCACACACTTCGTTTCATCTTCGAAATATTTGTCGGTTCAAATATGTGATGCCCAAACTAACCAGATAGCTCTAATCATAGGGACATGAAATTCAGAATGTCACAGTTATTTAGTGGTACATTTTAATTCTCAGGGATTTGAACTTTATCTGCCCAGCATAAACGGCGCTAGGCACTCAAAATTGGGGGTGCTTTGCATTGGGAGGTGTTATGCAATTGAAGGTGTTAATCTCAGATTTATAAATCCGTAAAAATAAAAAATAATAACGACTTTAATGAGTGGGGAGGAGTGGGAGAGCTAGGGGAGGAAGAGAGAAAGAGGAGGGGTGAGATGGGAGTGGGAAGGAAGATAGAGAGATGGGGAGAGAGAGAGAGAGAGAGAGAGACTGAAAATTGTTGGAATAGGGGGTAGTTGTTAAAAGGAGTGTTTGATCAATTTGTAATGTGGGTTATAAAGCACCCCTAGTACCCCCCGTAGCGCCACCTATGCTGCCCAGTCCTTCCTGGACTCGTTATAGGAACGTACATATTTTCGAGCAATAACTGAAGAACTGGAGCTGCTAGAATGCTTAAATTTGGCAAAGCGTTGCCTTTTGCATATATTTTAATTCTTTAGACTTTTAAACGTTACTAATGCTGTTATTTCTGGGTCCACCATGAGCTGAAACATTGGGGAATAACTTGAGAACTGGAGTAACTGAAAAGCTAAAAAATGGGATATCATTGCCTTTTGTATTATGTTTGCGTCTTTGGATGTTGCACATTATCGGTCCAGTGATCAAAACATCTCCGATCTAAAACCTTGCTGGTGTCTCTGCCCATAAGAGGGGACGGACACCACTAGAGTGGGGACCCGAGTCCCATAGCGGGCCCTGATCGCCAATATATTTTAAGGTTAGAGAATTCAGGTTAGAGAATACAGAGGATAGGCTATATATATATATATAGCTTAGATGATGACTCATGTAAATTCAATATCAAATACTAATGGAAGAAGAAGTCTCACTAAACTTTCTGCATACGGGTTTAGATTATAATTAATAATGTAGAGTTTCCTTGCATCACATGGATTAGCTGTAGATATTTCAGGATTAGCTATAGATATAGCTTAGATGATGGCTGATAACTACCCAACGTCGAATTTCCGAGGGGGATCACTAAAGATCTCCACTTCGGGTTCTAGAGACATCACTTTTGTTTTTTTGCAAACATTTGCACGACTGTACGAAGTAAGAACGTAAAAATATAGAAAAAAATTTACAGGTCCATCGACTATGAAGTGTATACGTCACTTGCTCCTTTTATTCGTTTATTTTAAGCTAGTAAGACCCGCGGATATTCTGCCCTATATATATAATAAACAAAAACCACGCAAGAAAGTTTCCTACTTTTGTTGAGTTTGTTTACCGAGTTGAGTCGTATATCTCAAATAAAAATTTATAAAATGATAAAAAATAAAATTACATTATGGTCTTACTTTAAGTATTTGATGAAATATTCTAAATAAAGCTCCCTGGTTACATCGCAGTTTTTCACTGTGAAAGAAGTATGGTTATTGAATTATGTATGGAAAGGGCCGCCCACATCATGGACTCACTTTTAGTATCTGATGTCATACGCTCGTAAGGCTCCAGAGTTCATGAAATGTTTATTCGTGATTTATCCATGTTTGGCAACATTTTGTAGCAGCGTTACCCAGAGATAGATAGATACACAGATAAATCAAGATGTTCATATTATTAACATATTAAAAACCAAAAGAAGTAAAAAGAATGAAGTCGATTCTGTGGATTTTCATATCAAGATGTTTATTTTATTACTTAAAGTTTTTTTTATCGTTATCTGGTATGACTATATAATATTTCTGGATTGGGTTGATTTTGAGAATTGAAAATGAAAAAAATATCCACACTGTTTGCTGTAACGCACACGCAATGAGATATTTAAGTAATAAATTATCAGTGTTACTTTAAATATTCAGTAGTACTTCATATAATTATTACTTATTATTATATTACTTCTTCGGTATTACTTCTTCGTATTACTTCTTCTATATTAATTTTCGTTATTACATTTTTAGTATTACTTTTTCGGTACTACTTCTTTGTATTGCTTCTCCGTATTACTTCTTCGGTATTACTTCTTTTGTATTATTTCGCACTTTAAATATTTGGTATTACTTTACACTTTAAATATTTGTTACTGCTTCACAATTTAAATATTTTTTATTGATTCACACTTTAAATATTTTTATTTCTTCACACTTTAAATATTTTTTATTGCTTCACACTTTAAATGTTTGTTATTGCTTCACACTTTAAATATTCGGTATTACTTCATACTTCACATTAACAACCAATGTAATTCCTCAAGTGTTTTTGCACGTTTCGTTCAATAACAGAAATAATGCTTTCTTTTCTTTTCAAAACATATAACTACATACGAGTTGACTCTCGATTTCTCACTAACAAATAGAAAGTTTAATAATAATTTAAGTAGACAGTTCCTAAACAATTGCAATAACAGCTCTAGAACAATAACTCCAACCTGTCTCTGCTAAGTGCAAGCAATAAAATCCTAAACTTTAGTTAGTCCTTTAGCTGCAGACGTGCGTCTTACGGGTACAGTTAGATTAGGAGGGAAATAAATTGCTTTATCGAAAAAAAATCAGGGAAGTTGGTTGTTTAATAAACTTAGAAAAACGTACAGGATATTTTCTTCTATATGATGCTTGATTTTTATAAAAGTTTGGCATTATGTTACTTTTGATAGTGAAGAAATTAATTAGGAAATAATTATACAACAGCTGTAGGCATTATTCTCCTTATAATATTCTCCTTATAAATTCTTCTCAAGTTTTGATGGACATACGCGTTTTAAGCAATTTGTTTCAATTAGTTTCTCAAACTTTATTCAAAATGAAGGATAAATGTATTTTTCTCGGACTAACAAAAATGGCATTACACTCACAATAAATGAGAATTAATCTGAGTTAATCTAAAGCATAAATATAATTCGTTTGTAAACAACATAAAATACATGAATTGTATATAAAGCATTCTACATCATAGAAAATCTGACAGAAAACCAGTGCCATCGAGGATAAGTGCGAGTCTGTCAAAAAATAGTTGAGTTGGTTATTTTAGGAACACCATGAGTAACAAAATAACAAGAAAGATCAATTATGCATAAAGCACTGATTATAAAACACTTTCCAACTTCAATGCAATTTCATTCAAACATCTCTAAAATGCGATACATTCCTCGGTAATATTTTAAAAATTATCACAATATTACATTAATTTATTATACTTGAAAACTTAAAAGTTCATCGAAAAAAAAATGAACTTCATTCAAATGACGTCAATTAAATATAAATCGCCTGGCTCCTTAGTAATGTTTTTAACATTATCATAATACTATAATAATTTATTATATTTGAAAACTTCATCAAAAACAACTGAAATTTAATCAAATGACGTCATCGAAATATAACACGCCTGGCTCTCTCTATAAAAGCAGCATTTCATTCATTAACACTTTTCCACTCATTTCATTCATCACAATACTATAATAATTTATTTTATTTAAAAACTTAAGACTATAGAGGTACGAGTAACTAAAGTCTATGTTTAAAACTTCATCGAAAAAAATCGTCCTTCTCTCTGTAAAATCAATGAATAATTTATTCATATCAGCTATGCAGACTCCTTAAGCTAAATAATGTTGCGTTAAAGAAATACAGCAATTCTTATATAACTCATTCTACATATTTTTCTGTTTACATTTTACATAAGTAAAAATAGTCATCGTTGTAGAAATAATCAAATTTGAATGATCAGTTAAACTCAAATATATTGTAATTGCGTTGTTTCAGTGTGTAGATGCACAGAATTTAAGCAAAAATAAAGCTGTTTTAGGACGGATACAACACTCAATATAAATTAAAAAGAAAGATCAATCATACGTAAAGCATTGATTATGAAACACTTTCCAACTTCAATGCAATTTCATTTAAACATGTCTAAAATTCAATACATTCCTCGGTAATATTTTAAAACTTATTACAATACTACATTAATTTATTATATTTGAAAACTTAAACCTTCATCGAAAAAAATGAACTTCATTAAAATAACGTCATTGAATTATAAATTTCCTGCTTTAAACATCTCTAAAATGCGATACATTCCTCGGAAATATTATTAAAACTATCCAAATAGTACGATAATTTATTATATTTGAAAACTTCATCGAAAACAACTGAGATAAATTCAAATGACGTCATAGAAAAAATAACACGCCTGGCTCTCTCTATAAAAGTAGCATTTCATTCATAACATTTTTCCATTCATGTCATTCATCAGAATACTATAATAATTTATTTTATTTAAAAAGTAAGACCATGGAGCTACACGTAATTAAACTCTATGCGTAAAACTTCATCGAAAAAAAGCGTCCTTCTGTTTGTAAAATCAATGAATATTTGATTCATATCAGTTATGCAGACTCCATGAACTAAATGATTTTGTGTTAAAGAACTACAGCAATTCTAATACAACTCATTCTACATGTTTTGCTGTTCACATTTTACATAGGTGAAAAATAGGCTTCGTTGTAGAAATAATCAAATTTGGATGAGCATTTAAACTCAAATATATTGTAATTGCGTTGTTTCAGTATGTAGATGCACAGAATTTATGCAAAAATAAAGTGATTTTAGGACGGATACAACACTCAATATGAATTAAAAAGGACTTTAAAAATCATGATTTTGATACAAGATGGATGCCATATACCATTTTGAAGTGGGGCACGTGATATTTTCATATCATGGTCGCGTGATCGTTTCATATAAGAGGTGATATTATTATTTCAATTTTTATTTAAAAAACTACTGAAAATATTTAGCTACATTTTTTTATATATTTTATGGAACAATTTGAATATTACCTAAAATTTTCGAAGCAATTTGTGAATTTTAAATCCGCTTAAAAAATGTTTGATAAATTAGGTTCAATCCAAAACTAATTGGGTGATAGTATTGATTTATATTCCCATAGGTCCTACAGACCGTCTGAACAACATACTAAAATTTCATTTTGATTAAATCATTTCTACGGCAAATCATTTCTAACGGACAGACAGACAGACAGACAGACAGACAGAATGAACAAAGTCATAAACACTTTTCAACTTTGTTGTAAAGTGTTAAAAATTGTTCGGAAAACAAAAACTGTACATATATAGACAAATTCGTTTTATTGAATGTCATTAGCACTTTACAACATACTTGAAAATTTTATATGACTTTGTTCATACTGTTTGTCTGTCTGACAGTCTGTCCGTTCGCACAATAACTTCCCTAAAAATGACTTTCAAAAAATGAAATTTTAGTATGTTGTTGAGACGGTCTGTTGAACATATGGGAATGTAAATGAATTATATCACCCAATTAGTTTTGGATTGAACCAGGGTTGAAGAAATGAAATACACTGGACCCTATGCGACCTAATTTTTCAAACATTTTTAACAGCGAAGTTAAAATTCACAAATTGCTGCGAAAATGTAAGGAAATATTCAAATTATTCCATTAAATATATAAAAAAAATCAGCAAAATATGTTTTGTAGTTTTTTAAATAAAAATGAAAATAATAATTACACCCATATAATGTGAGGAGATCACGTGACCCCCTTCAAAATAAAATATGGCTTTCATCTTTTTTCCCAGTACCAAAATCGTGATTTTTAAAGCTCTTTTAAATTTATATTTAGTGTTGCATCTATCCTAAAACCGCTTTATTATTTTATATTTTCTGTGCATCTATATTCTGCGCTAATGCAATTACAATATGTTTGAGTTTAAATGATCATCCAACTTTGATTATTTCAACAACGAATTATAATTTTAATGAATGCAGAATGTAAACAAACGATTGTGAGATGAGTTATATAAAAATTTCTGAATTATTTCACGCAAAATTATTTAACTCTGGAGTCTGGAATAAAACTGTATGTATGAAATATTCACTACTTTTACATAGAGAACCAGATGATTTATATTTCGATGACGTCATTTGAATAAAGTCCATTTCTTTCGATGAAAGTTTAAGTTTTCAAGTAAAATAAATAGTAGCTGTGATAATAAAAAATATCACCGCTGAATGTATTGCATTGTAGATGTTTAAATAAAATTGTCTTTCAGTTGGAACGTGCTTCATAATAATTGCTTTATGCATGATTGATGTTTCTCGTTTAATTTTTTTGTTTGTCAATACATCAAGTTATGTTTAAATGCCAAAAAATATTTACATATTTTTTTATCGTGTTTTCGTTTTATTTTATTGTTTTTTGTTGTGTTTTACTCATTTTTACTTATCCTACAATACATGGTAGCGTATTACTTTCCTTATACATTGTAATGTATGGGGAAAGTATCGAAATCGTGTCGAATATCACAACTCGAGTTTGCAACGGATCTACAAGTTTCGTGCACTCTAGAACCCCCCAAAATTATCTCTAGTGAGACGTGTATTTGTATGTTTATGCCTCTGCCTGTGTATCTGCCTATGTGAACAATGTGTATATTCACTCTAGCTTAAAAAGTACTGGAACAAATTTTACAAAGTATGGTAGATAGGTCAGTCGTGAATGGCCCTGGAGCTGCTTTGGTACGATTAGGAATTAAATGAATCTGATTTTTTTTGCGAGATGGCCCACAAAAATCGTCAAAATCTAAAATAAAAAAATAAATAAAGGCAAATATATCATTTAAATGAATACGTAATTTTTGACTCCGGGAAGAATAAATCCAACCCCCAAACTCTAGGAGTAACCATTCTCGAGATATTTTAGTTTTGGGAGCGTCACCTCTGAAAATACGTCGAATCTCCAGATGAAAACAAAAATTGAATTAAAACAACAAAATCTTCAAACAATTGTCAGTGTTTTTTTTATAGAATTAAACTCAATTTGATAAATTACGGAAGAAATAAAGAGAAAATGAATTTGAGTTAGTAGAATAAATAATGTGCTGCTCACATTGGATATTTGTATTTTTTTTATTTCTTCTTCGTGTGTGTTAGTTGGAGACTCATGATATTTCCAAAATGAACACTTGTATGATAAAAAAGAATTATAAATAACAATAACAATATTACAACAATGATATAAACAGACGAAGAATACAAAAATGAATAAAAATTTTTGTGTAAGGAAGCTATTTTAACTCAGGCAATACGAATAAGGAGCTATAGAATCTTATGTACCCCTGTGGTGTTAGAGCAAGTTCTTGACATCATCCACCTTAGAATTTAAAGGATACTTGCTGGAGAATCTTACACGCTGATGAGTATAGTTTTGGCACCTTTTTGCCCAACAGCAAATATAGAACACAAAAGCGCTAAGGTCGGGTGCATTCAATCAAGAAACATCACCAATTCAGGACAAAAGATGTTTATAAATCGGATTTCAAGTGTCTCTACAAACAAAAAAATAGTGGTTAGCAATATTTTGTGAATTCTAAGCGATGAGAGAAGGCAGTACAAATTTGAAAATTTGAAAAAGCGAAAATTGATAAATATGTAATCCATGATGCTTGTAAAATGACCAATTCAGTTCACCAATTCAGGATCACATCACCCAGAAAATACATTGTTTCCAACGAAAATTTAAAAAAAAAAAATTAAGAATAATCCACGGAGAAAGGTAAAAAACATTAGAACAAATTATAAACTTCCACAGTGAATAAAGCTATGGGCAAAATGACCTATAATGAAAATCATAGGTTTCGGAAATTAAGACTTTCATCATATGTCTGAAACGGTATGGACTTTTAGACCTACGATGGAAGTGGAAGGTTCAGAGAAAAGGTAAGAAAATAAACTAACATAAAAACTAGACGCAAAAATATTGTAAAAATACTACTGAAAATATAAATAAACGGCTTCTGGAGTTTAAGCTACCTTCCTCAAAATAACAAAGCACTGTAAAAATGCCTATGAAGAGATTACAAAAGAAGAATATAATAAGAAATAGGAAGGATGATATCGGTTTCGAAGTGTACAAAAATATCAAATAAATTAAAATTCATCAAATTAATTGAAATAACTTACAATAAAAGAAATTAAAAATACCAACGAGTTAAAGGTGGCGGAATTAAGCACAATATGACATAGAAAATAAAGTTGAATAAGTTGGCAAAAAATTGATGATGCTTTAAATAACTGTATCCTGAAGAGTTAAAGTAATTGGGCTAAATCGATAAACATAAAGTACCTCGGATAAATTCAAATTAAACATTTGGGACTCCAAGTAAGTCTCCAAGCTACAGACGTGCTTATAGCACCCTGAGTTGGATTAGGGAGAGAAAAAATTGATCAGAAAGTAAATAGGAGAAAAAGGGATTTCGGGTATCTCTGAAAATGATGCTACACAGGAGATTTTCTGCAAAGTGGTTTTTGGCGCTTATTAAAAATCATATATATGTTGGTTTTAGAAATGACTGTATCAAGTATAAATTGAGCTTATGTAGATAGAAATCAGACTTCAAATCTTCTTAAGTAAAACCTAAGAAAGTAGAATTGAGCTCATTGCAGTGAGTGCAGTGAATATCACTTGTCACATAATCAGCATCAGAAAAAGAGAACAAACTCCTTTGACCGGTGTCATAATGTAATCAGGGTTCATAGGAAGTTGCAATGACGCTATGAGTGGAGAATTTAAAAGTTAAAATAATGAATTTTGTAAAAAAGCGAGATAGACGAAACAGGCTCATCACAAATTTGCTGAGTGTTGACTAAGAAGTAGGAATAGCAAAAAAACTAGAAATGAATTAATTTAGCGCAATTGAGTTATTGGCGTATTACTGTAATATTCAGGTATGATAACAATAAACAATACTTGCATATACAAAAATCTAGTGTAATATCCTGTTTAGAATGTATTTTGTTACAAATAATGCACATTTGAATTCCAGAAACAATGTTACGCATACTGTGGCATGAATCGCAAGTGTTACCATATTAAAGGCCCTGCTGATGCAATTTTTACGGGTACAGTAATACTAAAAATATTGCATCATCCCATATATATCTATGACTTTGATGATGGAAAAAAATACAGTAACAACACATTTAAAATGGTATTTAAAGTGCTTGATATTAAAGACTACGTTGAAGAGTAGGATATGCAATAATGCACAAACATTATTTAGAAATGTCACTATGTGAAATAGCGCAAAATAATGAGAAAATATGCGATATTTTTATTTTATTAAATATTTAATAGACAGAAATAGTTGAGATCCTTGTTTCGTTAAATATTTCCTAATAAAGACTTTTTCATAATTTAAGAGTAAATTATTTCGAGATGATATGGAGTGATGTCTGTAGTCCCATAATAATGGCTAGATGATGATAACAATGCATTGAAAAGGTCTCAATGCACTAAAAAAGTTTCAATGCACTACAATAAGGATGCAGAATTCAGGTTTTTTAAATTTTGAAAATTCCGAATTTTCCCAGTGATGCAATTATTTAGCACCACTGCATTTATTGCCTTCGGCATTCGCGTTTCCTTCTGATGTCGATACCTACTAATTAAATAATGCTCTATAACTGTGTATTTTATTCCTGGATCTCGATTTGTTGCAGAGTTTAGTTTTCCAAATTTTTAAATTATCCTCTAGGGGAGCTGCAAATATTTTCATCCGATAATGCATGGTCGCTCTATTGTATATCTTACAAAATAAAACGTGTATTTGCATTTAAGTCTGTTTGTGCAGTCTGGAGCGTGAACTCTAATCGTCATACGGTCATAAAATTTGGTATATACTTCTCGGCGTACACAGGTATAGTCCGGGGCTGTTTTTTAATTCAAATTAGTTCTTTAGTCAGTTCGTTTCTTCCCCAATTTTAACACAAATCGGTCCCAAACCGACCGAAAATTTTATGACAAATTTTCTATCTTGAAACCATCAGAAAAGACAGCAAAATTATCTTTCAAATGAAATGTGAACGGAATACATACGACGAATAAGCGAATTTTCTGGAATTCACACACACACACACACACACACACACACACACACACACACACACACACACACACACATATATATATATATATATATATATATATATATCATGTTTTTAAATGTCCCCGAATTTTGTATTGAATATGTAAAATGTGACCGGAAATTCGATGGTTATAATTTGACAGCAGCTCCTTTAAAAATTACAGACTGCTCCATAATAGAAAAAAATCCTGAGCCCATGCGTTTCTTAGGCGAGTAAATTTTTAAAAATTTTGATTCATTTTTTCTCTTTCGAGTCGTTTTCGTATTGAAGTCCAGATTTTTTCGACCTATCCATTGTGTAAGTACAAATTAATCCACGTCTACAGAAAAGGGGCTGATTATGTTCCTATCCTAAAGGATCTGGATCTTTTATTTATTTTCTGCTTTGCGGAGAGTGGTTTTTGTTTGCTTTTTTTCTTTGCTGATAGTGGGCATGAGGATTTGAAGGAAATTAAGTAATGCTGAGTAGTGTTGGTATGATTTAAGCAATGGGCGTTTATTTACGACCCAGTGTCTGTCTGGTAATTCGTTCTAGTAGACCATATATATCTAGTAGACTATACATCTAGTGGACATTGGCCGTTTTTAAGAAACTATTGGGGTACTTTAGGACATTCCTGGGATCCCTATAGTAAATGAACACAGATTTAGCAAATACATTCAATTAATTGGAGCCACTAATATAAACTTGATATAAAATAGATAGCCACTAGACAACTTGATATAAAATATGTTAAAAGGATTTTTTTTTAATTACTTGTGAACGAAAAGTTATAAAATGACACGTTTCTTTTTTACATTCTAGAACTGGTTATTGAAGAAAGATAAGTGGACCTATGCGATTCAGATTTTTTTTTAATTTCACGCATTCGTTAATGGGTTAGAAATTTCATATAATTTAAAGTTCTTTCAACAGGACATTTTAATTATTTTATTTTATTTTTAGAAATTCCTTAATTTGCAGTCCTTTTAACAGGCCATATTATTTATTTTATTTTATTTTTTAGAAATTTCTTATAATTTAAAGCCCTTTCAAAAGGTCATTTTATTTATTTTATTTATTTTTAGAAATTCCTTATACATTAAAGTCCTTTCAACAAGCCATTTTATTTATTTTATTTTATTTTTAGAAATTCCTTATAATTTAAAGTCCTTTGAACAGATCATTTTATTTATTTTATTTTATGTTTAGAAATTCCTTAATTTGAAGTCCATTGAACAGATCATTTTATTTATTTTATTTTATATCTAGAAATTCCTTAATTTGAAGTCCTTTCAACAGATCATTTTATTTATTTTATTTTATTTTTAGAAATTCCTTATAATGTTCTTTCAACAGGCCATTTTATTTATTTTATTTATTCTTTAGAAATTTCGTATAAAGTCCTTTCAACAGGCCTTTTTTTTATTTTATTTTATTTTCAGAAATTCCTTATAATTTAAAGTCCTTTCAACAGGCCATTTTATTCATTTTATTTTAATTTCAGAAATTCCTTATAATTTAGAGTATTTTCTGCAAGATATTTTATTTATTTTATTTATTTTTAGAAATTCCTCATACATTTAAGTCCTTTCAACATGCCGTTTTATTTATTTTTTAGAATTTCCTTATACGTTAAAGTCCTTTCAACAGGCCAGTTTATTTATTTTATTTAATTTTCAGAAATTTCTTAATTTAAAGTCCTTTCACCAGGTCATTTTATTTATTTTATTTTATTTTTAGAAATTGCTTATAATTTAAAGTCTTTTCAACATGTCATTTTATTTATTTTATTTATTTTTTATAAATTCTTTATACATTAAATTTCTTTCAAAAGGTCATTTTATTTATTTTATTTATTTTTAGAAATTCCTTATACATTAAAGTCCTTTCAACAAACCATTTTATTTATTTTACTTTATTTTTAGAAATTCCTTATAATTTAAAGTTTTTTGAACAGGCCATTTTATTTATTTTATTTTATTTTTAGAAATTCCTTATAATTTAAAGTCTTTTCAACAGGTCATTTTATTTATTTTATTTATTATTTAGAAATTCCTTATACATTAAAGTCCTTTCAACAGGGACACTTTACTTATTTTCATCTTTTTTTTTTTGCACATCCACATTTATTCCCAACCTATGTTACTCCCTACAGTTTCATTCTTATGCCACAATAAGTACAAACCTCGCCCCACCTTCCTTCGCTAGCTATATAAATGCGAACAAGTTGACAATCGAACTTTTATTCGTCAACAGGAAATTTCATAACAACGCCCGTGTAAATGCCTCCTAAGCAATTACTGAAACCGGGCAACGCCAATAAACCCGAACTTGCTCTAATAAATGCAAGTAATAGAAGCTGTAACATCTGGAGTGTCTTATAGCTGCGGACGTGTTTCTTCGTGGAACATTTTGGATTTGGAAAGAAACGCATTATTTGTCCCAACAAGAAGGCAGTGTTGAAATAAGGAAATTGGTGATTTAAGGAATCTGGAGAAAATTCTGATAGAGAATACTTTCCGCAAACTGATTAATGTTCGATGGTTATTAAAACTCGTCTTTTGCTACTCGGGAAGATATAGAAATTGAACATAATGAAAGGAAAATGTAAATACCGATGTAAAATATTCCATAGGATAATTTTACTGAAAAGGATAAATTATCCTAACCGAAGAATTAGTCGGTTGTTTTCTCTTAAGAAGCACACAGCTTTACAAGCCATGAAACCTCTCAACAAGAGACTTCTTAGATCTGAAAAATAAAATCTTCACTATTAACAGCATAAAATTATTTTTAGAAGTATGAACCGGATTCAATGAATAAAGGAGCATGAGCTCATCTTTCTTCAGGATAGGGAAACAGAGCGAAAACCGACCTTCTATGCTTCTTGAATGTTCCTCTATTTTTATTCGATGTCTGTCTGTCACTCTGTATGGCTGTCTTTGATATGCATCCGCTTTAACTAAGAAACTATCTAATAAAATTTCACAAAATGTTGAAGGTAAGTCTCGTGTTGGTTACCCTGATTAGGTTTTGGTACGATTCAGAAAAAAATAGAACCTGTTGTTTTAACAAAGTGGCCCTCGAAAATGGTCAAAATATGAAATAAAAGACTGCATGTGCTCAAATGTATCCATTAAATGCCTGTTTTATACGTAATGTTTTACAACGAAATGAATAAAATCAACCCCAAAGATCTGGGACTAACCGTCCTTTTAGTTCTTTCGAATTTTTGAAACGTCACTTTTGGAAATACGTCTAGTCGCCAATTAAAACAAAAAAGGAAATTAAAACTTCAATTTTAGTGGAATATTAAATAAAGTTCTGCAATTAATCTCAAGTTAATAAATTATGAAAGAAATAACGAGGAATTTGAGTGTTTAGAAGTCATATAAGATTTTTATGGTTTGGATAATACTGTCGCCGACGCTCATAAACATGGTTTCAGTTCATTATTTATTGCTTTATGTTGATTGACATGTGCATTACTTGCATGTACATAATATAAATGCATATATCTTGTATATTTCAAAAATTTTTGCGTCGTTAAAGAAAGACCGTCGATGAAAATAAATATGATTTTCGTACTTTCTTTAGGCCGTCTTCATCCCGATAGTTGGAATCCCCCCCCCCCCCCAAGTGATTTTCTGTTGTTCGTATATGTGATGTTATTATACTGTGATAATTAAATATAATTGACTTTTTTCTCAAAATATAATTTATTATACATGTTTTTAAGTTATTTAAATTTGATAGTGCGCTTATTTATTTTAAACGTTTAAACCTAAGTGATCTAAATATTTGTCTTCGCCATTTTTATGCCTCGGTTTCAGCACGAGGCCTAATTGCAAGTAGAAGGATCAAATTGCACAACATTGTGAAGTTTTTTTTTATTTTTTACAATTAAATTAAACTTTCTGATACATGGTGTACTTACGGTGAAACACACTTTTGTCTTTTCTAAGAACAACAATTTCATAGTTTTAGCCTTATTGTTTATTATTTGATAGCGATAAAATGTTAAAAGGACCAATTGACAAGGGCTCTTCTACTTAATTAATCCATTTCAGTTTATTTACTTGTTATTTGATTTTTAAGGCACGCCTCGAAAAAAATATTCCAATTTACTGTTTTGTGCAAAACGTATGTGACGTGTAAAACGAATGTGACTTATTTACTAAATTTCATATCACTCCGTTAAATAGTTTTCGATCTAGAATAGATAAATACACACACTGTACATACAAGAAGACACACAGGCTCACACATTGATACACATCATCATAAAGATAGCTTATCTGTACTCTAGTTTGTCCAAAACATGTAAATTCGAACGCTTGAACTCGAATTTCTCCGGTACAATAATTTTCCTTTACCTTATTCTGCATGGACGGGATGAAAATATATATGCAACTCAACTTTCGTTTATCAGAAATATGAACCCGAACGAGTTAGCTCTCAAGTTTTCATTCGTCAGCCGAAAATGTAATAACAATTTAAAGTTAATGTCTATGAAACAAATGTAGAAACTCAGTAAAGCCAATGAACGTAACCTTTGATCTTCTAAATGCGAGTAATAAAATCTGAGAAATTTTTAAATTATTTTAGTTGCAGCCAAGTTTCTTCACGATGCAGTTGGATTGGAGAAGTACTACATTATTAGAGCGAGGAACAAGGGTGTTTGTGATTTAAGGAATCGTGGGAAATGCTGATAAATCTAATTTTCTGCAAACTGATATTCGGTGTTTATTAAAAGTTCTTTGTTAGTAGATTGTACGTAACAGTTAAATATAGAGTAGAAATAAAAAAACATTGACGAGCCTAATATCTGACTTTCACTTTAAATGATACAGTTGGGTTGGATTAGAAATATACTATTAGACCGAGAAAGAAGGGAGTTTGTGATTTAAGGAATAGGAGAAAATTCTGATAAATCTAATTTTCTGCAAAGTGGTGTTCCGTGTTTGTTAAAGGTTTTTTGATAGTAGATTGTACTTAAGAGTTAAATAAAATGGGCGAGGAATAAAAAACTATTGATGAGTCTAACATCTGCTTTCAAGTGCATATTGCACATCATACATAAAATGATTACATGTATTTTAATTGCAACCAGTTATTAAATTACTTACAGAAAACCCTGTTAAAATTTTGGTATTTTGCCAGTATACATGTCCTATTAATCTCTTTTAAGATATTTCTTCGACCTAGAAATCGCAGAAAGATTTTTACTGATATCAATGAATAAATTGTTAAAGACTGTGGTTTTTAAAGATCTGAGAAAATAATATCAGTTTTCAAAATAACATTATAATTAAAAAAATTGTCAATAAAAGGAAATTTGTGAAATATCTTTCATACATTGGCAATAGGTATATACATTTCATTTTAAAAGAAACAATTAAAATGTTTATACTGTTTTAAACACTTATTTCATACAACCATGGAAATTTTAGGTAAATCCGGAAGTGACTTCTCCCAATCCGGAGGTAAAAACCCTTATTGAACCCCCATCGCCTCCGAAATTCGATCCTGAATCCAAATCTTGTCTGAATTTTATATTCATTCAGGAGAGATGTTTCAAGTAATAGGCTAACTTTTAATCGGAATTGAGATATCTGGAACCGAAAGTGGAAATTCTTAGTGAGATCCTAACTTAAATAAAAATGCAATGCTGAATCCAAATGAGTTATCATCTATGCTTTATTTCTGTACTCATATGTTTAAGATTAAACAGATGTTTCAACAAAACTTTTTAAATTGGAAGTGGTAGAAAATAACTTCAAATTCTTAGTGAATTCTTCTGATCCCTTCCAAATCCATATCAAGCATCATTTAATCTTTATTATGATTAGCAGATTGATTAGCTCATTGATCAGCAGATTTTGAGAACTAGATGTTTCAAAGAAACTGAAATTTTTTTAACCAAAATGGAAAAAAAAAACGAAGTGGAAATATTTAGTAAACACCCAAACCCTCTGAAATCTGATGCTGAAACTAAATCAGTCAGCATCTGAGCTTTATCTCTAGGCAATTCTGAAAAATAGATGTTTCAAGGAGAAGATTAACCGGAGTTGAGAATAAACATAAGCTGGAAATTCTTAGTGACCCCGTAAGCCCTCTAAAACTTACTACTGATCCATATTAGCCATCATCTGAGCTCTATTTACAGCCAATTCTGGAAAACAGATATTACAAGAAAAATTTTTTTAACCGCGATTGGGAAAACACCGAAAGTGCGAAATCTTTACTGAAACACTTACCGCCCCTGGAATTTGATACTAAAATCCATATTACCCATCATATAAAATTTGTCTGTAGTAAAATCTGAGAAATAGATATTTCAAGGAAAATTTGTAATTAGACGGAAAATATTCCAAAATGGAAATTCTTAGTAAGAGCCCCAACCCTTCCAAAATTGTATGCTGGATCCACACCAGTCTCAGGTCTATCTCCAGCCATATCTGAGAAATAAATGTTTGAACCAGAAGTGGAAATTCTTAGTGGACCTTTAATAACAAGTAATAACACGCTCCTTGAGCTACAACCGGCACACAAAGAAACCTGTTTAATAACAATTTAAGTAAATGCCTCAGAAAGAGCTGCAGAAACTGCACAAAAGCCATATATCCAATCTGCCCCAGCGAGCAATAAAATCCGAAACTTCTGAAGTCTATTACCTGCAGACGTGCTTCCTCCAGATGCAGTTGGATTAGGGAGGAAATAAATTGTTTCACCTGAAAGCACACACAAAGTAGAGGGGGATTCCAGTCAACTAGTTAAGTAATGATGGGGTGCTTTCTGCAGAGGTATGTGCGATATTTAGTAAGTCATGTGAGTCTAGGATTTGGGAAAATGTTACAAAAATAGTATATGTTCAGCAAATTACGCTCTTCGAACATGAAGTTTAAACAATAGCTATAATAAACAAGAAATAGCAATCATGCATAAAGCATTCATTTTGAAACACTTTCCCGCTGAAATGCAATTTTACTTAAACATCTCTAAAATGCGATACATTCAGCGGGGATATTTTCTTAATTATCGCAGAACTACAATAATTTTTAATTGAAAACTTGCAACTTCATGGAACAAAATGAACTTTATTCAAAAGACGTCACCGAAATATAAATCGTCTGGCTCTCCATGTAAAAGCAGTGGATATTTCATTCCTACACTTTTATTCCAGACTCCAGAGTTAAATAAATTTGCGCGAAAAAAATCATAAATTCTTTTACAACTCATCTTACAATCTCTTGTTTACATTCTGCATCCATTAAAATTGGGCTTCGTTGTAGAAATAATCAAAGTTTGATTATTATTTAAACCCAAAAATATTGTAATTGCGTTGGCGCTAAATATAGATGCACAGAAAAATACGCGAAAATAAAGAGGTTTTAGGACAGATGCAACACTAAATATAAATTTGAAAGAACTTTAAAAATCACGATTTTGACTCTGGAAAAAAAGATGGATGCCATATTTTATTTTGAAGTGGGTCACGGGATTTCTTCATATTATGTATGTGTAAATATTATTTTACTTTTTATGAAAAAAAAACTACAGAACATATTTTATTGAATTTTTTTATATATTTTATGGGATAATTTGAATATTTCCTAAAATTTTGTAGCAATTTGTGAATTTTAACGTCTTTTAAAAAATGTTTGAAAAATTAGGTCCCATAGGTTTCAATGGGTTTCATTTTTCCAACCCGGGTGCAATCCAAAACTAACTGCGTGATATTATTCATTTACATTCCCATAGGTCCCACGGACAGTCTCAACAACAGACTAAAATTTCATTTAAAGTTATTTTTACGGCAGTTATCGTACAAATGGACAGACATACAAACAGAAAGACCAAAATCATAAACTATTTTCACCTATGTTGTAAAGTGTTAATAATAAAAGAATGACAATACAAAACGCAATCCCAAAATCATAGAAATCGATTTTTATTTCTTTCCAAATTTGCTCGTGTTCACAAAAAAAAATAATAATAACTTAAGTGTGGCTCAACTTCACTTTCTCATACCTGAATTAATTTTTTCAAATTTTATTAAAAAAAAATTCAAAAATTGGTATCGGGGGTTCAAATGGTTACAACTATTGCTTGTTACCATTCACTTTAAAGGGCTTGAAAAACTCTTTCGATTGGTACCATGCTTGAAAATCTACCCCTCGGGAGTGTAACTTGATCCCAAGGGGGCTAATAACTCCATAAACAAAAAAATTGTATCACTGTATTCATATAAATAAAATTGGCATCACGTCTGATTTCAACCAGCAGAAACAAGCACACAATTATAATAGAAGGTCTTTTATTTCACTTCTTTAAGACATACAAAACTTAAAAAGGCCAGAGCGCTTTCGAGCGTAAATACGCTCTTCATCAGTGGCTACATGGAAATAGGAATGATCGTTCATATATAGACCATAAAAGCTGACAAATTTGCATAAATACAATTATCAATAAACTTACGTTTATCTAAGCAGAATCCAAAATACAAACATTTCGCACAGATTAAAAAAAATCGATGATAAATCACGAAAAGAACGGTAAAATAAACAATTTTATTACAGAATTTTCAAATTCAATTTTTTTTTTAAATGGGGGCAATCAGATCCAATCCCCGAGAGGATGACGTCAAAGATAACTATGAAGATACTTGAAATGCATGGAGTCGAGAATGAGTCGCCAAGCACAACTTAAAATCTGAACGGGGTCAAAATAACAAATCGACTCGCGGTAAACATAAAGAGGGGCACAAAAAGGATAATATTAAGAGGGGTTATTACAACGCATAAGAAGGAAAGTTCTTTCAAAAATGGGCCGGAAATTTTCTTTAACAACAAAATGAGCATGAGCCGTCGAAATTTTACCACCTTTGACATCCCTAGTATGTTCTGCCAAACGGATACCAATAGTACGTTTTGTACTGCCAATATAAAATTTAAAGTTACCATCGATGGACAACAGGGGATCCACATACACCTGAGCAAAGCTTTTAAAGTCATCCTTATCACCCAGCTTATCAGACCGAATCCGGTTAAATAAAGAAAAAACATTAGAGTGAGCAGGCCCGAAACCAAATTCAGAGTAGAACTGAATAAAGGGACGGAAAATCCTAGGATGGGACGGGAAACTAGATTTATGATTCAAACGATCTTTTAACGAAATAAGTTCAATATTAATTTGAGAAAATTTACGGCGAACATGGGAAAAGCCTTATGTATAAATTCAAAGGAATAGGCAGCCTCATAGCCAAGATTGAAAATAAAATCAATTTCGTCACTTAAATAGTTATCTTTGACGTCATCCTCTCGGGGATTGGACCTGATTGATCCCATTTAAAAAAAAATTAAATTTGAAAATTCTGTAATAAAGTTGTAAATTTTTACTGTTCTTTTCGTGATTTATGATCGATTTTTTGAATCTGTGCAAAATGTTTTGTATTTTTGGATTCTCCTTAGATAAACGTAAGTTTATTGATAATTGTATTTATGCAAATTTATCACCTTTTCTGGTCTATATATGAACGATCATTCCTATTTCCATGTAGCCACTGATGAAGAGCGTATTTACGCTCGAAAGCGCTCTGGCCTTTTTAAGTTTCGTACGTTTTAAAGAAGTGAAATAAAAGACCTTCTATTACAGTTGTGTGCTTGTTGTTTCTGCTGTATTCATAGTTTGTATCATTGTTACACAACATTGATTCAAACTATGAATTTTCGTGGTCATTGATCAGCAAATGGACCCTTTTATGCCTGATTATGTCAAATTTTATCCCACGGTGCGATGTTAAAAATGTATAAAATTTACATTAAAATTCAAAGTTTTCGTTCGAATTTATCAAAAAATATATCTAGTTCTAGATTTTTTGATAACAAAACCGGATTTACAATTGAGGGAAAATCCATTAATATTTATGGCTGCTATTGTGTACACAAGAATTCAACCACAGACAAAGAGATAGACAGACAGACGGACGTCACTCCAGAAATAGTCAAAACGTGTCCAGAATATCTTAAAACATATATTGGCATCAAAATTATGAAATCGAAATTTTTCGGGAAAACAATGCTTTCTAAATACTATGTATGAGAAAGTAAAAATTTATAGTCTCCAGATTTTAGCAAAATAACTCCTGAACAAGTTATTCAACCATTTTTTGTAAAATCTTTACACGTCATGAGCTAATTTTACTATAAAGAGCACATACACTCAATTTCATTTTAGAGGAAGACTTCCGATATTGCATGTATACGTATGCTAACTTTTTATAAATTACGTCAGTCGGTTTAGAAAATTAAATATGTACAATAACTATATTCTAACACCATATAAATCATTCTTCACGAACCTGTGAATATGAACCTAAACGCTTATTATTAATATCCATATATAGCTACTATACATCAATATTAATATATAATAATTACAATTGATTTTAATGTAAGCATTAACAAGTAATAAAGCTGCTTATAATTTGTAGAACTATTACAATGTTACTACATGCTTAATATTAACTCTTACCTACTTATCAGTTGATTTTGATTCTATAATATATAACAGTAATTCAAAAGTATCCTAAATACTATTATCATAATTTTTAAATATGTAAATAAATTGATATTTGTAAGAGTATAACCTAGAAATTCAGCCAAATTAAAAAATATTTAAAATGAAGTAATTTATAAAAAACCTCAACGAAATTTTTTATGCAAAATTTAAATGACATTTTATATGAAATTTCATATTACTACCAAAAATTTCATATTTTTATCGGGGGACATAGCCCTCTCTGGCTCCTACCTGACTACGGCCCTGGCTGATGCTCGAGTTATTGAACTACTAAGACCAAACTCTAACTATTAAATTCACCTGTTGAGATATTAAGACCACATATATTTTCTTTTATTATGTTTGATAAACTAATATTGATATCCATAATATTGAAAAATTGCCACCTGTATATGTATATGTGATTATTATTCATGGATAAGTATTTGCCGCTTTGAGCTTGTATGAGGGCCCTCTCATTTCTTCTGTGCAATCCCAACTGCAAAAATGTTCAGTCGTTACAGCCATGTTCAGTCTTTATAGTCATTGGTATGTATTCAAAGATCTGTATTAAAGTCGAATTTTTTTTGTTATTTTCATGGCTTCATTTATAGCCTCCTTCGTTTTGCCCATGGTAATGCCTGAATGGTAAGGACACGTCTTTTTATACCTAAGTATTTAAGTACTTATACCTAAGTAATTACCCCTACCTTTTTAAGTATTTACATATCGATTGAAGAATTTTCCGCTTCTCATGGCTTCATTTCCAATCTAAAATAAATAATGTGTTTCTGAATTACCCCCTGAAAGTTTTGTTTCCTTGAAAGTTTTGTTGAAATTTTTGATTCTCTATTTTCGGCTTGAACTCTGAAAATGCCACAAATTTGTGTTCATTTATAGGTCGATATTTGAATAGAAAGAATTTTTTTTCTCTTTTTATGTCTTCAATTTTAATCTCAAATAAGCACTTTTTGAAAATTTAAAATAACGTTCCCTAGTGAATGTTCTTCATGATTTCTGTGTGCGAAAATTCTGTTGCAACAACATTTTTCCCAACGTTAGGGTTCACAAACTTTTTTTATATGTAATAATTGTTCACACTTAACACATTAAACCAAAGTCATTTTACACTGATGTCCCAACTATTTTGCTTAGATTCACTAGAAATACAGCAGCTAAAGACTTGGCCATACATTTTTCCATTTTCAGCTTAATGTTTAATAAGTCCATTTCCGGTATATCAATTTACATAAATTGTCTCTTGAACAATTGCAGGAACTGAGCTAAACCCACAAACCAAACCTGCCTTTTATAAATGCGAGTGATAAAAGATTGAATTTCTGGAGTCCGTTCTGGAGCTGAAGACGTGCTTATTTCAAGTGCAGTGCAGATGGAAATAAATTGTTAATCTAGGTAATAAGAAAATTGTTAAAGAATCTGGTAAAATGCTGAGAAAAGAAATTTTCTTTTAAGTGGTGTTTCATGATTGATAATATTTATGTTGCTCTGCAGAAAGATAATGGAATAGAAATATAAATTGTGCTGAAGGCTAATTGACAAGATTTTCACCTAGTTCTTTATTTTCCATTTACCTTATGATAAATTTCCGTTTCAGCAAATAATATGTGCGTATTGCATCTTGTTTTTGAGCAGAAGTAATATTACATTTTGAATACTTTATGTCCAAATATAAAAACTCAAATAATAGTTTTTATCAAATTGGATTGATTTTAATAGCATTTATTTTATGCAACTTTATTTTATTGTTAACATTTTTTACCATTTTAATAGGTTATATAAGCGTAGGTGTGTAAAATGGATCTATAACATTTTGACTGATTTGAAAATATATTTCCTAATTATGGTAATATTCATTGTCCCAAATCTCACCAATAGGGGTGTCTGAAAAGTGTGTACTTGTGCTTCCAGAACACTTACCTGTATCCGAGAACATTTTGCTAGCGTTCTTCCGAACCAAAGAGCCGATAAGTGCTACGGAAGTAAAAAATATATTATCTCTTGATTGACTCTTGAGCAATTACTTTTCATTACCACTCTTTATCGGCTTCCTAGAATTTTGTTCTTCAGAACTTGGTTTTCAAGCACTCTGCTAGCCACCTTCGAATAGCCATAGACTTCAATAACGATACAGCTTCACCGATATGGGTGTTTGGAACGCTTAGATTTGTGCTTCTATAATAGTTCCTCAAACATTTGGCTGAAGTTATTCTGAACCCAATAGTCAATAATTGCCCTGGAAGAAAAACATTTTTATCTCTTGATTGACTCTTGAGCAATTAATCTCCGTTACCACTCTTTAGAATTTAGTTCTTCAGCAATTGGTAATACTATGCTATCCAGTTATGATTAGCCATAAACTGCAATCGCGGTACATCTTCTTGTAAGAGACACATATTTGTGAAGTTTGCCGTTACCAACGAATAGCATTGTGTCAAATTTTCGGTATATTGAATAATGAGCTTAACAAGCTGAGCCAAACTGGGCGCATTCTATTTTCAAATTATGTGTTTGACGTTAATGGGTAAGTTGGGAACAGTGAAAATGGAACGTTTTTGACAGAATGATTTATAAAGCAAAAAATGCATGGTGTCATGCATTTCCTTTGTAGTTGACTGTACAAGCCATCTATATCGAGTGAGCAACGTCATCTAAATGTTTAAATATTTCATTTTTTAATACTTATAAATCTTGCAAATGCTTGTCATATACTGATAGATCATAAAATATTCTTATTCGTCAAAGCCTTCTTTAAAGATATCTATTGGACTGGTGGAAATTCAGCGAAACCTAGTAAACATATGCTAAAAAGATTATATGACAAGAATAGTTTCCAAAACAACAACCAGGGAAAATTTAGTGTTAATGAAAATGCGTGATCTCGAATCAAAAAGTTTTGAATTATTAAGCAAAGTATCTTTCAGCAATGTTGAAGTCATGGAAGCTTTTCTATTAGCAAAATGAAAACAATATAGAAATCTCTATGTGGTACATAATTTCAAATGTTGTCCATTTGAAGTTGTATTGTATGCAAAGTTCACTGATTTGTATCCCTTGCAGGAATCCATAGACCCATACTAGAGATCGAAACCAATACTTTTTCGATAGAATCGTTTCCTCATGTTCTGAAAATTATCATGATTCGTCATATATTATATATGCCATATCTTCATACGTTATATAGTCTATATATTCACGAACAATGAATGTTGCACACTAAGAAGAAAACATGGTACAACCGCGAAATGGTGGAAATAGCTAGAGAGCGGGTTGGTATGCAAATGATCCCAGTCTGGTGTGATTGCGGATGACCATGAGTGGCGCTGCAAGCATGAGCCAGCGGCCTTATAAAGCGGCTTGTAGTCGACGGAAGCACGAGTACGGAGTGAAAATAATGGTGGATAGACGCCAGAAACGTCGATATACGCAACTGGCGGACTTCGAAAGAGGCCTGATCATCGGGCTGAAAACCGCAGGGTGGTCAGCGCGCCTGATAGCCCGTCACGTGGGTCGTTCGGAATATACCGTCCGACGGTGTTGGGAGCACTGGTCACGGGACGCCATCCAGACACACAGGACCGACTCTGGACGGACCAGGTATACTACGAGCAGAGAGGATAGAATTGTCGTGCGGCAGGCAGGTATAGAACCCAGGGCGGCCCGATACGAGATACAGGCACACGTAGCCGCTCCTGTGTGGTCACGAGCTATATCTAGACGCCCGAAGAAAGCGAATCTGCGATCCCAGCGTCTCTTACGTGTGCTGTTGTTAACACGGGAACATCAGCGGCTCCGGTTGCAGTGGTGCCGAGCCAGAGCAACGTGGAGCGTCACAGATTGGCGATATGTGGTGTTTAGCGATGAGTGCCGCTTCATTTTGGGGACTGATGATCAGCGTGTCTGGGTGTGGAGGTGCCCTGCACAACGCCATAATCTTAACCTCGTTTTTGAACGCCACACCAGCTCCCACTGCAGGCTTTGGAGCCATAACCTGCGACAGCAGATCCGCTCTAGTAGTAGTACCTCGAACATTGACGGTCCAGCGGTACGTGATTGAGATTCTACGGCTCCATGTGCTCTCATTCGTTGCTGGGATTCCAGGTACTCAATTACAGCAGGGTAATGCCCGGCCGCACACGGCTCGGGTCGCTCAGGCCTACCTAAGTCATGTTCAGACACTTCCATGACCTGCCTTCTCCTCAGACTTGTCCACTATCGAGCATGTGTAGGACAAGTTGAAACGCCAGATGCCTCGTTGCTGCAAACTTCGGGATTTGAAGCGTAACGCCCAACAGGTGTGGACCCGTCTGCCGCTGGACAACATCAGGTGTCTGTTCGACACCATGCCGGACCGTATTGCTGCTTGTATCGCAGCACTAGCTGGTGCGATGCGCTATTGAGGATGACCGGACCGTGTACCACAGTTCCCTCTGTACGTGTTCGGCGGCACTGTTCTTGTGATCATGTATATCATTCATCTGTATCTTTCCATCAATAAAATTTTAGGTCCATCCTATGCTTCCTTCTTGGTGCGCAACTTCCATTGTCCGTGAGTATGTGTCATATTTATATATGTCATATTATATATGTCATATATGCATCGCATTCCAGACGATATAGATATAACATACATAGATATGATATTATACCGATGTTTTTGAAACCGTTGTGTAATTCTAGTAATTTTTTACATGCTGACCATGTAAGAAATTACTAGAATTACACAACAGTGTCAAAAACAAGAATGTAAGAGATAGCATGCAGATGGACTTAATTAAATTCCAGACGCAGCACTATTATTTTCTCGTAGTTAAAAACCAAATATAGCGATACGTTGCAACCAGGAATTTTCAAACTATAATAATTTTCACTTTCACTGCAATACATGGCACTGTACAGGGAAAGCATTGGAATCATGCCGAAAATCGCAACTCGAGTTTTCCACGGATCTACACATTTCGGGACCTCTAGAATACGAAACAATTATTTTTAGCGTGACGTCTGTGTGTGTGTGTGTCTGTGCAATATATGACTCAAAAAGTAATGGACTGAATTTCATAAAATTTGGTAGATAAGTCACTTGTATATGACCCTGGTGCTAATTAGTTTTTGTTACGATTCGAGGAAAAAAACGCTGAAAAACTAATAGATCAAATTTCACAAAATTTGATAGAGAAGTCATTTGTGGTGCTGATTATATTTTGACACGATTCGTAAGAAAGTAGCCTGCTTTTTTTGCGAAATGGCCTGCAAAAATCGTCAAAATCTAAAATTAAAAACTACATTTACTCTATATCAATTAAATACTTGTTTTATACATATTTTTTAAGAATGAGAAGATTAAGACCAACCCCATTACACTTGGTCTAACCGTTCTCAAGATATTTTCGTTTTTTTGCATTTCCGCCATTGAAAAAAGTCCAATTACCGACTGAGAGCAAAAATTGAATTAAAAGTGCCAATGCAGTGTCATTTTAAATAATTGTGGCCCTTATTTTGAGCAATTAAACTCAATATAATGAATTATTGAAGAAATAAAAAACGTGAATATGAGTCTGCAGGGAAAGTCATGTGTTGCCCACATGATATTTTATTGTAATACGAGGACTTTTAGAACAAACACTACTGTTAAAACAAACAATGTATTACTGACTCAGTTACATTTATTATCGATTTCTTTAAGATCTTGTAATTTTGCTAATTTCATTTTCAGAAGTATAATTAAATTTCAAATATGCGCATACATAATGAATAGAATGAATATTTTACATGTGTTAAAAATAATACGACTTTACAACTAATGATAACATTTTACAAAGTAACATTATCTAAGTAACAAATAAAACTAAAATTTCTAGTTTGATAGCGTAATTTTGCGAGATAATTTATTAAAAGTAATTAAGTATAATGCAAATTTCATTAATACATTTCCTTTTCCTATTATTTAATCTATTTTCATTAAAGACGTCACAGTATGGCGTAAGTAATATATCTTCATTTTGTACTTTGATTTACCTAAATTAATTTTATCCAAACGCTTGGTAGACATAAAAAATATTTATTTACATGTCTTCTGAAATTAATTTTAGACTTATAATGTTAATGTTTAATACTATTACGGATATTCTAATTTATAATTACTTAAGTGTTCGCTTTTGAATAATTCTATTCTACGATTACATTTAAAAGAATAATTTCTATCCGAAGGTAACATGTATAATTCGATAATATTCAAAAATAATATTTCTCCACGATTTTAAATAGTTAGTTATGTACTCATATATTTAACCATTATTTGTTATCATTTGCAAATGTATATTTACAAATAAAGAAGTATAACTATTAAAGAATTATTATTACTAGAAGTATAACCAAGAAAATGCGATGAATATCATAAATATCTACGCGTCAAATTTGTACGCGCTAAATATTTATAATAAACATCAGAGGTATTTTGTTAAGAACTATTTGTTGAAAGAAATAAAAGTAATTTTTGAAAAGTATAAAATATTTCGTTGTGAGTTAAAAATGTGTATTATTTATTTTGTAACACTTAACGAATGTAAAGCACTTCTTCCCCTAGCTGTAAGAGAAAGTGAGACAGCCCCATTTACCCACCTATAAAGAGGGTCAGATCCTTTGAAAGTCTTTCATTGTATAACATCATATGAGTTTCCTATACATATGCATAAAAATATATGGTAATCCTACTACATTTATTTGTCCTAATATTTCTCTTGGTTTGTGATTTTTCTTCATTCCTGTATACTTATTTTTGTGTTTATTCCTGTGTATAGTTATGAATGTTAGAAACCCTTTAAATTATGGATTTTATTGATTTATTATATTGCTTTTCCGGTTTGAAGAGCGCATAATAAGTGTGATACCGTCCATGGATGCTGGTATCTGCAACGAAACTGTCTCCAAAATATTTTTTTTATCAAGATTTTTTTTGCTCGTGGATTTATTTGTCAATCACCGTTAGTGTAGTCTGGAATGTGGTTCAAAGGCGAAACATACCGATTTATTGTACAGGAAAGTTCGTTAAGAAACATTTAATATACTGCATAATCATAAACAAATAAGTAAATACGTAAGAGTAGAAAAGTTAGTTAAGGGAATTGTAAGATGAAATATTCAATCACGAAAGATCCATGAATTGAGTATTTCTTTAACACGAAATCCCAAGAATACATCCTTAGCCTGAACCCTCACACCAGTTATCAGTAATATTAATAAATTATATTTCACTTAATGCATTAATGTCGTTTATATGATTGCATTATTCTATTATTACATTATTCTAATATTAGTTTTTGTTAATTTTTCAGAAAAAATAGAAACGGTCCTCGCTGTCGAAGGTGGCAAAGTTGAACTCCAGTGTGATATATCTCCGCCTTCATCAGAGGACGAAGTGGCGTTAGTTCTATGGTATAAAGACGAAAGCACAACACCCCTCTACAGCCTAGATGCGAGGCGAAGGGTGCTCTACCAGGCCAAGCACGCCCCTGGGCAGGAGATAGAGGGAAGAGCTTACCTTGACATGACAACACATCCCACAGTGTTAAAAGTCGAAAGATTAAAAGCTGAAGACGAAGGAGAATACAGGTGTCGAGTAGATTTTAAAATAGCGAGGTCTCGAAACTCTTTGGTCATATTAGAGATAATCAGTGAGTACTTATACATTTTAACCCTTATACTTTTTAATCCATATATTTCTTAACAATATTTATTAGAGGTATTTTTCAATGGTATAATAAACATTTACAAATGATATCTGTCGACTGTACGACGCTTAGGAACCAATGGCTTTTTATGTGATTGAGCATGCAATATGTCTCCTGAGATAGTTATGGTGGCACTCTCTGCACAGGCCTACGCATATGATTTGGAGACCAGTCTATTTTGTCATTCTACAATGCTAAGTGATACATTTTTCACAGCTCTATTCTGCCTATTAAGTTACAACACATTATTGCGAATTGAAATTGTACAGCATAATTACAGACATATTCCTATTTTTAAAATTATTTCATGGATTATTTTCTTGACGTTAATGATATCATGTATTCAATAAGTAAACTACACTTTGTGCGAAGGGTAAGAAAAACTTCAGCAACATATGAAAGCACAAGTAACACAATAATACACATACAGCTGTTTCTAGGATACGCTGGATCTCCTTCAAGAGAACCAACAAAAAAACGGGCAAGAGAAACAACAAACACGAAGTCCAAAAGAGGAATGGGTGCAAAAGGAAGAAACAGGAGGGATTATATACCTAAGATCTGAATTGAGAAAAACTTCTCATTTCAGATTGGCTAGACTGTTCTGCATGCTGCTGTCTGATTGACTCTCTTCTAATCCAGGATTTATTGTCATACTATTATGCGATTTCTGGCCCTTTTACTCTGTAGCAAGAACATGTTCTTTTGTTCTATTTGGATAACTTACCAGAAAGCACCGATAGCAAATTAAAATATCCCCAAAAGCATTCATCATCGTGAAAATGAGCATCTGTGGATCTTGAGCTTTAATTTCGTTACGAAAAGTGCTAGTTTTAGTCTTATAAAATGAGAAAGGTAGTAAAATCTAGCTAACTAACTTCTTAAACACCTTATTTTAATTTGGCTGAGATTAAAACTGCTTAAATACAGTTTAAGTGCTATAAAATGAGAAAAAATAGTTCTAATGTCTAACTACTTAACTTCTTGAAACATTTATTTAATTTATTTGGCTGAGCTTAAATACTGCTTAAATACAGTTTAAGTGCTATAAAATGAGAAAGGAAAAGTTGTAAAATCTAGCTACATAACTTCTTGAAAACTTTAATTTAATTGATTTGGTTGGACTTAAATACCTCTTCTGGCTAACTGCCGATAAAAGAACTGAAAACAGTTAAAAAATTATTTAATTATTTAATAACATAAACTGCACGGCGTAATGTTGAAATGACATACACTCATGCCCAAAAGTTAAGCATAAATCGTAAAATGCGAAAAATTCGAAGTTGATATAGATACAACGGTTACAAATCAGTTGTAAAGAATCGTGGGAAATCTTTGTGCATATGCAAAATAGTTCAGTAGACGTCGACATGCGCAAAGTACCGGCACACGTCGGAACGAGTATAAAACGGCCTCGAGCGGCATGGCCAATTGAGGCAGAATTTCACAATTTCTATGATACGGAATGTTGTTAACAATCAAAAAAGATGAAAGATGTCACAAAGATGCCAACTGGACATGTTTTAAGAAGTTGCTAGTGTCGGATTGTTGGATTTGCCGGATTATTGGAAATTAGGGATAGTAGATAAACAATGTATTTGATACGTAAATTTGGCATAATATGTATGTAATTAAATGTACTATAGTGTAAAATAGTATGTAAACATATCAACTAATTAATACTTAAAAGAATTTTATTAAAATCTCATTTTTACGATGTACAAAATCATATGGCCGCGTAATTTTGTACGTCGTAAAAAGGATATTTTAATAAAAGACTTTTAAACCTATTTTTCGGTTGTCTTTGATTTTAAACTATTACTCTAGTGTAATATGTACAAAACAAATCCATATTTAAGTATTATACTTTTATACATATTGTGCTTTTCCAAGACACAACTTGGTATAAAAATATTGTTTAGATAAAAATATTGTTCAGATAAATAGTTTTTAATAAATGCTTGTCTCTTCTTAACTATCGCTGCCACACTCTCTGGCATAATATTTCAAAATTATGGTTTCTGCGGTCCTACTCCCCAAATCAGATTATGGCAATCGGATGCACCGGCCCAAAGAAATCATTCTGAACTCTTGATGAAAATATTTATAAAATATTAATAAAAAGTTTGTAGTTAATCAATTTTAGTGAATAAATTTTAATTTTTAATAAATTTCAATTTTGTATTATAGTGAATAAATTTTGTCAAAAATTACAGCCCATATACAACAAACAAAGAAACGAGTCATATTTTGCTGCACATATGTGAATGTAAAAAAATATATTGTTAAACTATATTTCATTGATCAAAATACGTCTAATCTGAAGACTGCTTACCTGCTACTTTCGAAATGCCCAAAACTGTGCTGTTATAACCTCTTAAAAACGTCAGTATTTCCATTTTTACTGTTGTATATATTTTTCTAAAACTATCAAAATTCTAAAACTATCAAATAAGGATAAAATGAGCATAAGTTTAATTTTGTGAATGCCTTGGGGTCCGTCACATGCGCCGCATGCTCATGCTGTAATATGAGCCTGTCTGTTACATTTCCTCATTTCCTTCTGTACAGATCTTACAGACATTAAAGGATTTTAAAGCAATGTCTGGCTTACTGATTACGGAACTTGATACATCAGTTATTTTTATATTAAAATATCCTCGCGTTCACGGTGATGCCAGACGTGCCACTGTTTGACGAACGTTTTGTTCGGAAATGAGAAACAACACAACACAGAAATGGAAACAAACATCAGGTGACATGAAAAAGGTTGTCCGATACCTTTAGCGCTATGAGGTTGGATTATTGGACGCGTCGAAGCAATGAACTGCCAGATTACTGAAATTGTACTGTGTTTAATCTACATGTAGGGAAATCTTAAAGAGCACACTTCAAGCAAGAATAATCACTTCGCCTAAAACTAATCTCCTGATGAACTCTGTGGAGTTTCGTTCTTTGTTTCACCCAAATGGTTCTCTTTGGTATCATTCAAATGTCCCTTTTTTGTGTCACTCAAATGTCCCTTTTTGTGTCACTCAAATGTTCCTCTTTGGTACCATTCAAAAGTCCTTTTTTTGTATCACGCAGATGTCTATTTTTTGTGTCAACCAAATGTTATTTTTTTTGTGTCACTCAAATGTAAGTAAGGTAAGGTACGTATCATCGAAATAGATTACTATTTATAATAAACCCAGCCAGGTCGGAGCGAAGTAATTTCTTGCAACACTATGATCAATAATAGACG
The DNA here is from genome assembly GCA_951213105.1 of Amaurobius ferox. Classification (NCBI taxonomy): domain Eukaryota; kingdom Metazoa; phylum Arthropoda; class Arachnida; order Araneae; family Amaurobiidae; genus Amaurobius; species Amaurobius ferox. The sequence goes on from OX578135.1 coordinate 16,333,800, forward strand.
ATTATGAAAAATGCAGATTAAAAATTAAGGAAACTAAAGGAATAATATATACGAATAATATGTGACACTGCAAGGTAACATTATGAAATGCAGAAGTAAAAAACAATGTGTCCCTTGTTTTGTCTCGCTTACATTTGAAGTGCCGTAAATCTTTCCAGTTTCTAAGAAATTATAAGCTGCACAAGTGTATTTAATTTACGCATAATTTTGAATTCAGGATCGTACGCATTGCGTACGGAGTTCCGAATATTGTTTATAAAGGAATCGATTTCTTATGGAACGTTATTAAAGCAAAATATTCGGAAATATTATATTTTATAAAATTTTAAAATACTTCTTATAAGCACTATTATACTAACCTATTCTTTCACAAAATCAGTTTTCCATTTTTATTTTCATCACAAGTGTGTCTAATATATAATGATTTATTAAAAAAAAATTCAAATAATGAATTGTTAAAACTCAACAATAAGCGACTGAAAATACGAAACTTTACTATATATATATATATATATATATATATATATATATATATATATATATATATATAAATATTTATCCATAAGTTGATTAGAAGAGAAAGCATTTTCTCTTAATTAAAGTTATATGAAGAAAGTTTTTTGAAATATGCTGAAAAAGTTTTAAAAATGGATGAGCATCTATACATTACAGTAATTGCCTTGAGTTCAACTGTCTTTTAAAACAAAAATATTCTAAGTTAATAAACTTTAATTCTTGGAATTTCTCTAAAATGTAGAATGACTTTTTTTTATCGTGAAACCTTATTAAAATTCAAGGCATTAATTTGAACTTTACATTTTTGTCTTTGATTAATTTTTGATGAATTATTTCTCAGAGAAAACAAGGCGAAGTATGACTGTTGAATAAAAAACTTTTCCTTAAAAAGTTCCTTAAAGTTATATAAAGTTTATTGAAATTAGCTGAAAAAGTTCTAAAATTGAAAGAGTATCTATACATTACGGTAATTACTTTAAGTGCAACTGTCTTTTAAAATAAAAATATTTTACCACTGGAATTCATTTTAAATTATCTCCAAATGTGTAAATTTAATAAAAATTTTTGCTATAGTAACAACTGAAAGAGCACAATCCTGGAGTCTAATTTATCTCAATTTGCAGAAATGCCAGAAAACTTCAAGATAAAATAATGCGAGATTAAAATAGATCTAAATAGTGACTGTGCAAAGTAAAAATAAAAAAAACTGAAGACCATTTTGTTTATTATAAATCACTTGCACTCTAGCTAGAATCTAAATTTTGGTCGCATTTGATCCCCTAACGTGTACAATCATTGACCTTTCGTTACAAAGTTATTGGGGTGCTTGGAGGCATTGCTAAGAAACCTGCATATATTTTCGCAGACCATATTGCACTTCTTTGCGCACCTTAAATCTATTGACAATATCTCAAGATCTGAAACTGAATTGTTAAAAGTCTTTTGTTTTCCATTTGACTGAAATTTTGTTATACGTCTAATTTTCTCCTTATACAGAAATATCTATACAGGGTGTCCCAAAAAGCTTGAAACGCGCTTTAATTTTTTACTTGTGGGAGATAAGTGGGCAATGTAAATTGCACAAGTATTGAAAATAAGGTAGGACATAAGACTACGTTAATGAAATAGTCCTCCCATTAATTTTCAAAAAGGTGCAATTCTTAAATTTTTATACGACCTCCGGCAAATTTGGTCAATCAGACAATTTTTATTTTTAATGCAACAAGATCATTAAAAAACCGCATAACTGTATCTTTCAAATCAACTAAATTATGATAAAGGCAAAAATCTGACTTATGCTAATTTTTCGTACCGTGTGAAAGGCTGCTTCATCAGTGAAAATAGGGATCATAAACAAATAGACGATGGAAATTGTTTAGATAAAATATACGTTAATATGTGTCAAAAAATTTTATCACAAATGCATCTAAATAAAGCATTTCACAGACAGAGATCATATAAAGCAGGGGTACTCACTACGCTGTTGGGTATCTTATGTATTATCATCCAGTTTTATCTTTTGTGATATGTCACAAATTTACATTTCTCATATGATATATGGTCCCTATTCACAATGTTCAATTTTCAATTAAATATAACTCGCTCAATTTTAAAGACACAGATATGCGGTTTTATTTTAATAATCTTGTTGCATTAAAAATAAAAAAGATTCTGATTGCCCAAATTTGTCAAAGAGGGTCGTATAAAATTTTAAAAAGTGTAATTTTTTGAAAATTAATGGGAGGACTATTCCATTAACGTAGTCTTATTTTCTACCTTACAAATTTCCATTGCCCACTTATCCCCAACAGGTAAAGAATTAAAACGAGTTTCAATCTTTTTGGGACATCCTGTATATATAATATTTATAATCACTTATAAGGAACCCCATAAAGATTCACTGGAAAGAATTAAATATTAACTTGAAACACTGAATATAAATAAAAACTACTCGCTGAAGAGAGTGCAATATACTTTATATCGAAAGCTGACATTAAAGCGTTTTTCAAACATTTTATTGTACCTTTCGTACATAAACCGTGCAAAAAACCTGATTCATCTTCTACAGTTTTTTGTTTTCGATTAAATATCTTTGAAAAATTATGTTACGGATTAAATCCCAATCCTGCCCATAAATTCTGATAGATACTAAGCTGAGAGAGTTACCGCTTCAGAAATGAAATACTATTTTGTTCGGAAGATATATACAAGTATTAGTGTGCAATTGATTTCCCGTTTCTTTATAGGTTTACAGCACATCTTTTAAACAGCCATTTTCAACCATAGTCCGTGAATTATTAGGGGTCGATCACTGAGCTTTAATAAGGTATCCATGAACGAACTCAGCAAAATTTAAAAACTACAATGATTGGACGATATTTTTCGACAATCAAATTTTTAATATCCTTAAAATAATTCTGTCTCTTGCGACATCAATTTTTCTACCATTAAACAAACTCCCATGTATTAATCTGCCAAGATTTTATTTCATGTATCATATGCATTTTTTAAATGCAATTTTCCATCAATCCCCATAGATATGATCGTATCGAAAAGAGAAGCCTTTTGTATCTATTATGAAGCTTTATTTGGGAAGTATAACATTGAATCAGAGTCTATTTAAGAGTATTAAAACTTTATTTTTAAATGTAGTCTCAGCTAATTATAACTCATGGGTAAAAAGCAAAGCTCTAAAGAATCTCAACATAACAAGTATTTTAAGCTCTTTGTTTGCACGCTAAATGTATGATACTAATTGTTACTCGCATGTTTAGTATTCTATATTCATTTTAGAAGAACTAGGGGCTCCTTCCCTACTTCCAAAGCTCCCCCCCCCCAAATCGCTTTACGAGCCCGGGGGATTCGTCCCCTACTCGCTGGTGATCTGTGGCCTGTCATACTGATTTTTAGACAGACTTAATAGGTCCGTTAGGGGTTCAGTCCTCGTTAACCAGCCCACACTAACCCTCGGGGCTCGCTTCGTGAGCTCTTTCAACCCGGTCCGTGCACACGACCGACCCCGTTCTCCCATTCGGCTCGACCTATTAAATATTTGTCCATACTACAGAAACGTGTTCATTTTATAACGGCATAAAAATTGAATAACTCAAAAACGAAATAAACATTCGAAAACGGGTTCCGTCTTGCAATCAACTATGTAGGTACATGCCTTCAAAAGTTCGTGGTCTTGCTATTGCTAATCTAAGAAACCGAGATCTTTAAACCGAGAAACTGTTTATTTCAGCATATTTCTCTGCGAATATATCAAATTTCACAATTTTGTACGCTAAAGTATTTCTGGTACGATGCAAAGAGAACCCCGAGGGACACGAAATATGTCAAACAACAGCGTCATTGTCAGCCACTATTTTTCATTACAGAGTAACATATTTTCTTCAAGTAAAATTTACATTTACAATCTGGTAAATTGCATTATATTTTTTTAAACAATAATTTACACCTTTATTTTTTTTGTGTTCCAGTTCCGCATATATTGTCTTCAAGTTAAATTTACATTTACAATCTAGTAAATTACATTAGATTTTTGTAAAATAATTTAGACCCTTATTTTTTCGTGTTTCAATTCCACATATATTTTCTTTAAGTCAAATTTACATTTGCAATTTAGTAAATTGCGCTAGATTTTTAAAAATAATTTTCATCCTTATTTTTTTTTATGTTTCAGTTCCGCATACATTTTCTTCAAGTCAAATTTACATTTATAATCTAGTAAATTGCATTAGATTTTTATAAAGGAATTTACAGCCTTATTTTTTTGTGTCTCAGGTTCGCATATATTTTCTTCAAGTCGAACTTATATTTGCAATGTAGTAAATTGCATTAGATTTTTAAAAACAATTTACACTTTTATTTTTTTTTTGTGTTTCAGTTCCGCCAAAGAGACCAGTTATAAAAGATGTAAACGGTGAAGTCCTCCAACGGGTAGCCGGGCCGTATAATCTTGGATCAAGGTTACAACTTATTTGTGAAGCTGAAGGAGGTAAGAAATTTAATTTATACGAGCAGCATATCCGTTCTTCGTAAGGAGTATATAATATAAAAAAATTAAAATTCACGGTCATGTGCAAGTTCCTATAGTACACTAAACAACATTGTTAATCAAAATATTCTGTTAAAATATTTAATTCAATGCTATTAAAAAAAGTTTAAGAATACTTGTTTTCGTTGTACAGAATTATCTTCATGGGCAGATCTGAAGAATAAAACATCCTGGTCCAGTTTGTAAATAAATTTACATAAAATATGAAGTTGAACTAATATATTCAAAATAAAAGAGCTAAAATTGTATGGAACTCGTACTATTTATATTCGCGAATATTAAAAGATATGCCCTTTTATTAGTAATTATTAATATTAGTAATGCCCTTGTATTAGTAGAAAATTACACATAATACAAAATATGAGTTTCTAAAATCTGTGCCAAAATAAAACAGATGACGTAATAAATAGAAAATATTAAAAATTCCGTAGTCGTTAAACCTAAAGGCCGTAATTGATTCCAATATATGCCAATACATGTCAAAATATATGCCAATACATGTCAAAATATATGCCAATATACCTGTACTACTTATATTCTCGTAAATTATAAGATATAGCCATGCATTTGCTGAAGATTACCCGTACAATGCACAATACATAAGTTTCAACAATTTTTGCAAAAATAAAACAATGACGTAATAAATTGAAAATATCAACAATCCCCGAATTTATTAGTAATAATAAAGTTTAAACCTGATGATATAATCCAGTCAAAAATACAACATCGGTGAAATTTATTTTATATTCATATCTTTATTATTTAAATCGGAAAAGATATAATAAAAATCATCTGCAGCATTGGATTTAAATCCGTTGCTAAGCGACATAATATAATTTTCTTCAAGTAATTTGGCGGAAAAATGATCGTCTACATAATGCTATCTCTTTAGAAAGTTTAATTGTTAGCTTTTAATTGATATCTATACAACCCCTGGTCTTAAAAACTCGAAACATGGACAAAATTTTAAATGGGGCTGTCCACAAAATTTCAATAAATTCAGTTCAGCCGTTCTCCCGTGATGAAGAGGCAAACACACAGACTAATAAACAGATAAATTTTCAATTTTATTTATATAGCTTATCTTTACTGTTTATTTTTTCCCTCATTCAAAGCTTGGAAGCATTTTGAATGATTCCGGGTAGTATAAGTAATGTGCTTATGAAAGATATTCCAAACCTAAAGTAACTCTTGAACTTTATAAGCGGTTATATCTTATTACAGTCGAATCTGCCTTAAGCGGAATTCAGAGAACGGGAAGAATTTTCCGTCTTGAAAAGGGTTCCGTTTCATGCAGGTTATTTCAGGAAAAGCTAAGTTTAAAAGTTTAGCTGGAAATGCTGATAGTCCATATGTAATTGCGCACTTATACATCATACTTTAAAAATTCGGAAAATTGTATATAGATAAATCAGATTAATAATATATTATACCATAATAGCTAATGTAATTATTTTAAATACATATATACATATATTTTTGCTTACTGCTATCACATGACTGTATGTAAATAAAAGTATAGTGTACCCCATGGCCTTAACTGTTAGCTTATTACGATACATTTGGACCTAGCTGAATTGACTTACAGGCAAAATTTTACTGCTTATTACAAAACAAAAAAATAAATTAAAAAAAAATGTGAGATGAACTTTTAGAATGGTTCAATATGGTTTCTTGGACATATGTCTTACACTAATGATGCGACTTTCAGTTAAAAATCGTGCAATGAATAATATTTCTAGCATTTCAGAGTCTCCCTGATTAACGGAAAATTCCTGAAGTTCTGAAATGGCTTTCAGAAAATCGTGATATAATTAAATAGAAAGTACTGTAAAAAATAGTTCTCATGGAAATAAATGGCTGAAATAGTTGAATGATGTATTAACAAAATACTTTAAATTGGCCGCCCATTTCGGCATTTTGCAGGTTTTGTTTCCCACAGAAGAAAATAACATGAATTTCCCATATTTTTAGACGAGGCTAAAAACATTTTTTAACTTATTACAGTATTCCGTTTCCTACAGTTTCCGTTTCAAATAGGTTCTACTGTATAACCCACATTTTTAGTGCAGATAATGGTAGGTGGTAGGGATGCGAATCACTCAGGTGGAGCAAGAAGGGTGAAGTGGAAAACACAACAGTCACAAAACGGAAATTTCTCAGGAGAAAGGAAAATATACTTTGAATTTCCGAAACACAGGAACTTTCTCACCTTTCTCAGTGAAAAAATATATATATTTTTTAAATTTTGGATTAATGTTTTTGTCGTTTTCCATTGAAATTACAATTACATTTAGTTTGAAATCTATAGGTTTAATTGATTCTTTAAATATTTCTCTGTTTCATTCGGACTTTGTTGGTTTTTCCCTGTGCTGCGTTTCTTACATCTTCAATAACTTTTCATTCAGTAGGTTGTCTTTGCAACTCGCCATATTTAAATTACATATGAAAACACTGCCCAATGTCATCAAAATCTCATTTTCAGAATTTGTTTATACTATATAAAATATGAAAGATATTTCCATTGCAGATACCAGCATCCATATGACTATTTAGCGCAGATCAGCATCCATATGGCTATTTAGTACAGACCAGCATCCATATGACTATTTAGCTCAGGCAAACTTAACACAAAACACGCCAATAAAGATCGTCCCCCAAAATATGGAAGACACTCCCATTACAGACACCAGCATCCATGTCAACATTTTAACTCAGGTCAAACGAAACAGCAAAGCAAAACTCATAAAACATAAAAACCAGCCATAAAAAGCATTCCTAAATACGGCATACACCATTGCAGATATCATCTTCCATGACAATTTATCCTAAGCCACACGCAGCTGAAAATTTCATAAAAGACAAGCTCCGCCTATAAGGGGCGTTTCCAAAACTATGAAAAACGCTCCCATTGCAGATATCAGCTTGCTGACTTAAAGTTTTCTATGAGGCCAAACTAAAGTTTTGATTCCAGCTTGGAAATATCGTTTGATTTTTGAGTACTTGCAATAAGACACGATAGCGTATGGTACAAGATATGCAACACAGATAGCAAAAAAGGGTTTAATCCATGACGACCTTTGACTAACATGCGTTTTGCTTTCAGGAAAACCTCCGCCTGCTGTCACTTGGTGGAAAGACTCGATCCTCTTAGATGATTCATACCAAGTTCATAATCACGTGGTACGCAATGAGCTTGTAATAGATTCTTTGGATCGATCTGATCTACATAGTGCTTACACATGCCAAGCGTCTAACAATAATATATCTGTGCCATCTGTCAATGCTGTTACAGTTGATATGAATTGTAAGTACATTTTATCATTTTTGAAACCCATATTTTACTATTGTCTTATAAACAGACGGGAAATAATTTACTTTGATATATCGATTGCATCAAATTACTTCACATATCAATGAACTTATAATAAAATAATTTAAAAATTTTCACATTTTGTATTATATATCAAGTTAATTGCATTACATTTATAGGGACATTTATAAATAACAAATATTAGCTTCGCATATTTTTTTAAGAATAAAAATATGTTTGTTGTTTCATTCAAAAAATTTTAGATGTAAATTATTGAGTATCTTTGTTGATTTTTCATTTATATCTTATTTAAGATGATAGTACTATAATTTATACTTTATAGCACTATAGTATAAATTATAGTACTATATATATAGTACGCTAGTACTATATTGTACGATATTACTATATTTTCTATAAATTTTGCTAGCTTTGTTTCACAAATATATTGCTTACTTGAGCATGGCGATGTTTCCTAAACTTTTAACATGACATTCGTTTAATTTCTGTGCTGTATAAGTTTTACATATAAGATACATGTTATATTCATAATTCTCTTTTGAAGTCATCTTTATCTAAACTATCGTAGAACTACTAGATTTTTCAATTTTATCTCAGAATTACCCATTTTTAGGACACGGCGTTAAAATGTGTTAATTCAGTTATTGTACATGGTGTATATAATAATTCATGTTAAAACATCTGAGTTTTCTTTAAGAGCAAATTTTATCAAATATATGACAGAATTCTCTGTTTTGTACCCTTATAACAAATTTACCAAATTTTGATGGTAATCGGTAATATTAAAAAATTGTAATTATCATAATTTGTACAGTTAAAATGTCAATTGAGACAATGTTTCAAATTAAACCCCAAAATAATTTATAATATATCAATTAGGTACACTATGGGTAAAATCAAATTATTAATAAAGTTGATATATTTTTAAAAAATATTGGGGTACAACTTATTGTGACTTATAGTGTAATGATATTATACAAGTTTTCCTGGACCCAGCTGGACATCCATGCAGAAATACAGATATGTATTATTTAAAAATTTTTACAAAATAGTGGAATTAGAGCTCAATTACTCTAAATTACCATTGACGAAATTTTAATCAACAGTACATAGTGTATTTTCTTGCCACACAGAATGCTTCCACGTAGATAGTCATTGTTATTTGCTCCATTTCAATAAACTGCGGCTATAATTGGCAGCTTTCTGGAATAAATGGCTTAGCTGCTTAGCATATCGTCATCAGCAATATAAAGAAAAAATCATTTTTATGTATATATTCAGTTTTAGAATATTAACGGTAAATTTAGTTGATACTAAAAATCCGCTTTTTGCGAAATGCACCACAAAAATCATCTAAATTTAAATAAAAGACTACATATGCTCAAATGCATCAATTAAATGTTTATTTTATTAATATACATAACTTTTGACTATGAAAAGAATAAGACCAACTCCACTACTCTAGAACGGGCAGTTTTTCAGATATTTTAGTTTCCTCACATTTTTACTTCGCCGTTTTTGAAACCAAATAAAACCAAAAATGGAATTAAAACTGCACATTTAGTATAATTTCAAGTAATTATCCGTGTTATATTGAGCAATTAAACTCCACTTAATAAATTATGAAATAAAGAATGAGTTCTTAAAACTATGTGATTTTATAAGTAAATTGCTAGTTACCCCCACAGAAATGATTTACAGAGTTCATTTATCTGATATTATAAATTGTGTATGGTAAAAATATAAATAAAAATTCGTACAATGACGTTTTTCAAACTTAATTACTTTTCTTTATGATTTAAATCCTTAGAATTGTTGTTTACAAATGCCAGTCGTTTGGCCGCTAAGCCATTAGACAGCGAGATCTACAGTATTTCTCAATGATTGAGTTAAAAGGTCAGTAGTGCTGGACTCTCGTCCAAATGTTTTCCAGACATAGGCTGCCCTAGGTCACATAAAATAAATCCGGGAAGCAGCAAGTCCAATTCGATGGAGATGAGTTCTGAGACAGTCATGACCAGTCAGAAATCTAAACCTGGCAACAGCTTCTCGTCGAGGAGTCTCTGGAATTGCTGAAATGTTCTTGGTGAGGACGCTCCATGACTTTCCCTTAGATGATACCAAAGATTATGCCTCAATTTTTTTTTTCGTGTAGCATTTTAATGTACAGCTGTGCTGAATGAAAAGTCACAGTCTTTGAGTATCTCTACTCGGATATAGCATCATTTCTGCCCAAAAAGTCCGTTTTTTCATTTCCTGGTAGTCCGCAATGCGCAGGTACCCACTGTAAAGTGATTCCGTGAGTTAGGTCTCTTAAAAGCGCCCTGATCTCTTGAATCCGGGTACCATTGTTTCTTTGGTTGCCGGAAATAGCCTGGAGATCCTAACTAGAGTATAAGTAGTTTTGGATAGTAGTTTTGTTTTTGGTTCACAATCATCCCGCTTTTTTCTGCACCAGACGTCCAAACTTTTAAGTGAGTGGTTAAGCATTTCGATAACGCCATTCTTTCTGTTTTGTTGCACTACTCCATAAGGCTATATCACCTGTAAACAACGTCACTTCGACGGGGCAGTTTGAAGCCAGGGACTCTGGTAGGTCATAAATACATTAAAGAGGATTGGACTTATTACGGTACCTTGTGATAAACCAGTTTCTTTCTATTTAAACATTGAAATGCTATTACCATATCGAACTGGGCAGAAGCGCTGGGAATCCGGGTACCATTGCTTCTTTAGTTGCCGGAAATAGCCTGGAGAGCCGAACTAGAGTATAAGTAGTTTTGGCTAGTAGTTTTGTTTTGGGCTCACGATCATCCCGTTTTTTCTGCACCAGACGTCCAAACTTTTAAGTGAGTGGTTAAGCATTTCGATAACACCCTTCTTTCTGTTTTGTTGCACTACTCCATAAGACTATATCACCTACAAACAACGTCACTTCGACGGGGCAGTTTGAAGTCAGGGACTCTGGTAAGTCATAAAAAATACATTAAAGAGGATTGGACTTATTACGGTACCTTGTGGTAAACCCGTTTCTTTCTATTTAAACATTGAAATTTCTATTTAAACATTGAAAAACTATTTAAACATTACTCCAAGAGCTTGAAGCTTCTGAACAGCTTTTAATTTCCAGCAGCAGGCTTAAAGAGATGCTTAGAATTAGCCCTTGTGCACTGTAGCAAGCTCACAAAAAATAACAGAAAATTCAAATCAAAGCAAAATACATATCTCAAGAAAAAGTGTATCATGAAGAAGCCAAGCTGAATCGCTTGAATCAATGCAAAAAAAAAAAAAAACTCACATTCAAATAATTGTTACACAAAATCCTTTCTGGTTAATCACTTGAACGAAAAATAATGGAGTTATAAGTAAATATTATACTTTCTCTAGTAAAACTGCATAAATGTGACAGGGTATTTATTTCACACTGACACCATTTCAGTAATTACTTTTTCCAACGATCGGCTATATTAAGCCATAATTCCCGTCTCATTGCTATGCATCACTGAAACTCGATGTTAAAGAGGTCAGTTGTTTAATTCTGCCTTTAGTACACAGAGTGCTCTCGCTGTCATGTGGAGTTCCAAATGATCTGCTGACGTCCTTGTTAAAGTTCACTAATTTCCACCTTTGTAGTTTCGCACAGCTGGATATTTTAGTCGATATAATAAAATAAATGAGCAAACAGAAGAGCGTAACCAAGGGAAAGAAATATACCCGTTTTCGGTTTGCATATTATATATCTTATAATATATGTATTGACAATCCCTTGACATTAATTTTAACCGATTATTTTTAGAGTAAAATTAAAACAGAGCTATGTAAAAATAATAAATTGTTTTTCACATTTAATAGCCTATCTAAATAATAGTATTCAACAAGCTGCTGTACTACATTTGTACAGATTCTGGAAATATAAAATATACACTACGTGACAGTAAAAATGAGACACCAAGAAGGGATTAAAAAACATGCAAATTGCAAAGTAGACGCAGCTCACCGAGTTATGCAAATGATGCCAAATGTTCAACTGTCCAGCGCACGTTGAGTTAGATACAAGGAAAGAAACCTGCAGAATCGGCAATAGTCGCGCCGCTCTGTCTGCCTGGAAAATCATTTTGATTTTTTTTTTTGCCTCAGAGAAAACGTGTAGTAGAAGAGAATGCCAGAACATCGCCAACCGAGGCAATTCCAACAGATAGATGATTACACGAGGGGTACGGTGCTCGGATTCAGAAGGGCAGGTTGGCCCATACGTCAAATTTCAACGGACCGCCACCTACAGGTGTCCACGATGCACTGCTGTGGCGAAGATGGCTATAACAAGGCTATGTGGCACGATTGAGGGGTACCGGTACGGCCAGAGCGACGTCAGCATGCGTGGACCAACGCATCTACCAGCAACGGTTGGGTGCCCAGCAGGCCACTTCCGTCGCTCTTTTGCAGCATGTCCAGGACATCTTTGATGCTCCCATATCAACCAGGACCATTATCCGTCGATTGGTAGCTTGCGACCTGCACTCATGGCGTCCGTTAAGAAGATTGCCAATGACCAAACAGCACAGATGCCTCCTTTTGCTATGCTGTCGGGATGGAGCCACGTAGGCGGCGGAATGGCACAGGATTGTGTTCTCAGACGAGTCACGCTTCTGTTTAAGCAATGACAGTTGCATTGTATGAGTCTGGCACCGAAGTGGTGACAGGCCAATCCGACAGCATCTTTAGAACACCACATACCGCGACAACGCAGCATCATGGTTTAGAGCGCCCTCGTTTACGACAGCAAGTCACCTCTGGTCCGTATTGAGGGCACTATGAGGGCCCAACAGTACGAGGATGACGTGCTTCGACTGGTGACACAACACTTCTATCAGGGGGTGTCCAATGGCATTTACCAGCAGGATAACGCACGACAACACACGGCACACATTAGACAACCTGCTCTGCAGGGTACCCAGGTGATTCCCTGGTCAACAGTCTCCTCTGATCTCTCACCAATCGAACACGTCTGAGACGTGATTGGATGTCGCTTGCGTGCGCTGCCACCGCCGCGTTTAGAAGACGATCTCTGGAAAATACTTGACAGGGAATGGGCAGCCATCCCTCAGGACACCATCCGCACGCTCAATGACTCTGTCCCAAGACGTGTTGCTGCCTGTATCGCCGCCCGCGGTGATCCTACAACCTACTGATCAGACACTGTTATCGCTCAGTGTGTGTCATGTTGCAATAAACATTACTTATTTTCCGTTTCTGTCTCTCTCTCTCTCTCTGTTTGCCGATTTTTATCACTTTCTACCCAATCTTTCTAGGTGTCTCATTTTCACTGTCACGTAGTCACTATAACAAATTCTGGAAAGAATTAATTTTTCCTCCTTTCTATTAAACAATCTAACTGAGAGCAATTAGTTCCAAATCTTTCTCTCATAGTAAAAATTGTGCAGAGCCTTGCTGTCCCAACCGGGAATTGAATCCTGGATCTCCGAACTGGCCAGCTGACGCTCTATCGTTGAGCTACTGGGGCGAAATTGCAAACTCTTATCGTCGAAGCGGACTGTGCATTCTCCACTTTCTAATGTCATATTTGCGGACAACTGACAATCTGACTGATCCCCTCATGCTATTTTTACTTCAGGTTAGCCTCCTGCTACTACTATTTTCACAAAGGTTCGTTTCCTGCGTGGTCGTTATCCTCTCAATTTGAAATCGGCGCCCAATCTTCTTCTTGAATCCATTCTAGTCATACTAGGGTCACTTTCAGATCTCCGACATCTTTGTACTAATCTACAGAGGTGATTTGTTCGGGCGCCATTGTAAATAACCTTGCTCTCACAACTGGGAATCGAACCGTGGATCTCCGAACTGAACATTCGACGCTCTGCCGTTGAGATACTGGGGAGATATTGTAAGCTCTTCAAGCAAAAGTATCGTCGAATTGAACTCTGTAATTGTAAAGCAATAAATCGGCGTTTAAATAATGTTAACTCATTTCAAGTGTAGGCTAGAAGCGACCTAACATATGAATAACATTTCCGTGTTTAAAACAACAGCCATGTTGTCTTGGACTAATTACAATTACTTTCCCATTGATACTAACTCTAACGCAAGACGCCATTTATATAGCCTCCAGAACTGAAATCAATCACCAGTACTGTTGAGAGATAAACAACCCTTTGATAACAACATATAATATAATACACATGCCTAGATATTATTAACTCAATAAGTACACATGCAAAACGCAGTGATAATGAATGTTTGCGAGGTATGCAGTTTTATTTCACACTCTCACTACACGTTTTAATTATGTGTTTGGCACAAACTAAAATCTTTTAAAAGATAATGCATATTTTTCCAAACGTCTAAATTAAGCTACTATGTTAGATTTTTCGAATTATTGCTTTCTTATTAAATTCATTTAAATTACATAAAGGGCAAGGAAATATCTGGGCGCCAGTAGTTTTTAAACATAGCGCCTTTATTGCTACGATAATATAGTTCCGGTACACTTTTAACCGAAATTATATCTGTATTAAGAAATTTAATTTCTATATCTATATGTATTTTTAATAAAAGCTCTTATAGTTTTCGAATAATCCTCTTGTCAATTTGAGGAAGATTTCTAATTTTCCGTAATGCTTAGATTTCAATACTAAAACCGCTGGTTGTGAACAATTAGCAAGAATTTGTAGCTCTTTGAAAGCCCTCAAAATGTATATAATTTAATTCTGGATCCAGCTCTTAGTTTTCAAAGTACAATGATGACTATACTTTCAATTATTTAGTATTTTAACCTGGATGTAAAGAAACCCCTGGATGCAAGGAAACCAATGGAAACCCTTAATATTTTAAATGCCACAATTGTTGACTGACTCCTTGATGGAATATTGATGCATAAGCAGAACATTATGTTTTTGTTTATACAAATATGATGTTAAATGAACTTGAGGGCTAAGATGCTTACTGATTGGCGAGGTTTTGAACAGAAAAAATGGAAATACACGTATTCAATCATGCATTTATGCGCCGTCAGGCAAGTTTACGGATTAACTTGAATGTAAGATCTCACCAGATATATATTATATTAGTTTCATTTATACACCGCGAAGCAAGTTACTAAACAATTTGATATTTTGACGTGAAGTCTATGGTTTGAGTTACCACATGAAATCGAGGCGTAGAATAAAAGTGCAAGCTAACTATAAACTATTAGCGAGTCATTTGTAGCACTTTGAAATCCTGTAATAAAAACAAATATGTCTGAAACATCGAATAAACTTATTGAACTTTACTGGAGTTTTATTTTACAAAACTAACTGCACATTAAAATGCTACACAAAAAAGAAATTGAGGCAGAATCTCTGGAGGCATCTAGGGGAACGTCATGGATCATCCTCAGGAAGAACATTTCTGTCATTCCAGAGGCTCCTTGGCGAGAAGCAGTTGCCAGGTTCAGACTTCTGACTGGTCATGACTGTCTCAGGGCTCATCTCTATCGAATTGGACTTGCTACTTCCCAGGATTGTATTTTATGTGACCTAGGGCAGCCTATGTCTGGAACACATTTGTACGACTGCCCTGCACTAATGATTTTTAGTTTAATCATTGAGAAATACTGGAGAACTCGCTATCTAATGACCTAGCGACCAAACGTCCGGCATTTGTAAACAACATTTTGCAAAAACATTTGGGCTCCATCGGAGTGGAACCACTGTAGAATTTTTAATATCAACTTTGCATCGCCACCACTGATTCAAATTTTTGAAATTTTAGATTTTCCCCTTTATTTTCGAAGCTGGTATATGCAACGTATGATACCAAAACCTTATCTACGGTGGAGGTGCTAGATAAATTTGATTAGGTTGTTTTTAACAAATTGAAATTGGGGTGAAATTACTGTGCATATATGTCGAAATTTTATTTTTGTTGTTTTTATTCGTTTTAAATATTCGGGAAAAATTTAATTTTAAAGCAAACACTATTTACATTAGCATTTGAAATCACGTGAATCGTAAGATGAATATTCTGCAAATAAAATTGCAAATTAAAAAATATGATTAATACAGCACACGACATTTCATATATAATGCAAGTACTTTGCTTCTTTCACTGCGAAACAATGGTCAACAAAATCTACAGCACAATGTTTTCAACGTTGAAACGTATACCGACATTTGACGTTTTTCTGGATGACAACGAGTAAAATTATTTTCAAGTACTCAATTAACTTATATTTCGCTTATAATATAACATAAAATATAACATAAATTAGAAATATTGCTAACATCTCCTAAACAATATGTATTCCATTCGATTAAAATATGTTAATTATTAATTCATCAATTTGGCGTCATTTCCGTACATTTAGTGTCATTTTTGCCTATTTCGCTACATTCTCGTCGCTTCGGCACCATTTAAAAAAGTCGCCAAGTGGGCGATATTTCGCGCGTCGCGAAATTCGTCGCCAAATGGTAAATGTTTGACGATACTGTTCAATTTTCAGTTTTCAGGTAAATGTATTTGAAAAACTTTCAATGTCTCGGGAATGAATCAAGCCAGCGATCTAAATTTTATGTAATTTTTTATAATAAAAATCACGTATAAAATGATTAGTAATTTAACAGTATTGAATCTTCTGATTTGTTTATGATTTTTATAAAATTTTATTCGAAAATTTCAGTCTTCCAAATGTTTGATAGCATTTAAAATCAATATTGTCCAGTATTCCCGCATCGTAGTAATCACACCAAATTAAGTTTGAAACTCTCTATTTGTTTGTAAGATATCGTACACACACACACACACACACACACACACATACGCGCGCGCACGCACGCTCAACAAACACACTCAGATATCACCTCAGAAACGTTCGAGTTTAGGGATGATTTAAACATGCTCTCCAGTCAAAAACTCAAATTCAAATTTTTGAACCCATCACAATGCTTTACCTGTATATTATTGTATGAAAAGTAAGTAATAACTGTGATGATATGCTCCAGCTCAATTTAACATACATATATGTATTATTTAAGAAAAATCGCAGATCTTTGATTTTTCGGTTGTGCATGTGATTCAGTAAAAATAAAGCAATCACCGAAGTTCATATTCCCCTAACTAAACTTCATAAATGTGACAGTTGAATTATTCCACTTTAGTATTAGGAACATCTTTTTAGTGACGATACTGGTCAAATGAGCCCATATCCACACAATAAATTCCCATCTCATTACTACGCATCAGCAATGCTTGATGTTAATGACGGACATGTGCTTAATGCTCTCTTGAGCACACTGTGGATTCTTGCAGTCACGTGGAATTCAGAACGACTGGCTGGCGCTCAGGATAATGCTTTCTAATATTCCCATTCAAAATTTTGGTCGTCTGAACATTTCTGGAATGTGACGTAAATGAGCTAACAGAGAAATGAAACGAGAAAGCAAAATATCTGTTTATTTAAGTGTGTGTTGTTTTATATCACGAATACATTTTTGTACCTAAGCCAGCAAACTGAATTTACCAAATCATTTTTGCTCAGTTATAGTCACCGTCCGTTATACTGTTGGTAGTAATTCAAAATTTTTTTTATCAAATAACGATTTTTTTTTTAATTTCTGGTTTATATTTCTTATATTATTATTTGCTAAATTTGATTTACTAGTACGCCAAATAACACTGTTCAATGTAAAAATATTAAACAGTGCTATTTTACAGCACTGTTCGATATTTAAAATTGACTGGAATCTAACTTTACTCGACTTTTTCATACTAAAATCCATTTAGAAGTAGCTAGATTGTGGTATTTTTTTTTCAAATTTTACAAAACAAAATTTGAAAAATATGTGTTGCTGGTCCAAATGACCACAAATGTTAACCATTCATGTCCAAATGACAGCATGTTACCATTCATGTTAAAGAGCTTGAAAAATGCTTTTGAATGATACCAAGTTTGGCAATGTACCACGAATGATACCATTAGATTGATACAATGTTTGACAATGTAACTTGCCATACGACGGAGGACGACGGGAACGGGGAGGGGGCGAATGACGTCACGAAAAAATAAATTGTCTCACGTTTATTTTTCACTACAGTGATTGAAAATATTAAGTTCTGTGAACATTGAGCCATACATCCCCTCTTTTTTGCATAATTATGTTAAAGTTTGTCCTATGCTGCCATGTTAAAATATATAAAATTTCGAATAAATTTCTCTAGTTTTCGCTGCTATTTAAAAAAATCTATTTAGTTCTAGATTTTTTATAACTCAGCCGGGTATAAAGTTTCGTGAAAATCCATTAATATTTGTGTACACAAGAAAATATCCACAAGCAGACAGGCAGACATCACTCCAAAAATAGTCCAAAACGTGGGCAAGAGGTCCTAAAGCATATATTGACCTCATAATTCCCAAATCGAAAATTTTCGTGGAAATAATTATAATTGCACGATAACGTCCCACTCTATTTCTGTGTATGGGATGTGATTGCTTTATGTTTCCTTATGCTCCGTTGAGTACCCAGTGAATCGCAGCAATCACTAGGTCTAAATGACCTGTTGACGTTTGCAATATTGCTCAATAATATTTGCTTTCGAAGTTTCGCCTATCTGGACATCTCAGCAGATGTAATCGATCGAGTAAATAAATAAACAGGGGTTAACTGGAATACTTCTTCTGCATTCTTGCACAAGCAATTTCTATGATGAGTATTTGTTTATGACTAGTTAAACTGAAATAATTTTCCAAACATTTTACTTTCCTTGTAATACATGGTAATGTACAGGGAAAGTACTGGAATCGTGCCGAAATTCGCAATTCGAGTTTATGACGGATCCATACGTTTTGGGACCTCTGGAACACGAAAAAACTGCTTTTAGCGTGACGTCTGTGCGTGTGTCTGTGCAATGTATGTATCCGCTCTAACTAAAAAACTAATAGTTTAAATTTCATAAAATTTTATAGGTAAGTCACATGTATGCGACTCTGTGGTACTTCATAGATTTGGGTTGGATTCGGAATAAATGAACCCGCCTTTATTTTTGGGAAATGGCCAGAAAAATATCTCGGTAAAACTGATTGACCAAATTTCACCAAATTTGATAGATAAGTCATTTGTAGGATATCCTAGTTCTGATTAGATTTTGGTACGAATTGTACGGAAAATAAGAACCTGTCATTTTTACGATTTTTAAGACGGTTTTTACGATTTCTTTCAGCAAAAATCATTAAAATTTAAATTAAAATCTACGTATGCTCAAATGTATCATTTAAAGGTTATTTTATACGTAATTTTTGATGAGGAAATGAAATTGACCAAGCCTATTACTCTAGGACTTACAGTTTTTGAGATATTTCCGTTTTTTCGAGTTTTTGTACGCCGCCTTTAAAATATGTTAAGTTTCCAAATAAAAGCGAAAATTAAATTAAAAGTGCAAATTCAGTGATATTTTGTGCAATTAAATTCAATGAATTATTAAAGAAATATAGAGAACGTGAATATGAGTCTGCAGGGAAAGCCGCGTGCTGATCACATTAGATTTTTATTCTTCTCTTATGTACCATTTTAGTCAGTTTGTGATGAAATGACAATTACAGTCGTCCGCCGATATGACGTCCGTTATTCGAGCGGAGTAGGCAAAAGCGACGTTATGAGCAGACTGGCCATAAAATAAATTTTTCTAAAAGCCATCATTTTTACACAAATTAACACTATTTATTTCCAAATAAAAAGACGCCTTCATTTTAGAAAATCCAAGCTATATTCTTCTTTTTATTTTACCTTTTGCGTGAGGGTGGTACACGACTCCATGGTATAACGTAATATAGCATTGTCCCTTGGCTAAATAAAAAAGGAAGCAATATATAGAGGATCTAAATAGAAATATGACGTTTAGTTTTCACATAACCTTGATCCTTGAGAAATGCGTGGTTGTGATTTTCCTAATAACACAATGACTCAGTCTGACATCATCCCTGCAGATGGACAGGCATGAATTTCCATCTAGTGTCATTGTATCTTTAAACATCGTTCAGAATGGTGTTCAGCTTAACTTTAGGGATTTATTTTGAATGCAGAAAGAGTAGAGATAAACTGGTCAATTTTTGCAAATGTCCCTGATAAAGCTTTTAAATTTTCACTAGAAAAGCATAGTAATTGAAAATTCCCGTTTATTTCGGACCTGGCGCTGGTGAGACATAGCGTTGAAGTTTAAATAATTCAGGAGGAACGACGGGGTGTAGTACAGTACTAAGTAGTCTCCCCAAAGAAATTTCCTTCTCCTAAACTTACCCGAAGCAGTGTTATTTTTCAGTTGTGTTATCTTTATAGATTTTGTTATTCAGTAAATTTTAAATAAACACCCGTTCCTCAACGGTTTATACAGCCATCCTGAACGACGTTCAAAGGCATATTAATGCCAGACGGAATAAAGTGCCTGGCCATTTGGAGGGGTGATGTCACAATGCGTCATCGCGTTATTAGAAAAATCACTACCACGCATTTCTTACCAGGATCAAGTTCATGTGAAAACTAAACGTCATACTTCTATTTTGAGTAAGAAAAATATAGTTAGATAATCTATAGTAAGATACCCTGTATTAAAAACCAATAATATATACGGGATGGCATTATGACTAGTCCCTTATAACGAAGGTTAACTGCATCTGGAAAATAGCATTAACATAGAAAGTTTTATGTATTATTATGTACATTTTGCTCTCAAAATGCAGTTAATAGCCTTGTAATATTTTTCCATTTAATCTCTAATACTTGCTATACATTATGTGTAAAGAACCTTGCTGCCCCAATCAGAAAGTGAACTCTGGATCTCCGAATTGGCAACCAATGTTCTACGTTGTGTTACTGGAGCGAAATTGCAAGTTCTTATTGCCGAAGTGGACTCTGCATTATTCACTCCTTAATGTCAGATTGACGTACAACTGACAAACTGACTGACCATCTCCTGCTATTTTTACCTCAGGTTCGCCCCCGGAAGCTATTTTTATCCTCCAGGTTAACTTCCTACGTGGTCGTTATCTTCTCAATTCGAAATCGGCGCTCAATATAACAGAGTCCACTGAATCCGTGCTAGTCGTACTAGGGTCACTTTCAGCCTCACGGCATTTTTGCAATAACCTAAAGGGGTTCTTTTTTGGGAGCCACTGTAACAGTGGCGCACCCACGGGGGGCCGAAGGGGCCCTGCCCCCTTGGGATGACAAAGCAAAAAGCAAAGGGCGCTGTTAGCGCAAGGGAGAACTAGGTCTGCCTTCGAGAAAGTACCAGATGCTCTGAAGAGTGACGTCATAGGCGCCTCCCCTGCCCTATATAAAGAGTGAACGGCGGGGAAGCGGCTGTTCTCTCGAAAACTCGAGAATTTCGTTTATCCAGTGAGAAAATTGTGGAAGTGAATAAATAGATCGTGCCAACGCTTCGCGAATTAAGTGTTGCTGTGAGTTGAAATAAAGTGCGACGTTACGACACAGTGTGATAACAGTGAATTGGTAGTTTCGGAACGAGGACCTGCGTGGTGAATAGGTGAATTTAATAATGGTCCTGAACTTTCAACTGATCTAACAGTGAAATGCATCTTTAACGATCAGTGTGTGTGTTTATGTGCGTATTTTAGCTATATAGCGAATTTTGTAATTAATTTCATTTAATTAACATATAAATTTTAAATACAAATCTGAAACATGTGAAATTCAAATCACAGCTTAGAACTATAACACATAATCTCATCCCTAAACATAACAGTAATCAAGTCAAAATTATTTACGCATATTTCTCAGCAAAGTACACAATTATAGTTAATCTCTTTCAGCAGAATTTATGAATGCATAACTCACACTTTTCAAGCAAAATTGCAGAAGTTTGGTAAGCAGCGTCATGGTATCTATCACAAGGCGTCAATTCCGTAGCATCTTTCATACCATGTACGATCTTGATGAAGCTATAGCTGGGTAATTCCCCATCTCATTGCTATGCATCAGTGATGCATGGTGAAGACGGTTGCTTAATGCTCCCTTAAACACACGGTAGAGGATGGCAGTCACGTGGAGTTCCGAAAACTGTTCGCTTTGATATTCGGAAATATTATTTTTTTCAGCGTCATTCAGATGGATGTTTTGAACCGTGTAATGGTGTAAATGAATGAACAGAGGTGTAAATATAGAAAACGAATGTGTCCGTTTAATTCGGGCCTTGTAAATTTATAGGAGTAATACGAGTAATACATTTTTATGTTTCAGCAGTTGTAAGATATTTTAGTAGTAAAAGTGGTAGGTACAGGTAAATGATAAATATACTTAAGAAATAAATATGTTCATTAATAATGCATTTTGTCATATATATATATATATATATATATATATATATATATATATATATATATATATATATATATATATATACAGGGTGGGGAATTAAAGTATCCCTGTTCAGAGTACTGTAGAGAAAAAGACAGTGGTCATAAGAACGCAAATCTGCGTGGTATGTATTCCAGAATATGGCGAAACGAATGACGCAAAAAAGTTCCAAAACGATCGATAGGGGAAGAGGTGGCGCTCTGAATAGTCCCTAGTAAAAACATAATTCAATGAAACGGCTTCGCAGTCGTGATGCATATTCATTACAAATTGTAAGTGGTATAAGCGTGAATAGATACTGACAATAGTCATAAACATCCAAATGTAAATTTAATTAATGCATCTAGAGCATGTTACACATGGAACGCAGAAGAGAAGAAAGCTTTAGAAAGACATGTCATTGGCAGTGTTCAATGTGCCCACCGTGATGAAGAAGCAACAACTGGTACCGTGTGACTGCAGTTTCGACAACTGCACATAACTGATCTGTTGTGATGTTGCCCGTGTGCAAGATGACACTGACCTTCAAATCGGCAAGGTTACGAATGTATCTCCGATACACCATGCTTTTTAGGTAACTACATAACCCAAAGTTACAAGAGTTCAGATCTGGTGAATACGGTGGGTATAAAGATGAGAATACACCACGGATTACTCGATTTTTTGTAAAATGCTGTCACAACATATGTTAAACAGGACGGCCAATGTGGGGAAGTGCTCCATCTTTTTGGAATATAGTATAGCTGAGGAATCATCGTTATTGGAGATGAGAAATAACGAAGTTTAGCAACATGTCCCTAGAACGCTGTGCAGTAACTGAATAGGTTTCTGGTCCCTGTGGATTGATTTCTTAAAAAACATAAGGACCAATGTTGCTGGAAACACAATCCATACGACCAGCTTTGGAGAATGTAGAGGAATCTGTTGAAATTGGCGGGGGTTTTCTATTGCCCAGAAGCGGCTGTTTTGGGGTTTTACTGCTCCACACAGAGAAAATTTACCTCATCACAAGATGTTCCAGGGTCAGTTGAGGTCTACCTGCATGTGTGCAAGGAATGTCAAAGCAAACTTTTCACGGATATCTGTATCAGAACCTTGTAACGCTTGGTTACGTAGGATCTTATAAGGAATTCTTTCTAAAGTTATCGTACTGTTGCGTAGTGCGCAAATCCAATTGTCTTGCTACAACTCGAGCACTACTGAATCCTGCCTCATTGTAACTGATATGCTTGCTGTTGAGCAATTGGGACCTTTCCTGCTCAACAACAGCCGTTGCAACCTCTTCAGCCACTTGCGTTGTCTCATGTTTTCGGCCTCATCCTGGCCAAACTGAGAAGCTTTCAGTCTCCTCGAAGCGCTGAACCA
The DNA here is from genome assembly GCA_951213105.1 of Amaurobius ferox. Taxonomy (NCBI): domain Eukaryota; kingdom Metazoa; phylum Arthropoda; class Arachnida; order Araneae; family Amaurobiidae; genus Amaurobius; species Amaurobius ferox. The sequence continues at coordinate 16,357,438 of OX578135.1, forward strand.
TTCCCCGGACGCTACAGGTTGTTAGAGGATCTGTGCACAACGATTTCAAACGTCTGTACTCGCAAGGAGCGCCAGCAGCGTTTTCGCCATTCTTGTAAAACAATTTTAATAATAAAGCACGGTCACACAATGAGAGTCCCATAGCCATAGACGAATTTTTTCACAAATCTTTGTACGTGTTTTTATTGCAAATTATGTTTAAACAATTTGCATAAAGCGTTATCTCTTTTTTTGTTGATTCTGTATGGAACATTTGCAAAATACTTACCTAAATTTCCTTTTCAAGGTTAATGACAGTTGATGGTTATATCACTTACAACTGGTAATTAATATGCATCACGACTGCCAAGCCGTTTCATTGAATTGTATTTTTACTAGGGACTGTTCGCAATTCCATCTCTTCCACTATCGGTCATTCTTGGTCTATTTTTCCTGCGTCATGCGATTCCCAATGTTCTGAATATATGTGTGTGTGTGTGTGTGTGTGTACGTGTTATTTTCAGTAATATGTAACCTTAACCAGTTTTTAGTAACGAGTTGCAGTCCCTCATTATGGTATACGTGACATGCTACTTTTTTCAAGTTTCCTGTGTCTCCAATTTATTGTAGTAAAAATTTCTTAGCATTTGATTCCTGTTTATTCTATTTACCCTATCTTAATTATGGCTATCTATCTCCACCACTTACTCCCTGGGTTAAGATTCATTGGAAGTTCGTCCAACACTTTATCGTCCCTCTAGTATTCATGGTCTACTCTGTATATCTCCTCCCGTTCTCTTGGTTGTTACTTAATCCTCTCTCACTCAATCTCCTCTGCAGTATGCTAGCGTTCCTGAACTTCGAGCTCATGGTTCCTGGTAATTATTCTATTTATTAATCATTTTTCAGTCTTAATATGGTGTTCATATAAGAAATAACTATCGCCATATTTCGAAACAGACATTTGTTTACATTAATTTAGATTAAATGTTCAGTCTTGACAAACAATCTAATGTGAATTAACCACCAACTTAGAGCTAGTGCTGCTACTCTCTTTTTTTTCAAGATGACCGCGTCTTAACTGTTTTGGATAACTTATATATATATATTTATACCTTCACTTTCTTCGGGAATTGATTTCCTTTTTCATCTTTATTTAATCCATTTTTATCTCTTTGAATATACTCGTGGTCTACGCTTACACTCCTGGGTTACGTCTTTTGCTTGGACGTTTCACGGAGATTAGGCCAAAGGAAGGTATCGGCTCCGGGAGTGTTTCCTAGGAGTAATAGCTGGGTATAACCTTGAACAAGGGGTCACGATCCCCCTTGGTCTCTTAATATTTCACCTGTTGGGGCACTTTCCTATCTTGTTTTTTTGACATTCTCATATATATATATATATATATATATATATTCTCTTCAATAGATGGTCAATCCTAACTTGAGAACTCCTCCTGCAGCCGAGTTCTGTGAGTAGCAACTTCATTGTTTACCTCAGACACGCACAAATATGCTGTACATATTTCATGTCCACTTTCTATTAGTTTAGCAAAATAATCGCGTCGCTAACAATAAGTCTAATCATTTTAAACAAATTTCACATTCCAAAGCTCTTTACAGCAATTCGTCTCCTTCTGCTTTATCATTGTAAACAGTAATTACGAAGTTTTCAGTACAGCTCATATTTTCCCTCCACAAAACTGCATAAATGAGACAGCTGCGCTATTGCATCATTTCAGCAACGCCTTTTTCTCTGATACAAGCTTAATGAAGTCATGGCTGCATAATAACTCCCCGTGTGATTGCTAAGCATCAGTGATGCTTGATGTTAATGAGGACACTTGCTTAATGCTCCCTTGAGCACATAGTGGATTATTGCTGCCATCATGGAGCTCTGAATGACCCTCTGATGTTTCCCCTAATTTTAACTAATATTCACTTTTGGAGTTTCGCTCAGCTGCACTTTCCTCCGATATAATGAAATAAATGGGTAAATAAAAGCGAAACTGTAGAGAAAATAAATGTTTTCCGGGTTTCTTTTTCAGATTTAAAATAGCAAATTTTGGATATCAGAATGGGAAAAAAAATGATTTTAGTCACTGTAATTCAAAAGCTTTTTCTTTGATTTTTCCATGGTAGAATAATTTAAAGAAAACGGTAATCAGTAAAAGTTTTATTCTTATTTGAATTCATTATGCAAAATGAAACGGGGATTTTTAAAAATATAAGATCTTCAGTTGGAAAAAAATTATATCTGATATTCAGATGTTACGGCTTTTTCAACTTTAATACCCTATTCTTGGTAAAACAGTTTTGAGTTATCCCCTTTAAAATGCTAATTATATATAACTACTCAGCTGTGGCAACTTATTACACTACTGTTTTGAACTAATCTCCATAATCGGGAACACTCAAACCTATGTAAATTAAAATTCGTTAACTGTTGCAATGCTAGAAAATGTAGCATCTCTCGTTTAATTTTTTTGTATTTGCTGAAAGTATACTATACGTTGGTGTTGATAATTTATGCAACACATATATTATACCATATTTTTAAGAGTAAATCTCATGTGTGTCGTCTAGTATTTTATTTGATATGTTAAATAGGGGTTCATAGGATCACATTTTCTATCGCTCATAATAGATCCTTAACATTATCACTCATGGATGACTTCACTTTTAAGACCAGAATTAGAAGTCAAAATATAAAGCAATTGAAAGTCGCCCGTCGTAGTATTTATGTGCAGTATCTTATAAAATTACAGATCTTGTAAGGCCTCAATCACATGACAGTTAAGAACATTATGTCCGAGGACTTTAAAGGTTACCGATTTAGAAATATGCTTAAATTTCAAATACTATTTTAAAGTGAAATTTCGTGTTAAAAACTAAGAAATCCGCAGTTGCACTCATTTTGAAACTCAGAAAGTCAAGCTAAGATCCTTGAATTATCCAAAGAACGTAATATCAGTTTTTGTGTGGCACGTCATTTCTCGATGACGTGTGCCCACATTTCAACGTGTGTATATTTATCAGGATTTATTTATCAGGATATATTTATCTATTCTTAAAACAGTTCGAGAAACATGCAGTCTTTTGAGGTCAAAAACTGCAGTAGAAAAGTTTCATATCACCATTGCACAGAATGCCTAATTTTCAAATTAAAAAACGCTGAGTACGTGCAGGTAACCCCATTTAAAATAGTATGTGCATTGATCAAATATGTCAAACGATATATCACATATGCTCAAAGTCCTTGCTCAGAAAATGTCATCATTGCACACAATGCTTAATTTTCAAATTAAAAGACTTTCTGCAAGCATCCACATTTAAAATAGTACGAGTAAGTGCATTGATCAAATATGTATGACGTATTGCAAATTATTAAAATTCATTGCTCTGAACACTATGTGTTTAGTTTGGGTCAATGTCGTTCATTTTGAATCTGGCGTCATTTGAGAATACTTTTGCAATATTTGCAAAGTGTTAAAAATGTTTAAAAAATATATATACATCAGAATTTCACTCCTAGGAATGTTTGCTGCTAACACTTAAATATTGAATTTACATTACATAGAAATCAAACATATGTATGTTATACTTATTATATAAAATGCGAAATATTGATATTCGTACAAGTTTTTCTTTATACATGATATACAAATTGATTTGTTTTCTTATTTTAGTACCACCTCTAGAAGTTCAAATAGAAGAGAAAAAGCGAGCATTATCTGCACAAAAGCCAGTGGAACTGGTTTGCCGAGCAGGAGGCTCTAGACCCCCAGCAAATATCACATGGACGATAGGAGGACACGTACCACTGAAGGGCACAAAAGAGAAGATATCATCCGAGGGGAACATCACGACAGGACGTCTCACTTTCATCCCCACAATCGAAGACCGTAGTAAGAATATCACGTGCAGGGCAGAGAACATGCTCATACCGAGGAGTTCAATATACGACACATGGCAAGTGGATGTGCACTGTAAGTATGTATATAGTACTTTAGAAATTAAATTATTTGAGTGTACGGATATACACTGTAAGTATGAAAATACTTTAGAACTTGAATTATAAATGCGTGTGTAGGAATTAGGTGGTAAATTTTTAGTGGAGATCTTCTATAATGACAAATAATTACAAAAAATAATGATTCAGAACAGTATTGAATTGAATGTATAAATTTTTCAAGCATTGAATACAACCGGAAACGCCCGACCCGATTTTCTAAAAATTAAACATGAGCCCAATTCTTGTCGGAATCGTCAAAGAAACATTCAGGCCTAAGTTCGTGCTCAGACCTGAGACAATGTATATATTTATCTCTACACTGTAACCCGACAAGTTCAGAAGTCTAATATAACGATGACTAGTTAGTTGTCTATGACCGCAAGTCTCTCGCTTGTAGTCAAGGTTCGGTATAATTTCACAATCCAAATAATAGTTGCTGTTTCAAATTGTTTGATAGCTACATTTTTCGATTCAAACTGTTTGATTATGCCATTGATAAAATAAATTAATAAACAAATTATAAGACTTTGATTGCTTAAGAGAAATAGTAAGTATTCGCTTTCATTAGGTCCTTAGAGATCTTATTCTGGTGAATTCACCGTATAGGTATGGCTAACCTGTCCATGGTCCATGGATTAATAAATTTGCGTTTTAAGAAAAGTAATAAAATTGTAATGTATATTCATTAATATAACGCAGTCAATAAAGGCTATGTAAAGTATATATAATGTAATATAAAGCAATTAATATATATAAAGAAATTATGCTTTTCTTGCGGAGAAACCGAGCTTCTGTCTCTTAATACATTTTTAAAGTCATTTCATTTGCAGACACATATTCATTCAGGCACATATAAATTTTTAGGGATATTTTATAGTACACCGTAATCTTCAATTCTACGATTCTGGCGACTGAAGAATATACAAAACTTTCCAGTTTGAATTCCAGCTGAATTCCGTATGTGACACGTATCTTTCATTTTCCTGCTCGTATAGGAAATTTCTTCATTCACAAACTGAAAAATGTATTTCACATAAAACTCGCGTTTGAAATGAAGTTTCATTTACGCCAGCTACTGAATTTTAGATTCTTGTATTTATGGCGTATAATTATAGATATATAAAGGTTAAAAAGTGTATCCCAGCATGTAATGGTTGAAAAGTGGTAACGCAGTATATAAACGCTGAAAAAAATATTTATTTCAAAATTTATATGCTGTGTTCTACTCAAGACTTAGTTTAAAATTCATCATGATAATTTTATTATATATTAGATAATTTTTTTATATATTTGAAAAGTTCTATTATGACTAAAAGAATATATATTTTTTCTGTTAAACACAAATGCCGGATAAACATGTAATACATTTTTGTTCCAGATATTCCTCAACTAACGCTAAAATTGGGAAGCAAGTTACGCCATTCCCATATTCAAGAAGGAAAGGACGTCTACTTAGAGTGTGCCATTGTCGCTAATCCGTCGGTGACAGACATCGGGTGGAGGTTCGAAGACAGAGAACTACACACGAACAAGTCAGCTGGGATTATCGTGAGCAATCAGTCTTTAGTTCTCCAGAGTGTGAAGAGAAGTAATCGAGGGAAATATACGTGCACAGCTGAGAATTCTGAAGGAACTGGAGAAAGCGCAGCATTATACCTCAGAGTACAATGTAAGTAGCGCAACGTGAAAGTGCGTTATGATAGTTTTTGCGGTTCTTGAATAGGTTGAGCCATGAAAATTTATATCCATGTGGATAATATATGTAATATAAGGCATAAAGGTCCATAAATGCAATTTTCAGTTAAATAAAAATTATTTACAAATTTAAAAAGATTACATTAATTTGTAATTTTTTTTCCAAGATGACCATTTAACTATAATGAAAGCAATTCGTTAGTAAAGCATCATAAAATAATTAAGTTAAGGATCCAATCGTAAGACGAGAAAAACAGCTTCTGGATAAATGAGACAGAACAGTTGCGTACATGACTGCTCTGGCTAAGTGATGATAACAAATGATCGATAACAAATGATCGATTTTTTTTCTTCAAAACCTGTTGATTGCCAATGCTTTAATGAGCCTTGTGGTTTGGCTTATGTCTATTATTAAATGGGCTATGATAATTAAAAGTCATATTCATTGATTTAAATTTCATATTTATTTGCTTATGATTATATTTTTTATCAATGAGAAATTATAAATTTGCAATAACATCATTTTTGCTAATGTTCTTCATATAAAATTGAAGCAGTAAGCTAAGGTTTTATTCAGTGGACATAATAATATATATCATAACCTTTACGCTAAATCTATAATAATCAACTAATTACTAATCCATTAATTTTTCACTAAGTTTTGAATTGCATCAATCTCTGAAACTTTGATTGATGTCCAGTCTCTGGAAAAACTATTGTCTGAATCATTAAAATATCCTATTCTCATTCGGATACATGTGGGAAAAATCACCGCTCTTCATTTAGGAGCAACTTTAAGAATACGGCTGGCTTTGACTCCATGCCAATTGATACTGAAACGCACAACCAAAAAATTCCTCAAATCCTCAAACAAAAAAAGATGGAATGTGACACACAAAAGAAGTTGAATAAATGTTGGTTACATTGGAATGGAAAATGAACTGGTTTACTAAAATGAGTAGTAATTTTAAGGAATAATAGAAAAAAAGTCAATGAAAATATTATGGGTATCATTTATCAGAATATTTTATTTAATTTTAAAAAGTTATTTACGTCATAGTATTTATTTTCAACTCACATCCGTAATAACATTTTTTTTAATTATCTGTTTTTTTTTACACCAAAAATATTATTTTATTTAGAATATTAATTAGTTTATATTCATATAATATAAATCAATTGAATTTGATGGTTTTTTATATAATAATTGGAGGTGTCTCTAAAATTTGGATGTATTGGAACCTCTAGATTGCTTATTGTGAGACCAGGAGGCACCATTTGCAGATTTTGTTGTTTTGAAACCAAGCTTCATTAGATACTGAAAGAGTCAATAATGCAAAGATACGGCATCGCACTGAGGAGCATCCAATGAGGGCATAGAGGGAGTATCTGGGCCCCAGGCAAAATGATGCGGCGACAAGGAGAAAAGTCAACGAATGCAATTCAATGATTATTAAAATAATATGAGAGAGAGAGTCGTGTTTTCAAGCTATGTTATTCATTTTAAGTAGTGAAGATGTCATAGAAAAATACGAAGTTTAACTTGAAATGTCAGCAAAAAAAAATCGGTAAATATTCCAGTTATGCTGTGCTACAGAATGAAATATTGTGGTATGTGCCAGTCTTCACGTATATTAGATCAATTTTTTATCTTTGGAATAAGACTCAAAAGATCTGGTCTCACACGGTGCTTTTCTCCTCCTTAAGGGTTTGTTAAAATCGATGTAATTTTAATTATAACAATAATAGAGGTGTGAATAAATGATAATTTATTTTAAAAGTTAAAAATGTGGATTTTAATGTGCAGTGTTTTGATTTAATGATTACGTTCAGGAACTCGTGCAAAGAGGTGATGGTGGGTTTTGCGGCCACAATAGCTATCTACAAATGTTACGATTCACGACCACTTTAATTAACATTAATAATTTAATTCACAAAGATTATTATTTAAAATAGAAGACCTCCTTAAATGTTTTTCACTACACTTTTCATTCGCTGTTGTTTCATTTTCAACCCGTTACAAGTAGACTATTTTTATTTTGATATTCCAATAACCACATTGCGTTTGTTTTCCTACAGATGCGCCCGTGTGCAAGTCTGACCAAAAGCTTCTCTACGGAGTCGCGAGGCATGAACCCGTTAAAGTTTCATGCGAAGTGGAAGCGGATCCTGGTAAGGCCAACTTCACATGGAAATTCAACAACTCTGTCGAAAGTATGGACTTGCAACTGTTCGTGAGTGAAGAGAGCCGCAGCATAGCAACGTACATACCCAGGACAGAATACGATTACGGAACACTACTCTGCTGGGGCAGGAACTCTGTTGGGATCCAAAAGGATCCGTGTGTGTTTACTGTCATTCCTGCAGGTAAGTCCATTTCTCATAATTAGGAGTTGTATTTCGTGATAAAAAAATATATTTGTTGGAATATAGAGCTCCATTCAATTTGTATAATATAGTTTAATTTAAAACTATAAGTATTAAATGTGCTTTCATAATAAATTATGGTCAAATATATAGTTTTCCTTTAATATATAGTTTTTGTGTAATATAGTTCAGATTAAAACTAATAAGTATTAATAGTGCTTTTATAATAAATTATTGTCAAATATATAGTTTTAATCTGAACGATTTCATACAAATTGAACGGTGCGCTATATTCCAACAAAATCATTAATCCTGCTTTTATACTAAATTATTATCAAATATATAGTTTAAATCTCGATTATATAGTTTACATTTTACTTCAGCAAAGCAAAACAGCATAATATGTTCATTAACTATTATGGTGCATAGTTATGTATATGTAAAAGGAGAAATATGAAAAAATATTAATTTAAAACAGAATATATAGCAATAAAATGTAATTGCAATGTTGCCAAAAGAAGAGAAGTACTGGTAAAGGAACCAATAAAAATAACTGCTTAAATAGTCTTATGGGTATAAATGAGTCCTATGTGTACCGTGGCGTTGCAAAGAGGAGGGTTTAGGGTCATAACCCCAACCAGCAACCGATTGGAAACTGTTAAAGCTCGGCAAAATGACACCATTTGGAGATATGAAAAATAAAATGTTTGATGACCAATATGTCACTCAAAATATGTTTTCTGATTACGCTACTGTATTTGCATCTTGCAATATATTAATATATGGCAGTAATATATATGGCAAAATATAAAATATGATTCAATTGATATGAAAATTCTATTACCAAATATAAATCCATAAAAAGACTGATATTATAAAGAGAACCAAAACATCCGTCATTACTATTAGGGGTTTCGAGCAAAGGTAGCGTGAGGCTGCGTCTAGAGACCCATGCTTATTCTGAGACCATATTTCAGAAAAAAATTTATGAGACAGTTTTACGTTCCTTATTTATTAAGACTGTAATATTGGATAATAGCAGCAGACGTAACGGCGCCAGCTTTTATAACACTTTGATCTGAGAGGTCAATTAGGCCATAAACCTAAGAGGCTACATATAGCCACGAGAATGGTTAAAAACGTTGACCAATTATATAAGATGTCTGATCGCATTGCCATAAGATCGGCCAATCAGAGCGACAAGGAACGTTACAGACAGCAGGCAAAAGAGGCGGCAACAAAAGGTTTTATGTGATATTCAGAACTACTACTATTTCAGAATGACTTCGATGGCAATAGACGGCGATTTTTCATAGAGAGATGCAGTAGAGAAGTATTCCGCAAGTTTTGCAGAGTGTTTCGTAGAGATTCCACAGAAATGCCCCATGTTCTGATATATAGAACGTCAACGACGGATGCCAGATCAACTGCAGGACAATTGGCAGTAGCACACCCTGAGTTGGTACTTGTTCAAAATACTCTGATGTGAGAGTTGAGATTAATATTTAAAGACAGACTTGAAAGTATGTATTCCTCGATTATTGTTGAAGGTCATCAATGCATTTTAGGCATTTTTAATTAACTGGTCTCACATTTGCTCTCTCCACCGAAATTAATATAAACAATTGTTGTAATTAATTTAATAAGTAATATATATTGTTAATAAATGATTTTATTTGAAAGTTAAAAATATGAAATTAATTGTAGTGTTATGTTAATAAATATTCTATTCCAGGACTCGAACAAAAGATTAATAAGGTGTGTTTAAGCGGCACACAACGCAATGTGTTTAACGTTATAAAGGTTCACGATTTACGATATTTCGACCATAATTATGAATAATTTAATAATTCTAAAACCCAACTTTCAACTTTCGTCTTTTTACTGCACCACAATAGTCGGTAGCTACTGCTTCAAAACATTTTGACAGGAGGACTCTTCGTTCAGAAATAACATGTTCAGCTAAGTAGCTTGGTTTTCTCTTGTTTAAAGTATCTTGGGTTTTTCTGATGGTTGAAATGGGTTCATGAAGCTTCAAATCGTGTCTATCCGTTAACATTTCGAAATCGAAAATATTCGGGAAAATAATACTTTCTCTACACAATAGCACGAGACAGTAATAAAAATGAATAATCTTTACTTTTTTTTAAGTGTTTCACTTTGAAGTCTCTAAAATCATTTCTGGCAGGAGTGGGTGAAAATTCCTACCCTCACTTAAGTCAGGAAGCCTTGAGATTCTCTATCCTTGATGCATGATGAAGCTCATCACCTGCATCTACAGTAAAACAAAAGTAAAAATTCCAGTTTGGAGTAAAATTCCAGTTTGCTGCTTAAAAAGAGGATTGATCATACTAATGCCCATTCTATTTGTATGCACAGTACTTGCTTGTGGCCTTCTGATTGGTTGAAGAGGGCTGAAAACATCATGTTTATTATATAAAAGAAATTTCATTATGTAATTCTATGGATATATGTAATTTATTCTTTCTAATCGATTTTTGTTTTCTAGGTCCACCAGACGCAGTTCAGAATTGCAGTGCCAGCAATCACACTGAGGAATCCTTAATGATACGGTGCCAAGAAGGCTACGACGGCGGATTGCAGCAAAATTTTTTGCTAGAGATTTACGATGCTGAAAAGCTTTCTATGCTCAATAACATAAGCAATCCGACACCCGTGTTTACAGTGTATGATCTTACGCCAGGGACGAGCTTTGTGGTTGAAATCTACGCGTTTAATTCAAAAGGAAGAAGTGAACCGAAGATACTTCGAACTAGCACTTTGGCAACACCAGAAAGTCTAACACAAAGAGGTAAAAGTGACAAACGTAATTCTATATACTCCATTGATTAATATTCCTTTCATTTACACGTTCAGATAAGCGTAAATGTAAGGAGTAAAATAGATTTATTATACTTCAAAACTGCAGTCGACATGTATGTAATGTACCATAAAGCGATGATATATCTGGAACAGCTGGGTGTTCAGACTGACCTGCTGGGTGGTGATTGTTCTAAAATCATGGTGTAGAACGGATCTTGGAGTAAATAGGTGGCAGTGGAATTTAATAAAACTATAAAGGTAGCTAAGTGGGATTTAATAAAACTATAAAAGTAGCTAAGTGGGATTTAATAAAACTGTAAATGTAGTGGGATAATAATTGCTTTCTATTTAGTAAAACTATAACGGTTGCTAAGTGGGATTTAATAAAACTATAAAGGTAGATAAGAGGGATTTAATAAAACTATAACGGTAGCGAAGTGGGATTTAATAAAACTATTAAGGTGACTAAGTGGGATTTAATAAAACTATAAAGGTGACTAAGTGGGATTTAATAAAACTGTAAATGTAGTGGGATATTAATTGCTTGCTATTAATTGCTAAGTGGGATATTAATTGCTTTAATCCGTGCGTTAGACATTCAAGATTTTAAAATCGTCTATTGTGCATGATATAGGGGAAGAATGAGTTCACATTTTATATGACCGAATATGTTCTTCTCTTACATCATCACCGTCATCAATTAGAATAACAATCATAATTATTATTACATACAATAAGCCTTATTATCAAGTACTTGTTAATAAGCATTTTTATGATTAAAATGGCACGTTATACGTGTTTTCCCTAAATTGAAAAAGTGTATTGCTTACAAATTATCATGCGTTATAAGTTTTTAGCTATAGCGTATAGTGAGAGCTGTATATTTTGAAATATTGAAGCGTATGTGATCCTTTTTAGTGTAACTCATTCATTAGGCATTTAAAAGATGCTTGAAAAATTTTATCGAACTTATACATGTTATTATAAATTTCCATTTCAAATCATAAGAGAACGTATTTTTATTTGTTGCTTTGCTAAAAAAAAAGAAAATGTTGAAATTTGCAAGTGAATAATGACATATCAAATGATTCGTAAATTTGCATTTTTATTTTATGAAATATTTTCTGTTTGCAGACGATCCATGGCCGGCTACATTCAGCCCTGTCTTAATCGTGCTAATATGTGTGGTTGTCGTTCTGGTTCTGGTGGCAGTGACAATAATATTAGTTGTCAAAGCGCGAAACAGAACAGAAAGCGAAAAAGGTGGGTTTCTATACATTTCACTATTTAATAACCTTAAAATATCATAAAACTGAAAATATAAAATGTATGTAAAATAAGAGAAAAAATCAAACTATTTAAAATAAGTATTGTGAGGCGGAGAAAAAGTTGAAGATTTAATGCTGAAGGAAAAACTACAAATAACTGCATAGTTGTATTTCATATTTTTACACATGACTCGGTTAAAACGTTTTCAAACACTATTCCTAAAGCATTTTATGTCTACATTTGCCAATTACCTGATTTTCGTTCTTAAAACCCGTTAATTCATATATTTAAGTGGAAATAACTGATAATCAGCTGTATAAAAGTCCCTACAGACAGTAACATTCCATATACACTTCTTTACTTCTAAATATTTCTAGAAGTTACACAGGACTCTATAGCTGGCAAGTAGATTCATTTCTGACTTATCAAACCTTATATATATTATAACATATATTTCAAGTACCACATAAAATTGTGATTATATGCAAATTTCTTTTAAATTTAATTGATGCCATATAATGGCAGATTGACGGAGACATGGTATAAAACGATATTTTATTTCATATCGTCATTTGGGGCGATATTTGACAACATTAGCAACCTCCTTGCTTTTAATTATCTTACAGCTAATTAAGCAATTAAGCGTGTTAATCAACCTCCCTCCCCCTAAATCATTACAGTAGGGTATTATTGTTACCAAGAAATACCTCAGTATATATATATCTTAAGAATATGAAATCAGTGCTCTAAATCTATTAAATTCTATACTTGAAATCTTTAGGAGTTGAAACTGAACGGAATGAATGAGTATATGAAAAGATAATTCTGATCTTTTCCATATTGATGCACATATTATATGTATCTATAACGCATTATACGTATTGTACGTATTGTAAGAATTTAACGTATTATACGTACCTAATATTAATACATTTATATACGTGCATGTCCCCTCAATACAAGTTATTATTTTAGATTCTAGAATCAGCTATAATAAATGGAATTATCCAAGTATCAAAGTGTTGGAGGTTCCAAGGCTTTGAAGAACAATACTATGAATTTCTCAAGAAATCAAATAATGGACATAAAGCGATCGATATCTTCGAAGATAATACGTCTATTCATCCGAGACGTGCACAACGAGATTTTGACAGGAGAATAGAGAGCGAAGACATCATTTCGATATATTAAATATATGTGGAAAGGTCACCTCTGAACTGATCATCGAGACCAGAAAACTTAGTAACATGATCATATAGTAAAAATATAAAATCACAACGCTTGTCGTCAGACGTCACACACTCCTGGAGGAAAACACCTACACTAAGATTTGGCTATTTCAAATCACGGGAACGGGAAGAGAGGTGCAAATCAGTAACACAGGATTTTATTTAACTTTCTATTATATCTTTGATTATGCCACCTAGGCAGTTTTAACCAAATAAGATATAACAGGACATGCTGTGACTAGTGAAAGGACTATCGGCTCGCTAGCAGTGATTAGTCAAATCCCAAAGAGCCAGCGGCTCTACACGTGTTTTGAGAAATGACATATTGTCAATTCAATAACTTCGGATTAACAGCTCCCAAAATGTGAAGTCATAGCAAAAGTTTTACCCGACATACCAATTCATTGGATATCCTAAAGATGATGCGAACTCAGGAACACGATTATTCGTTTTAAGCCCAATAGTCACTTCGACGCGTAAAAACCCAAACAACCATACTTAATACCATGTAAACAGTTCAAACATTAATTTTAATAACAACATAAAACCGAGATAATAATTTGCAATGTGGATCCAAATTTAAAATATTATTAATTGCACATCAGTATATAGAAGCAGGTCAGAACAAATGGTCTCATACGCAAATATTGTCAAGGAAAATCTTCTCAAAAGGCGTGGCAACCCATAAATTTGGAATGTCAAAAACGATATTTAACATACTAATATCTATAGATGATCTGTTGTAAATCATACTTGCGTAACTTAATATGTTTTATATTAGAAATAAAAATGCGGGTGGTAGTCAAAATAATTTCGGCCTATGGCGGGTTATTATCAGACCTCCACGAGCCAATTCTACGAAGTTTCAGAAATTTTATTTCTCTTTAGCTCCTAGATTTTCCACTCTTCTGCCTCAATCTTTTAAAAGCATTGTTACCTATCGTTCCTTTTCTAGGACTATCAAAGACAGGTTATTTACTTATGATTCAGTTGAAATTGAGAATTTTTTTCGTATTGATAGCTAATTTTTTACCTGCTTTTACTGTCATCTTTATATTTTTATTGTATATGTTTATCATTTTAGGTGTTATGATGTAATGATTTATTGCAATTGTTTTATCTGTAACTGTTTTTATGTCATTTGATGCTACTATAATTACTTTGTTTACTCATCCTCTTCTATAAAGTTATCTTTTATGAGTGGTTATTCATGGATTCTTTAATCCCCTTATTTCTGAATTTTAAATAAATAAAAATAAATAAAGCTTACGTTCACAGATTTTACTCTAACTCGTGCATTGAAATTCATTCATCGCTGGCAACAGCATAAACAGTTCATAAAATGTCTCAGACATTTAATCATAATTTATAAATGTTGTTGCTAAGAAAGTGTTTTCTTTCTTTCAGATAATGTAATACAGCAGTTTTAGCTAATTTTACATAATTTATTGTACAGTTGTATGTCCAACTCTCACTCTAAAGACATGACATTAATTATTTAGAATTAAATTCTAATATGTATTTAATAATTTCCCATAAAATATGCTTTCATTTTTCTCTTATTGAATTTGAAAATATATATAATTGTTAAATGCGCAGTTCAGTAACTGTTTATTCTTTTTTTACGCAAGACCGGCAAAAACATGGACATGACAAGTAAGTATACAAACAATGCTCATACAATTTAATACCTACATCTTAAATGCAGCATTTGTTTTATTTTTTTGTGAATAAATAATTTTAAAAATATTTTTTATTCTATTAGCATTAAAAACTTATATGTATATTTTTCGTTATAATTAATATAAATAAGAATTTCTTTCCCGAATATAATTCATTGTGTTTTAAAGATGCATTGCTAATAAATCTGAATACATTTCTTTATAGTACATGCTAATAAATAATGATGTTCTTTAAAGCTTAATGGTTATTAAAAATAACTTTACTTAATAAATATTTATATTACTTCCTTTATTAAAAAAAATTAGCCTTAATAAGAATTGTACAAGGCCAAATATTGCCAAAAAGTTTATGTTTGCAGTCAAAAAGTTCATATAACGATATCTAAAACAAATTTCGTAGTCGTTAAGACAATCGTTCTATTTACGAGTAAAATTGAAGATGCCGATGTGGTAGAAGTCTGTCATCTGTCGCTTACAAAAATTCAATACAACCTGGTAGATGGACAGAAACTTCGCCATTAAAGTTAACATAATGAAGCAGACAACTGTCTTTTAACACTAAAAGTAGTCATTAAAAGAAAACATCTCGTTTATAACTCAGCCGTCCTTATAAGGCAGCTAGTTTGACGGTGGTGATTCGGCACATTTATAAAGAAAGCATTGGCAGTGAGATCTAAAATAGCATAGCATGTCCAAAGGTTAACTAAATCGTAATTTGAAACATCGAATTGAAACATCGTTGTATGTTATATTTATATTTTTCTCTGTGAATGTCACCAGCCCTTGCATGTGGCCCTGAAGTTCCACTGAATATTTACCATATTGATTTGGTTATATAATATTTGAGTGCCATTTTATTTGTAATAGCCGTTCATTAACACTTTTACACTATAATTGCTTCAGATCTACTATGCCGCTTCGACAAGACACAGATGACCGCAGAGAAATTACCGCAACAGTTCTAGAATCAGAAGATAAATGTCCAGATGTCATACCAGGTATATTTTACTAAATCTTATGTCATTTCATAGGGAGTTCAGATTTCAGTAGTTGATAATATAAAGTTTATAAACATAAAACTCACCTATAAAGGGAGTTTCCAAAATGGCAGAAAAATGGTAGCAAGTGTTTTACTTCCATTGCAGATAACTGTTATTTCATGCTGCTGAATGCATAATAAACGCAAAACAGGTCCACGGATACTGGTATCTGCAATGGGAATGTGTATCTTCCAAATGCCAGATGACTTTCCTTAACATAACATTCCAAACTTTAATGTCAGTAATGACTTACAAGTCAATAATGACTTACTAAATGAGTAACGATATAGTAGTTATTACTGACTACTAAATTGTCATTACTGGCTATTAAGTAGTTATTAGTCACTTAGTAGATTTACTGACGACTAAGTCAGTAATAACTTCAGTAAGATTTTAAGCCAGATTTTTCAGCCATAACGTCAGTAAGATTTTTAACATGGCATAGCATAAACGTAATAAAATGATCATTCAACACCAACTCAGGATTTCCTTTCACGTTAAATTACAGATTGTCGGCATGGATGAGTCGATGCGGTAATCAGTGAGTACAAAACTCTTTAAAGCACGGATTTTAAAATTTTTCTGGTAGAAGTATGTATTTGAAATCCAGTAACTAGGCTGGGCATTATTTTAAACCCGTCTATTGTTAACAAAGTTTTAAACATTTTGACAAGAAACTACTTGGGTCTTTCTTATTCAATTTGAAACCCAAATTCAGAGTAAAGATCGCTAATTCCAAAATTTGGGAATCGCATTTTATGTGCATAAGATCTATAGTGTCAGAAAATGCGTAAGCAATTTATCTGTGAGCCTAGGGTTTTATAGAATCGTTAATAAGCACAAAACTGAAGCCTACATTATCCATATCACTAAAAAAGTGTGTGACGAACACTCATAAGGCAGTAATAAATGCCTTGAGCTGGAGACGTCTTTAGCTCTACGCTACGCTATGATGTTGGCTTAACCACGCATTAGCAACAGGATCAAACCCCGGCATTGATAAACTGGTGATTTCGCATTTTCGCTACACTGATGACCTTAGCCCAGCACGAAGTGTCTTTCGCTCTATTATTTCCAGTTATGAAGATTACTGAGAATTATATATACACTGTATAAAAGAACTTTCTGTTCTCCCCCATGAGAATGCGCCACCACACATACTTGATATTCCGAGATTCTGTGACGTTAACTTGCTTTACAGCGTTGGGTCTAAGGTAATATGAAACTCTCCTATTACTTTGATAAGTGTCGTTGATCCAAACATATACCTTACACCTTCGGGTAGGTCGGACGGTCTAGTTTAGAAAGATAGAAAGCGTCGTTGATTGCCTGAGGTTGATTCCTCATATGCATAATGATGGGGGTGGTCATAATAATTTGGCCCAACAATGTATCTAGTCAGAATGGACAATGTAAACTTCATCTATTTTCAATATTTGTGTTCTAAACCTGCAACAACCCATTTATTTAATTAAATACTCTACATTTTATTTAGTCTATTAATGTACTGAAACCCTTCAATAAAAACAAATTGAAATAAGTTGTTGCTTTATTTTACAGGAGTTGAAATGACTTCAGATGTTATGAAGGTTGGCGACATTCACAAACCTGATATACATGGAGATAATGTTTCTTGGGATACAAGGTTAGTCAACGAAGCCAACTCTGCCTTCAGCAGTATGGACTACACGCCTAGTAACTGGGTAAGTACCGTGTAGTGAACATGTGGAACACATGAATATTTTATGAAAATTTCACAGATACTGTAAAACTCCTCGTAAATAAATGTTCACTATCTATATAATGAAAAGTTTAATCAATTATTTAAAAATAGCAATATAAACTTGTAATTTCATATTTTAGTTTTTATCTTGAAAAGTTTATATTATATTTCCACTAAATTCTAAACAAAAAATTAACCATCTGAAATTTAGAACTTAATATTTCTATGATTACGTCTTATGCATCAGAATGTGCTATATAGAATGCCTGTGTATTTTATGATGGCCAAATTTTCATACAGAAAATACAGATTCGAAATGAAAATGCTGGATATGTAATTCATTACAAAATATCAATCGAGTAATTACATAGAGAAAGGAACAAAGTGATGTAGTAATTACATATTTTATTAGGTGGCGATACAGTATTAATTATTATTGATATAGAGGAGCGTATCGCTTGTCAGATTTGCGGATTAGATGTAATTCTGGGCGGAGTTATGGGTTTAACAGCTACCTACAATAAACTCATGTAACATTTTACTAAGTTGCTTTATGTAAAAGCACAAATAATTGTTGATATTAATATGATATTGGTAACTTATGTGTTGCATTCTACAATAGGGTATGCACCAGCGGCCCTCCTTGAAGCAGGTGTCTTCGCCATCGGTTCCTCAGATGCCGGCTGGACCACTTCAGCCACTGCACGAATACAACCAGCATCCGCCAGTTCCACTTCACCTGTCCCCAACTTCGCCGACTTCGACAACAACATTAAGGGCGGAATGGACTATTCCCAGGGCATCCAATAAGGTGAAAAACAGGCAGACCGACGTATGAGGGTGGCGAATAGTTATGCATTGTGAAAGGCAAGTTGGCTTGTCAAAATGTCGTGCAAATTGATGTAGTTATAGTTATGGAGGAAATCGTATTTATTAGGCCTGATTTACATAGTGCCAGCTATTGGATAAGCCAGTAGCTGATTTCCAACTGGGCAGTCATCGACTGTCTCCTGTTTTTCACTGGCTTCTGCTGTTTACATGATTCCAGTTACTGACTAGTTTTATTCAGTGTACCAGTGTTACCAATTTGACGGATATTTGGCTAGATTTGGCTTATTTCTGTGAAGTCTGGCGTTCACTTGTCGACAGATGCTAGCCTATTAGCGTACCCGGGTGGGAGGGAGTTGAGTGCGTGTGAGGATTGTCAGTATACATTAGAAACAAATATGTTTGAAGTCGCTGGCTTCTCAAGTAGCTGGCCTAACCAGTCGCAATTGCAAGGTCAGTAGTTGGCGCAATGTGTTTACGCAAAGCCAGTAGCTGGTTGATAATAGCTGGTACTGTCAACTAGCATGCCAAATGATACCGTGTAACCAGGCCTTACTAAAGTGAAAAGAGATGTCCACCATTGAAGGATAACAAAGTGCACTAATGAACGTCTTTACAAACGTAACGAGTATGTTGCCCTCATCCTTCAGTAATGCCTCAGTTATTTGAAATATATTTTATATTTCTTAGATTTTATAAATTTTCGAAAAAGTGCTGCTTTTCTTCAATTGTTACTATACAGGTGATAAATGACCTTTTTCAGACTCATATGGCAGCTGAAAACCCGCAAAAACTGAGTAGACTAAACAGTAAAAATTTTGAGAATTTACAAAATAATAGATGTATTATTTGAAGCATGCGAAAGCGGCCAAAACATGCTAATATGGTTTAATCAATTACCTTACTGCACCTATAAATTAAACTGATATAAATCAACATTTCAAGTTACGGAATATTCAGGGTTCACTTTCATTTAAAGAGATAAGAATTTCGTCACTATAGCTTGATAACGCGCCACCTGGCCAGTCCGAAGATCCATGGCTAGAACGCCGGTGCGGATTTACAATAGCACCCGAACAACTTGACCTTACAGTTTAAATGTAGTGATAATCGGCTTCTGACTAATCCATTCGACTCGATTTTCAAATTATGAGTATTATGACAGCACATGATGCTAGCCTATGTGAAACATCAGTCTGTAGAGTCCAATTTCACTGTAAAATATAATAATTCTGTCATATTAGCGTCATTAATAGAAATGTGTCTGACGAGTTCAAAACACGGTTGGGACTTGAGCTCAGTCCAAAAGAACCATTTAGTGTTTTTGCATAGCTACGTATTTATTATAAGAGTAGCAAATGCAATACAATTATAGTAATGACACAGGTATATAGTAGTGTAGTAGGTAGCAGACCTGGGCGGAATCTAAGATGATCAGGTGTGATACTGGAACTGGCCATATATTAGTTCAGCGGATTAATATTAGGTCTAATAGGTTTCATTTAGCAACCAAACTCACATCTAGTAGGGTTGTTATACAGACACAAGGGATCTAGATGAGCCTTTGGTCTGAAAGGTGAATTTGTGAGCTAATTCCGGTAATTCTTTAAACGGTCGCAGTAATATATAGTACTTCGTACGTACTTATAACGTTAACCTTAACTAACGATTGGTCATTTTCGTTAAGTGTCATTTTCTTTAACTGTTCAAACATAACATTCAGCACAATATAATCACTTATTAAAAAATATTTTTTTAAATAATTTTCCTTTATGAGACGTGTCATATTGAATACAGCAACGATATAATATTAAACAGAAATTAAAATTTTACTGTAGAATTTAAAATGAATATGTGGTGCCAGAGAATCACAAAAATATATTTTTGACCCAAATTATGATGAATTATTAATATTCATTTATTTTTCTATGTAATTATTTTGAATTTTTGCTTGAAAATATAAACATTAAATTCATTGTGTTGCTTATCTCTAGGTGTAGAAAAAATTCTTCAATAATCCCAACATCTCATCTTTCTTCGACATGAGAAAGAAACAAGAGATGCAAGATTTTCTATCCAAGGGCAACGGTACACTACAGTTAACGGAGACGGATCGAAGAAACGTGCTTGTGTATGCAGGTGTTTTCAGGACCTCCCCCTTTCGAGACAAGTGCATTCAGTGTGTGTGGTGCTAATCCGTGATCATTTTCACGCCAACTATCCTCCTCGTTTTACGTTTCTTCGAGTTGTGAAAGCTTCCTTTCTCACTTAACGACGCATATCTGCGTGACCCTGAAACAACCTTTTATCTCAAATGCACAAATGTTCATCATGGAGTATTCGGTGACTGCATGTGTGAATCTCATCAACCATACTGATAATCGTGACTATGGAAGCTACATTAAGTTTTGTAAGAAACTATGACTCAGCCGCAAACTCATGTTGAAAATTTATACTCATCTTGTTTTGTATTATGTAAATGAAGATATTGTTGCAAAGCAGTTCATTAACTTGAAAATGTATCATATATCATCACTGGTGTGTTTGTATCTTAGTAAAAGAAAATGTGAGGTATGCATCCCGATGCGCATATATGACAAGTGCACGACAAAATGGTTCATGAAATAATGAGAGTGCTACACAAATTGTATACATGCATCTGGTGCATATACATTCTGCATAGATTGCTTTACTATGTAGAGTGTATTAAACACCAGGAAAAATGACATGTGCTTCTACAAAAGTATATTACTTACCTAAATCTAAAAATGCAATGGAATATTAGATATTTTATTTTCCTTGTACTAATGATAACAGCAATGCTTTTTATTTTTTTTCTAATGGCCAGGCAATTGATTCTTTTATCATTCGCCTATACACCGGCCAGAACCGTGAACCTTATAGCCGTCATATGACGTTGCCCCCAGCGCTTCTCTGGGGGTAGGATCACACAGCACCTAACGACACAACATCCATGCCTGAAGGTGGGACTCGAACCCACAACCCGGCGGCCGAACGATCGCTAGGAAACGCTTGCCTTGACCGTTCGGCTACCGCATCGGCTGTGATAACAGCAATGTATACAAGTATAATTAAAGTTTGAATATAGAGATGAATTTTAATTAATAAAAGGTTGAAATATCAAAAAAGATAGTGATCAAAAGCTAGTGATAAATTGGAAATGTAATAAGCTCAATGTTAAGAAATCCTGACACTGCCTCTTCTGTATGTACAGTAAGCCGAAAATCCCCACAAATATAATTAAAAAGTAAACATCCTATTTTTAATTTATTATACTTGTAAAAATCCTTGCTAGCCAAACTGCAAATCGAAGCACGGTTTTTTTTACTGGCCCGCCGGCACTCTACCGTTGAACTACTGGGACAGAATTGCAAGCTCTTATTGTCGAAATGAACATCCTCTGATGTCAGATTGACGTGCAACTGACATTGCGACTGGCCATCTTCTGATATTTTTACCTCAGGTTAGCCTCCAGCTACTATTTTCATCCACCAACTTAAGCTTCCTACATGGTCATTGACTTCTCGATTTGAAATTGGTGCTCAACATTCCAGAGTCCCCTGAATACATGCCAGACGTTCTAGGGTCACTATCAAACCACCGGTATCATTGCACTAATCTGCAGGAATGCTTCGTTAGCGGCCATTGTAACCTTGCTGTTTCAGTCGAGAATCGTGAAATCTTGCTATCTCAGTCGAAAATCGAGGAACCATGCTGCCTCAGTTGACAATCGAGGAACTTTGCTGCTTCAATCGAGAATCGAGGAACCTTGCTGCCTCAATCGAGTATCTATCGAAGAGCGGATCTTCGTGCTGGCAGCCGACGCTGTACCGTTGAGTTTCTGGGACGGCAAGATCCGTCCTGCAAACTCTTATTGTCAAAGTGAAGTCTGGAAACCAATTTATTTAGTAACTGTAATATCAACGTTGCACTATAAATTAGGAATGACATATAATTGATGTATATAAATTAATCACATTTGAGAGTTTATACTATATGCTTCCAGCTGTATGAACAGGTGAAATTATAACATGCTTATCCATTTATCTATTAACCAAAACTTGAAGCTTATATTTTATACTAATACAGGTATGCCCAGCAATTTCATAGAAGCATCTATTTAAATGGAATAAATGAAACATTTCTACAATTTGACACACATTTGTATCAATAAAGTTACTAATTTATAAATTACTAAAATGTAAATGATTCCCATCCTAATAAACAAAACTGCTGTAACAATAACTCAAAAACTGCTGTAACAATAACTCCATAATATAAATCTTTGTAAATACAAAAAACACAAAGGGTAAACTGGTCAACCGGTTTCAAATGACCAATACAACTTGCTTCTTCAGGACCGTCAAAAAGTGCGACCTCAGTTATTTAAGTAAAGCAATCAAGGTGCACAACTGAAGTTAGGAAAAAAAATTGTTGCCATCGCCGCAGGGAAAATAAAAGATAAAAAGAAAACAATGAGACACGATACTTTGAATGAGCGGAAAAAACATGAAAGAAATAGAGGCTCTTTTACTGCCTTGTTTTATTTCCAGTCTTTCTTTATTTTCTACTATTCATTGTTTCCTTTGTGGATTTTAAATTTCAATTTTTGTATCCTACCTTTCGTTTTCCTGCCTCATTGTGTTTTTCCTTTTTCATTGTTCCCCACCATGGTAGCAATAATTCTTTTCCTACCTTCAGCCACGTGTGTAATACATCAGTTGCTGTATTTTCTTGAAGATGTGAGGTCACATTTCTTGTCAGTCCTTATGAAGAAAGTTCTTTTGTGCCTGTGAAATCGGCTGACCGGTTTACATATGTACTCATGCTGTATTTACGAAGTTTTGTATTATCGAATTATTCTCATCTTGTTGGGGACATTTTATGTTGTGATTGCTGATTATTTTAATACCTGCTTCGGGAGAAACATCGGAACAAATTAATAATTATTTGTTTAAAGGAAGTGAAGAGTACTGAAGCATGCATATACAATATTGGGGCACTCTATATTATTCAATACGTCTGTTTTCAATAATTTAAACATTTATCTCAGTGAAGTCTGTTGTAGATAGTAGCATGTTTAGAAACACGTAATATAAGTTATAAATTTTAAAATATGATTCAATGATTTCTATTCTATTTTGAAAGAGTTAAAATGTTATACTTTCACAAGCTGATGTGTTTTGTGTAAATTTTGCACAGAAAACTATACAGTATTTGCATCGTAGATCATTCATATAAATGTATATAATAAAATATACATATACTATTTTATATGAATAATTCTATAATAAACCTCTATAAAATTTAGCATGTTTTAAGACAAAATACTATAATGTTTTAAAAGCATGATTCAATTGTAACTCATAAATTTGTTTACCATCACATTTATACACTGCCTGGCCAAAGCAAGTCGTACATGTTGATATTTCGTTGGTCCATCTTTAGCTCAAATTACAGCATGCATACATTGTAACATTCTATCTATGAGTTCCTGTAATGTGTGGCCATATTTGCAGTAACATTTTGCAAGGCTCCATGGTTGATGAAGGAAGAGTGAAATTACTCCTTAGTTGCGTCTTCTATATATCTAACATACCTTCAATAAGGTTGAGGTCAGGACTTTGTGGCCGGCAGTTCAAGTGTTAAAAGGAGGTCTCGTGCTTCTCGAACCAATCTATCACAATTTAGTGCAATGAATTGTGGACTTTTCATTCTGGAATATGACATTGCCCTCAGGGAAGAAAAATGTCATTGATGGAATGAGATAGTCATTCAGTATGCTCAGATATTCATCTGACTTCATTTTATTGCTTCATAGTGTTGCTGCATCTAGACCAACCGAATAGAAGCAACTCCAGATCATAACACCTCTTCCTGAAGTCTCTACAGTGTGTACAGTACAGAAAAGGACCAATGCGTCTTGCGGTTCTTTTCGAATTCTAATTCAGCCACCATGTTTGAAGATAGTCAATCTGGACTCATCAGGATACATGATTTTCCCCCATTGCTCAGCAATCTATTCTTTCTGCTCCTTAGCGTATTAGATTTTTTTTCCGATTACTCTTAGCAACTATTGGTTTTCTTTTTGGAAAACGCCTGCTTAATCCCAGTCCTTTGAATTCTCGTCTTATTGTGCGAATGGGAATGGCCATGATTCCACTATTGACTATGGTTGTGAGTTCTAAAGTTGATTTTTTACGATTCAATTTCACTAAACGTTTTAAATATCTTCTGTCATAATTATTCAGGATTGTTTTTCGACCACACATTTTTCGTGAAGTTGATGTTTCACCGCCAACTTTCCAAGATTTAATAATGCGCTGGACAATACGTAATCCAGTGCCAAAATTTCAGTAATCTTTTTTGCACGTCTTCTGGTCCTGAGACAGGCAAATAATTTGGCCTTTTTTAAACTCTGTAATATCTTTCCTTAGACCGTGTGTAACGTATTCAGCCATGATCGCTGTGAACTGATCAGCGGCAGGCTGATCTCGTTATATTAAAAGGTTGTATTGCTTGCGGAATTATGTAAATTTTCGAAGTGCATCACCACTCCTGTTTTCCTCCTAGTTATTTGCATGTTTCAACTCACACCGCGACTGATTTTTTTTGTTCAGGCAGTGTATTTTGATTACAATGAAGATTAAAATATTAGATGCTATAATATATTTGATATTATTCCACAATGGATTTCAGTTTACTGAATAATATACTATTTATATTATCAAACAACCTTAAGTGCATAGTTTGTCACCTGAGTTGAAACCAAGAAAACTTAGTTACTCTTTTTAGTTTATGTGAAAAAAACATGAAAAAAATATTTTATTTAAATCTCAACATTTCAAAAACCAGTCTTTCTTAATCTTAAATACTTGCATTATTGTTGACTTTGGAAAATTCTATATCAAAATGATATCTAATATTTAGGGATATTTGTGGACGTGACTAGCATATTTTACCACGCCCACGCGGTAAAACAAAATAACTTAAATTATAATAAGTTACTAATAATGACCTGGGTCGGAAAAACAAATTGACACGACTTAACGATATATTTTTTTGTCCTATGCCCGTCTCCGATCTCTCGGTCATAAGTCGACGAGCAGCCCAATACAAAGAAGAACGATAAAAATAGTCATTAAAAGTCTTGTCAGTAACACATAATGGAAAGCAGTCAAGGACAGCAGGGCAAATGTTGAGGTGCTCTCCAGCCATGAGAACGCTATGGTCGCAAAGAGGCAGACATCTGTATCTGTCAGTCTAATTCGATACAGGTGACTCTGTAAGTAATCATGACCCGTGGCAAGTCTAAAGCAAGCCACGCCAACTGCTCTATGCGAGGAACTGGGTATTCTTGCCGACTTATTTAACAGGGAGATCCACTTACATACCGATATATAAAATGTTGAGCTGTGACCTGTGTAATATATAAGTATAAACTTTGATGTGCTTAATTACTTTAGAAAAACAAATAGCTAACCAAAACTATTAATAAAAACAATTAACTATAATACGCGAATAACCCACTATTTACAAAAGTATTAACTGTTACTCATTAATTATACCATAAAGAAACAGGAAAAGCGATTGGATCAAAATTTTAAAGGAAAAATAGGTTTTAACCCCAAAGAATGTAATTTCAAACACATTTGAAGAATAAGTTTATCACACGCGGTAAGGGACGACATGAATATAAATTTAAATATAAAGATTTGAAAAGAAATAGAGTTATAAATATAAAAAATAGATTTAGTTCAGTAACATTAAACAACGAAATTATAAAATTATCATAGGAATATAGGAACATACTGTGTTGGGCAGTAGATCCTTGATAAATAAAAATCAATTTATGGGATCTATTGTCAAAGAATTCAATACGATTGTCAATGTATATTGATAATAGATCCAATGAGATTGTAAATTGATATTATTGATAGATCAATTCAGATTGTGAATGGATAGTGTCAATAGATCCAATTATAAGGTCCACACACACACACACACAGTGGATATTGTCAATAAATCCAATAATAATGTTATTGTATATTGTCAACAAATCTAATGGTTCCAATGAGACATTAATTCTTGCATTTTAATAAGAGCTTTTAAAATAATAAAAAAAAGGAACAGAGAATAATAGCATAATTTCCAACCTGCAATTGGATAAATATGATATATTGATAGACTCGTATTAATACCGGTGCTAAAAACCTATTATTATACAGAAAATTATAATTAAACGAAACACTAGTTTTCGGGATATCGGTATTACATACTTTAATATGCTATTTTCAGTATTGGTAAAACTAAAAATGAGAATTAAAGTTTCTAGCTTAGATAAACATTAAATCAGTATTTAAAAGAACATTATATAAGTTATGGGACGAAAATTATAAAAGGACTGCTTTATTGAAAAGAAAATCTCGAAAATTGGAAAAGAACAGTTTTATGAAAATTTTAATGAAATATGATTCTGACTCTTTATTTCTGACTTTTGATATTTACTTTTTTCTTAAATTTTGTAATGATATACTTATTGCATTAAATAAACTGTTCAAACCAATTTTATATATTTGTTTCAATTGCATCGTTTTATATACGTGTGCAAATGAATGGTAGAAGGAAATAGACATGGCGAATTAAAAAAAAAACATTGTTGATTATTTTGTTTGTTTGTTTGTTTAATGGAAATTATTTCACACGTTCAATTGCTTCCAAAAAAAATTATTTTCATTATTCAGAATTTTTTTGAAAAATGTTAATATCAAATATTATAAATAATCATGATATTTAAGATTCAATAAAATATGTAAAGTTTACCATTGGTATAACATTAAATCACAAATGTTTATTAATTACTATTGAAAAGTAATAGCAATTTATGTTTTTAGATAAATCACTATTTCTGTTCAAATATTCTAATTTATTTCATCCTTATTATATATATATATATATATATATATATATATATATATATATATATATAAATAAATATATATATATAAATATATATATATATATATATATGTATAAATAAATATATATATAAATATATATATATATATATATGTAAATATATATATATAAATATATATATATATATATGTAAATATATATATATAAATATAAATATATATATATGTAAATATATATATATAAATATATATATATGTAAATATATATATATAAATATAAATATATATATATATATATATATATATATATATATGTTTCTACAGATCATGATACTGAATATATTTGTCAAAGTGTTTTGTTATGTATCGTATGATTTTAAGTGCTGTTCAAAAATAATAACAATAAATATATAAATACCGTCAAATAATTTATCTATCTATTCTAAATCTGAAAAGAAATTCTTTGTTCATTGTGTGATATTTATTATGACAATCATATAGATGAAAAATGTAAATAAATTAAAATATTGGAAATTAAAAATTATACGTATGCAATTATGAACATTATTATAAGTTTTAAAATATTAAATTTTGAGATAAAAATTTCAACATTTAAAATAAATTTGTTATAATTCAGGCTTTATACTTTAAATGGTCTGGAAAAGAATTGAAGTGAAGTGAGATTATTCGTCAATAATTTCATGCACAAAATGTTTTTCTTCATAAAAATTCTGGGACAGTTTACATGAACTATTTCATAAGGCAAATACGCCATAAATTTCAAAAACTCTCATATTGTCGTCTTGATATTAATTATACTTATATTGAAATGTTGATTAATTATGTGTTTTTGATGATTTAAAATATCTAACACTTTTAAAATTTCATTAATTTCTACTGCTTAAAAGGCTGTATGCAATATAATTAATCTGATGAAATTAAATAGTATTTATATTCTAAATCTAATAATTACTGATTTTTTGGTCCTATGAATACAGTTGATAAAAATGATGGCGAAACTGAAAATATGTGTTCTTTGTTTGTTAAAAGCTGGTGCACTTATAAACGATATATTCAATTGTTGTGTAGCCTTTAAAAAAACGCATATTTCTAAAGCTCGAACATTTTTGTTCGTGTTTTACATACATTTTGGTCATCAATGCTCCAAAATATTTTACGCGTTTCATTTTACCTTTTATAATAATTTGACATCCGGTACAATCTGAAATTTAGAAACATGCACTCGCATACTCGTATTACTTTCACGATGTGACATGAACAACAAGTAATTTTAAAAATTTATATTTAGAAAAGATTTTGAAATGCAGATAATCAAAAATTGGAGTCATCATAATGGCTATACGCACACAATATTTCAAAATATATGTTGAAGTATTTGAGCTGTATATGCTAAAATCTCGCATTAAGTTTTAGGCTATGCTGAGTGTTTACCCCATACAACTTATTTAATTCTTATTTATATATGAATAACATCTATGCCTGTAGTAACTGTGAATCGGATCATGTAAAAAAAGGCAAATAATTTTGACGCTAATATCTCCGGATCTAATAAATAAAAATTGAAAATAATTTTTCTCGTTTTGTCGGAAATAAGTTTCAGATTATGTAAATATAAAAAATAACTTCAATATTTTACCATTTTGA
Organism: Amaurobius ferox; assembly: GCA_951213105.1. Taxonomy (NCBI): domain Eukaryota; kingdom Metazoa; phylum Arthropoda; class Arachnida; order Araneae; family Amaurobiidae; genus Amaurobius; species Amaurobius ferox. Next base: position 16,386,691 of record OX578135.1, read on the forward strand.
GCTTTTAAAGATTTCTTTTTAAATATATCTGAGGGAGTATTTTGTTAATGTTTATTGCTTTCATAAGACATTTCCTCTAAATTATGAAATATAGATATAAATAGCAAGTGCAAAAAATATGTATTAGGGAATTTAATACCATAATCTATATTTATTTTCAAATTAAGCTTTTGACTTCAAAAGTTTTCAATTTGTATAGTTTTCGGTTTGTATAGTTTTCAACTTAGTAATGATTATATCTCAAAAGCTCTAACAGCTACTAGATAGGAATAGTAAGCAGGAATATGTAGATCTTTGAAAGTCCTACAAGTGTATATTATTAGATTTTGCATAGAGCTCTTAGTTTTTTAAATATACTGGTTATAATTTCGATATTTTATTATTGTAACGTAGTTTTTTCAATGGGTACTAAAGTTGAAATATTTAAAATGTCATGATTGATGTAGCTGAACATGTTTACTTACGAGTTACAACTCAATGAAATGTTGTTACACGGGGAAGAGCTTTTTTCATTTTGTTTTAAAATATTCTGAATGTTAAATGAACTCGGATATTCTAAAAATGTTTAATAGTTGGTGCGGTTTGAACATACTATATGGAAATATACGTAGTTTTGCACCGCCAGGCAAATTTATAGATTGACTTATTTTAAAATCTCGTCAGATATATAAGTTTAATTTATATACAGTATAAAAGTTAGTAAAATAATTGGATATTTTGACGCGAAATCTATAATCGGAGTATCCAGATGAAATCTGGAAGAAAACTAAAAGTTAGCGACTAAAACTAAATAATTAGCGAGTAATTTGTAGCACTTTAAAAGCCTACAACCGAAACAAAAAAGTCACAGAAAAACAATTTGGGTATTAAGTTGAACAAATTCGAATACAAGAAAACAAAATCAATGTAACACAATTAAATCAAAAAAACTTAATTCCATAAATTTACGTTCAATTATTGTACGTATCATGGAGGTAAAGGGGTACTCTCTAACTCCATGATATTTATTTGTTTTGTCATGTTCATCTAATAGAAGTGTAAAAACAAATAGGGCAGTGAAGCTTTATATTGGACTATTTTTTGTTTGACTTTTTTACATCAATGGTTATTTATATCAAAAGTTCCGCTAGGACTGAATTTTATTTTTACACTCTGTTTGTAAGAAGAGTAGTGGACATGTGCAGTTTAAAAATGGACGTTTCGCCATTTTACAAGTTGTTTTAATAATCGAAATTGTGATTCTGCAAATATACGTGTAATTTCACGTATGTATGCAGAATTTAATCCTCCTACTGTGGTTCTCCAGTTCAAAGGATAACAAAATAATTCAGGCGAATGTTGAATTCACTCCGTTAAGAATGGACTGTGCTTTGCTCGTTCATAATAATATCTACAAAGAAGTAGTTACATCTATATAAAATATGCACCTTCTTAAATTAAAAGTAATTTCCTATTCTTATCCCAGCTATTAACATTCAAATGTCACATATTCGCTGTGTACTCTGTATCTTTGTTATGTAATATTTATGAAAAATTAAATAGTATTGTCACATAAAAAGAAGCTTATATATATATATTTTATGGTGATAAAATGAAAACTTCGTAAACACAGTATAAAAAAAAATATAAACTTGTCAACCGTTTACAAAGCCACACATCAGCTTTTCGTTTTAGGACAAACAACAAGCGAGCCCTCACATATCAGATTAAGTGATGAACTCAGCAACGGGGTGTTGACTAACCTACGTGGCTGAAGATGAGATGTTGCCATCGCCGCGGGGAGAAAAGAAATAGGAAAAATATAAATTAAGTAGGAAAACGACAAACAATATTACGAACGGAAAACAATACAAATGAAACAAAAATAGGAAGGAAACTACAATACAAAATAAACTGCAATAGGATGTAAAGTACATAAACGAATACAACAAACAAAATAATTACTAATACAATAAACGAATACAGTAAACAGACACCAATTACAATATACAATATACTTATACATATATACTTATATACATATATACTTAATACATATATACTTATACGATATACTTCATACAATTGCAATATACTTAATACAATAAACAAATACAATAAAATATAGGATGTAAACTACAATACATACGAAACAGAAACACGAAGGAAACAAATACAAAGGAAAACAGAAACAGCAGAAAATAATGCGACGAGAGCGAATAGCAAAGAAAATAGAAACAACTCAATGATGAGAAAACCTTCTAAAACAGTGGCAAAAAAAAACAAAAAAAACACGTCGCATTTAAACTAACTGTAAAAAATACAAACAAGAGAAATAAGTGAAAATACGACGGTAAACCGAAATACGCACAGGACTAAATTACGGAATATACAGAAAGATAAGGAAATTCAAATATGAATGGAACCAACTCGTTTCGGAGGCCATATGACCTAACTTCGTAAAAATATAGCTAAATAATATCTAAAAGCCTATATAAATTATAATCGTAAAAATAAGGAAATCATAAGGAGGCATATAAACAGAAAAATGTTTACGAAAAACAAAATTTGAGAATATAGAACCCTGTATCGTAATAAGAGCATTAAGAAGAGATAATTAATTGTTACATTCGTCTTTATATTTGTGTTTATGTTGTATTCACAAAGTTTTCATTTTAATGTATTATTATTGCAAATGATTTCTGAGAGTTATTTTTTACTTATGTTTTATGTCTAGTATTTTACAAATATAATAATTTCTATGACATCTTGTAAAACATATTAGCGGAGAGAGTGATTTAATCATGATGATGCCTTTCTTTAGAGTGAACGTATATATAAATAGCTTGAAAAATGACTGAAACCGTTAAAAGTGATTTTAAAAAATGAACTATGGTTGCCAAGCAACGCTCACCCGAATCCTTTTATTACCTGGAAGACATTTGTGATCAGGAGAGATGTTTTTATAGGTATGATTTGCGTATGGGCTCCAATTTCCTCTTTGTAAGAAAGCAGAAAAGCAAAAAAAAAGAAAAAGAAAAAAAGAGTAAGTGTTCTTGTAAATAATCATTAAAGATTTACTTTTCAATAAAATATTAAAATACTTGCTTGTTTCTTCATTACATTTTTATTCTCTTCTACATTTTTATAATACGGTAGTAACCGAAATATTATTATCATAGTATATTATCTAGTACGGCTGATACCTGAATTGTTGCAAAATTGAGATATTTCCTTGCTGCCAATTCAGGTGTCAGCTATTACTTTCCTTATATACATAGTATAATGTATAAGGACAGTATTGTGACGAAGTCGAAAATTCGAATTAGAATATTGAAAGCAAGAGCACATTTCAAGCATCTTTGAATACGAATCGAACGTTTTTGAGGTTATGTGTGAGTGTGTATGTCCGTTTGTTTGTGGAGGCGATATCTCACGAACGAATAGAGAAATTCGAACGAAATTTGGTAAAGGAAATTACAATCTGTGAACACTGAAACCCTATTTTTTTAACTCAATCGATTATTCAGAACAAAGAAATATTCGAATGAAATTTTGAAAAATCGTCAAAAATCAAAACTTTCAATAAAGTTAAGTAAATAATCATTTCTTATGTAATCTTTCATTAGAAAATGATTGACATAAAAATTAGAAAGCTTGTATGAATCATTCTCGATATATTACACATTTTTCAAATAAATTCATCAAAAACTCACATAAAATTAAAAATAAATTAACTGTTGTAAAATATGTTGGCTTTTCATATGTAATATTATATGGTAAGTTTGTTAACATCATTCTCTTGGATCTAGCACGTTCCATTCAAGAGATGAGATATTTCGGGTACTAGTTTTCCATTTGGACGCAAATAGTCATGCACTTACTATAAGAATAACATATTTCTCATCCATAACGCTTGAGAATATTTTAGTGATAAATTAAAAAAAAATAGCCGCGATTCCAAATTTGTTGTTCGTAAAGCCATTAGGCCCCTCCGCCCTTGAGAGGCAAGTTACCGCCTCCGGGGATACATTGTCAAGTATGGTATCAATCTCAAAGATTTTTTTCAAGTCCTTTAAAGTGAAGAGTAACATGCTATAATTGCACTCATTTGGACCCACTTTACCGATTTTTCAAATTTTTTCTTGCAAAATTTTCAAACAATAAAACTAAAATGGATTTTGGTGTGAGAAAGTCAAGTTTAGCTATCACTTCAGTTGATTTTTAAGTCCGTATTCATAAAGAATGTTTAAAGTACTTCATCATTTTCAAGGACAGACAATGGATTCTATAAGTCAACCTTTCCCTTTTCTAGCATAAACCTCTCTCCACAATTTCATTTCATCAGAGAATGCATTCCACCAATAATGCAGAGGAACCTGATAATTTATTATGAAGATTGCAGAAAAACACTACAAAAGAAGACAAAGAATTCGGGGGAGGAATTTTAAGGAGAAGATATTTGAAAGAATTATTACAAGCCTTAAAGTGGTTACGAAAGATTTAAAGTTTTTGAAAATAATTTTCTTGTGGCTTCATAATTTCTCTTCCATAGCTCATTTTTATCTTTTTAGAATGCAAATCACAAGAAAAAAAACGCATTTTTTTAAATTGAGCCTCACGAAAATTTTAAAAATATGAAATTTAAATCTCGCAGAAAGACATATTGTAATATCCTCAAGAAATTATAATCCCTGACATGTGATGAAAAAATATTCCAGTTTTAGTTTTAGTTCGAGCTATTAAACTTCAACAAATGCTGTTATGAGTTCAGTTTGCTCTTTATTGATATTATTCAGAATTAACTTTTATTTAAAATTAGTTAAATTTGAGATCGTGCTCACATTGCTGCAAACAGAATCGACGAACTGGTTTTGCGAGTATTCATCATCGCTCAAAAGATTTTAATGCAGTCGGAAAAAGGAATTTTTATATATTGTAAAATATACATTAAGAAAACTTGTGTTATTCATAAATAGGAGTTATATTTGAAATTTCTCTTTTGGTGAGATTCGTGGCTCTTAGTTAATTTTCTTTTGTACTTTATTTCTATGACTAAGATTTTAAAATCTATATAAATAAAATTAAAAATATGGCTGTTTATGTGTGAATGTATGTGTGTGTATGTATGTGTGTGTGCGTGCGTATGTGTGTGTGTGTGTGTGTGCATGTGTTTCACCATTACGGGAGAACGGCTGCACCGAATTTGATGAAATTTTATGGGTAACCGTGAAATAACTTCATTTATAGATAACACCGGATACAGATAACACCATACTCGAAATATCGAACCACGCTCTCCATAAAGCAGAAAAAATAAAAGAATCAAAACATTCAAGAATCTCAAACAGGATAGCTCCAGCAGGAAGACGGTTAACACCCCACTCTCCCCTAAAAAGGAGTCTGGTTCCCTCCCCCTTCAGTGGGATTAGTAAAACCTTTAACCATATATCTCACCTTAATGGGGGTGAAGGGTCCGCTGACTGATAGGTTCATTCAGAAATCAAAGACATGAAATTATAGAAATTTATAATTAATCAACGAATGTGTTTATAAAATAGTTTTTTTTAAATAGTCTGCAATATATTTAGGAGATGTTCTTAAAATATGAACGTTGGATTGTACGTCAATTTTTGTATGTTGTAATATAAAAATCAGAAAGGTTTAAAACAAACAAAACGAATACATCCGGAGTTGGCGAGGAAAAGCACTTAAGTCAAAAACAAGGATTTTGAAATATCGAGAAATAAAAATTTTGACACTTTTATAGGATAATTTATTTTTAATTTAAATTTTTAATTTTCATAATACAGATTGCGCTTTTATGCAGTTTGTTATATATGTATAAGTTAAATAAATAATAATTTTTCATAATAATTCATCTTTTATTACCCCACTAATATCCGTGCAAAATCTAATAAGTGTTTAAGGGTTTACTTTTATTAATATTATATAAAAGCTCCACTGACTTACGTGCTTTTTCCATAAAAAAGGCCATAAATTTCTTAAACCCAATGTGTATGCTATAAAAAATTGGAATTTCTGACTAATGTGCCTCCTCCAGCCACCTCTAGATATATGTTAAAAATTCATTCAAAGTTTGTTTGAAAGCTACTTTCTTAACCTTTCCGACTGCGAAAACTCTGTGACGATATTTTAGGTCGGTAAAAGAATCGATTTATGTATATATATCGGACTAAATCGGGATAAAATATGAAACAAATAAAAAACTAATTGGAAATTAAAAAATATGATGTGAACAGTACATGGCTTTCCCTGAAGTCTCAAATTCATTTCCTCCTTATTTCGTTAGTAATTCATTAAAGTGAGTTTAATTGCACTGAATAACACGCATAATTAATTGAAATGACAGTAAATTTGCACTTTTAATTCAGCTTTCTTTTTCATTTGGTAAATGGACTTGTATTCCAAACCGGCGTAGCAAAAATGTGAAAAAACTAAAATATCTCGAGACCGGCTAGTTCTAGAGTAATGGGGTTGGTCTTTATTATTTTCATCGTCAAATGTTACATGTTAAACAAGCATATATTTGAGCATACGTAATCTTCTATTTCAGATTTTAGCGATTTTCTTGGACCATTTCACAAAACAGCAGGTTATTTTTTTTCCGAATCGTACCAAAATCTAATCAGGGTAACCCACAAGTGACTTATCTATCATATTTTTTGAAATTCGGTTCATTAGTTTTTCAGCTAGAGTGGTTACAGAGAATGTTTGCGGGCCATTTCGCAAAACAAGACGAGTTGTTTTTTCCCGAATTGTACCAAAAACTAATTAGCACTAGGGTCACACACAAGTAACTTACTTACCTATCATATTTTATGAAATTCGGGCTATTAGTTTTCGAATTAGAGTGAATACATACATTGCACAGACAGACACACAGACACACTCACACAGACGGCACGCTAAAAATAGTGTTTTCGTGTTCTAGAGGTCCCGAAACGTGTAGATTCATCGAAAACTCGAGTTGCGATTTTCGGCATGATTCCAATAATCTCCCTATACATTACCATGTATTGCAGAGAAAATAAAAAAAAATAACGTTTAGGTGTACCTATTCGAATTATCCAGAAGTAACTGTGTACTAAATTTCGATGCCGTGTGAGGCTTAGATTTCCCGCTACAACCTGTACATACAGACAGACGCAAATACATCTTCTTTTCTTATGTAATATGTACGGAAACGTTGCTTATTCCCCCCTTTATCATTGCCAAAAAGCGTTTTTAAATAACCATCTTATTTTACCTAGTTCAAATGCAACAAATATTTTACCCCATTATTTGTTATGGGTTAAAGCATAAATGATACAAACAAGATCATTTTTATAAATTTGCAATTATACACACCATTATATGTGGAAAAAAGCAAAAGAAAGTACATAAATTTTAAATAGAATATTCCATTTCCAAAGAAATGTTCAAATCCATACTGATAGCGGTACAGCAAAGTACTTAATCATTTATATAGAGGAATAAAAGGATCCCATAAGTCAAAAGTGTTCTTTTTTTTATTTTTACAGCTTCCAATTCTCCATCGTTTGTTTCATTACAACCACTCAGGAAAAGAGGAATGGGTCAAAAAGTGTTAAGAAAGTTTGTAAGAACTTTGAAATTGCACTAAATCTCGAAGATATTCCTGGAATAGGTAAATGAAATGAATATTAATTCACAGTGAAGGAGAGGAGATAGATGTTCGGTAAGGTAAACAACTTTTGCATAATTTGTATCATGTAATGCTTAATTTGTAACATGAATGCTTAATTTGTATCCTACCTTCTTTATTTCACGCATCTTTCCATTTTAGACATATAACCAGTGGCATGTTTTAAAATTTCATTTGGAAGGGGGGGGGGTCAGTTTTATATATAAATCTCAAGAGGTCTAAGTCAGAGGATCTAGGTCTCAAGGGGTCTAAGCCAGATTCTTTGTGCGGGCCCGAGCCAGGCCAAACCTGACTTACGGACTCGTAACTGGCCCACGGACTTAGGCTGGACCTGACCCACAGGTCAGACCATAGTTTCGGGCTGGGAATTTGTTTTTAAATTAAACCCGTGCAGACTTCTAGTCTCTAAATAACTAGTTTCTTCTGCCGGCTCCAGGAATTCGAGTTTTAACTGCAGTAGAATTTTTCACCTATAGCAGTGACGCAGGATCCGAAATACGCCTTTTTGAATTCTTACTTTCTAAAGCATCCTGATTTATTGTCTTTTTGTATTATTATTTATATATTTGTTTATTTATGTGAAGTTAAAACTGGTAGTTTTTCTAATTCAAGGACTTCAGAACGACAAACTGAATAGGAATTCAGTAGTTTTATTTATCATATGTGTGTTTAGAAAGCATTTTGAAACTTTAAATAAGAAAAAAAATTGGGGGGGGGGGAGTTGAACCCCTACCGCCCCCTTAATAACGCCTCTGCATATCACCATACAATGTATCAGTTAGAATTTATCTATCTGTATATGCGTATGAATGCGCAGATGAATCCGTAAATAATCTTAACCGAAATATTCCATTTGTGTATTTTTTCACGTATTAATTTATGCTTCATTATTTGACCTACAGTTGCTGATTTAATATTTTTAATAAAATTATTAATTTCATAATTCAATTTATTTTATTATAATATTATATATATATATATATATATATATATATATATATATATATGTATTAATTTTTAATAATTTAGAAAACATTCTTTGGCGTGCATTAGTAATAATATAATAATAACTTAAGTAAACGTAATACATATATAAATATATGATGCAGTTGTTATTTTATTTAAATATATGAGATACATAGTATGAAATAAAAAATAGATAGAGGATGCATAAATTGACCATTATCTATACGCAATTATTTTATTTCTCTACAAATTATTTAGTGATTTAATTTTGATTCTCAATTTGACATCGCTTCAAAGCTGCTTTGCAATATCACCTTTTGAACAGTGGCATATCAAAAACTATTGAATTATCTTTTACTTCAATGTACCGGAGTAATGCATCGAGGGTTATTATATCCGCAGTGTGTGTAATGCTGGTATTTTTTATCAAATCCAGCTCTCCTTCAAGGTCTCTTTTAGTTACTGAAACAACGATTTCTGCATCAGAATCATCGGTGTTTGTGGCAATCCAGATCTCTGCGTCGTATATCCCTGAAGATTTCCAAGAACACTCCTGTATTAAGAACTATGCATCTTACGGTTCACAGTTCCAACCAAATCAACTTTCACACTCTGTTTCCAGAAACTAGCACGCAAAATCAGGCCATAATTTACTCCTTCCTAATTAGTCCTAAATTCCTATGGAACTTCCATCAAACGAAAATACTTATGTCCTGTATAACCGGGATTTTACTATATACATATAAGGTTCCCGGAAAATATCTTTAAGCGCCCAAATAATTTACGAATGCAAAGTCCATAATTATGAGCGATAGATCTATCTATATCAGTGATGCAGAAATTTTTTTGTATGGAGGAAATAAAGTACTTCGTGAAATGTAGTAGTCGTTCTCGTTTCTGCTATAAAAATATCACATAACGACGCATAAATCCCCTATAAAGTTCTGCTTGAAACTAAAATCCGAATATCCAAATATTTGACTGATTATTTATACTCTTACCACTCGATAAAAACTTTACAACAGACAAGTTTACGAAGTAAGGTGTTACTCATTTTAGTAGACCAAAATTATAACCAAGATCTGGAGTTTTTCATGGTCTGTGATTCATAAAAATACATTTTAACTGGTCTGGCATATTTCCATCTTGTTTGGATTTTTTTCATCTTATTTTTTTCAAAATTTTACCGATCAATCTTCTGAATAGTTTGCCGGAATGTCAGGAATGTTCATTACTGTTAACTGAACTCTTTGCTTCTATAAATATTCCCCGCCTCAGCAAAATTTCTATTCAAGTCAAATTCTTGCTACTTAAATTATAACTAACACATAAATATGCATGTGTTTGCGGAGCCGCTGGCACAGATTTGCGGATCCCCTGGCATGGGTTTGCGGAGCCTTTGGCATGGATTTCGGAGCCTCTGGCATGGATTTTGGAGCCTCTGTCACGTGTTTGCGAAGCCTCTAGCACAGGTTAGCGGAATCTCTGGCATGGGTTTGAGGAGCCTCTGACACAGATTTGCAGAGTCGCTGGCAAGTGTTTGCTGAGCCTCTGGCATGGGTTTGCGGAAGGCACGAGTTTGCAGAGCCTCTGGCAAGGATTTGCGGAGCCTCTGGCAAGGATTTGCAGAGCCTCTAGCACGGATGTGCGAAGGCTCTGGAATGGATTTGAGGAGCTTCTGACACAGTTTTGAGGAGCCTCTGACTCGGGTTTGAGGAGTCTCTGGCACGGATTTGCGAACCCTCTGGCACGGGTTCACGGGGCCTCTGGCATGGATTTACGGAGCCTCTGGCCCGGGTTTCCGGAACATTTGACATGGGATTACGGAGCCTCTGGCACGGATTTGCGGAGCCTCTGACATGGATTTGCGGAGCCTCTGGCACGGGTTTGCGAAACCGCTGGGATCGGTTTAAGGGACCTGGTTGGGAATCATTGTTCTATAGTAAGGGAAAGAAGTTGGACCAAATAAAAGTAATTGCAGTGTTTCTAACATATAATTGAAGTCTGGAACAGGAAGATAGATGCAAAAAGAGATAGAAAAGAAAATATCAATTACAAAATTATGGAATATTGTCCAATTAGTAGTAATCGGTATCAGAAATGCAAAAAAAAAAAAAAAGAAACCCTGCAAACATGGAAGGCAATAAATACTGACCGTTCTTCATCGGTTACTGTATTTTGTAACACAGTGATATCTTTATGCGTCTAAAATGTGTCCGATATCTTTCTTACTTCCATTCAAATGCGTATTGTCACTTATAGAGCTATTTTGAACGTAATCTACATTAGATTCCTGTGCATTAAGTGTTATTTATTCTATTATTTCTAAGTGTGATAAAAATTCGTCTAAAACCATATAGTGTTAAATATATGCTTTCTGTAAACGATTTAGTGTCGATTCTTACAAATTAGACGATACTCAAAAATTTTGTAATTGGCATTTTTCATCCATATCTTCCTATTTTCCTAATTTCTTCTGTTCTATCGCTGAAATATGTTTTATGTTTTATTTGAAAAATACTTTATTTGATATTATTGTATCAAGTATTAAAGAAATTATTTACACATACAGAGATATACATGGGATTAATTGATATGGGAGAGTATTATTATTCTTAGGAGGTAAAAGCTTCTGCATTACCGGATAAGATGATTTTATTATATTTTTAGTACTATTCAATCACTAATAAAAGGTATTCTTCAAGTTAGTATAATTATAATTGGAAATTAAAAAAAATTCCAACAAGACAATGCACCGATATATACGCAACAAATTACCTAGAAATGATTCACAAATAAAAGAATCGAGTTAATAAAATGATTAGCCCTTCAACCATATTTAAAATAAAATAAAATTCAATTAATTAACCGCATTATGTAAAACAAATGTATTACTGATAATCTCTAAGAAAATTTTATATCTTTGAAATATATATTTCTTATCAGCATGTAAAACATTATCTATAAAACTACATAAGCAAATGCTTTAAATTTGAGTTCAACATTTCATTTCCAAAGAAACTTTTAAATCATCACTGATGAAGGAACTGCGAAGTAGTTTATCATTTTTATAGAAGGACAAAAGGATGTTATAAGTCAAAATACCTCATTTTTCTACTCAGTTTTTACTTCACCATTTCATTCAATTCATTCCAGGAAAGAAAGATAGTAAAATATTATTAAGAGAGTGTGAAAAACTTTGAAATAAAATGATAAATCTTAGGGATTTTCCGGAGCAGATATATTAAAGAATTACTACGCGTCTTGAAGTTGTGAAGAATGGGAGAAGGCTTTAAGAACTGAAGAGGGCCGCGGGGAATGTATTTCCGGGAATTTTTATGACTGATTCTATGTACTTCTTCCAGCATTACAAAATGCAATTTTGAAAGGAAGGCAATACAATTTTATATTCTAACATAGAATATTTCTAAATATGAATTCCTATACCACATCCATGCATGCTGCGGTATACACAAAGTATTAGTATCAGCCTATCAGAGCCTAGTTAGATGCTCATAATAAAAATAGTTGATCAAACTGCTGTGACAAAATAACTCTTAAAAAGTTTTTCCTCCTTTGATAAGTGACTGATACACGATTGCCAACACTTAGTCGAACCTTATAGTTAGAATCGTAACAAAAATTACTATATTTCATAAATAACTATTATAAACAATTGTAAATATAGCCATTTTATAGATAGATTAAGCCATTTTTGGGTGATAAGCGATAAAAATAAAATAGCAAAATTTAGATACAAATTGGATAAGTTGGTAATCCTGATTCCACAGAACTGTTTCGTACTTATTGCAGCAGAGTGAACTAAAAGTTAGGCTTTTATCTTAGTGTATCATTAACATATCTATATCTTATCTTTTAACAGGGCCGTAAAATCGTACATAGTGGACTTATTATTATTGTAGTACATTGCGTTTTGTGTGCCCGCTATTAACCCTACAATTGTTTACCTTTCACGCGGGTTCTGTAAAGGAATTATTAATTAATATAGTACTAAATAGAATGCACCATTTTAACTTTATCAATAAAACATTTATTAACAACATAAAATACCTAATTATTTAATTACAACAATTATTCTTATTATTAATTATTGCGACTGAGGGACCATGCGAGACCACTTAATTGCCTAAAATATGTATTAGACCTGGTTTTTCAATGGGCACATACCTTCAAGTCTGTTTTGAACATAGACCATAATGCTTGCATCAGTAACTTGTACCGGCTATAACTCAGGTTGTTTGGCTCCGTCTCGAACTTCTGATTTGCACTGCACACATCAATAGATCTAACCATTATTTTGGAACATCTACGGAACTCTCTACATCTCTAGTCGTTTTTATATCATAATGTTGCAAACGTATTCTAGTAACTTCTGCAAGTCTCGTTCTCAAGTCACAGGTTGTGGCTTTTCTTCTTCAGGGCTGTTACTCCCCTTTTCTTACATTTGCAGCATTCATAGTGACGCAACAAGTACCTTTTCCATTGGTCAATTTTTTATCCAATGTCGTTACTTCCAATTTCGTAAGAGTTCGTTCGGCCCCCTCTGTCTTGACACTCCTGGTTTATGGTTTTATCTGACCTTTGGGTTCACATGCTGTAAAACCTGGTGTCATTCAGACTGGAAGCATTGTTTGCCGTTTCAGACACAATAAATAATGTACATAAAACTGTCTCACCAAAGTGTGAGATCTATTTCTGGTCTCACACTTATAATGCGCTTCTCAGCATGGGATAGGCGATATCTTCAATTGCAGCAAGAAAACTTGTTATGTACTACAATTTTGCAAAAAATTATTATAAAAATAATGAAATAATTGTTTGACATTCATACTTTTCCTTTCATGCTCTTGCACTATGATTTTGGACTATGTTTAGTCACGCAGGTAAAAAATTGGTTATCTGTCTTCAACAATTACTGATGCTTTGATAGCAATTTCGCCAATGGAAAAAAAATTGTTAGATGTTAGATTCTCAATAACTTGAAAAGTATTCAAAGAAATTGACTACTCCCAAAGACATAGGTACACCCACTACTGTTAACTTAAAAGTGAAACTTCGTTTTAAGAATATTATGAGTACTCCCCATAAGACTCAACGAGCTGGATATACTCGAAAAGGCATTAACAAATGAGGTAGTGGTTAATAAAGATATGTTTCCTCCTGCAAGATAGGTGTCCTCCCTGAAAGATACACCCTGGAGAGCCCCTGGATACCCCTGGATATGCGTCCTCCCTCCCCTAGAGAGCCCCTGGATGTTTTCCCTGAAGAGCCCCTGGATGTTTCCCCCTGGAGATATGTGTTCTCCCTCCAAGTGCAAAGCCGATAAAACAGACATTTCATCTTTTCTGTAGACAGTATAACTTCGTAATACGTTTACAGTAAATCTTGTTTGTAATTTTGTCACATCATATCGAAGTTGTGCACACCGTGTACTACAATTTCATTAGTTGAAATATTTATTATTTTTTGTTCCAGAGTAGTTAAAAATCTAATTATTTTTTGGTATTTAACTACTTCATTCTTAGGCATATATTTACAACATTTTTTGGGATTTCACAGTCAAAGCTGCATAAACAAATCTGCGGGTGTGTCTGATAAGAGTAAACTCTATTGTTCAAAGATACTTAATTACGCTTACAGAAAATTGCTTTTAGAATGTATATGTGAGACCATGTGGCGCATATGCAGTTTTTGGTATTTACGACGAAACGAAGCGTAGACTCTTAGTCACCGTTTTATGGCAGTCTTAGTCCTTAAAGTTATGACCCCAATAATTACACTTTACACAAATTGCAGGTGTGATTAGGGCAAAATATCCTAGGACCAAGACTTAAACCAAGATTCCCTGGAAGCTGAAACAGCCAATAATGAAAAGAAGCGACATCGCACTGATGCACAGCCAATGAGAGCAAGAAGGGCGTAGATGAACTCCAAGCAAAATGATGTAGCTGCAAGGAGGAAAGTCAACGAATAATAATGACTGATTATTCAAGAGTTGAAGAGAGAAAGTCGTGATTTCAAGCAGTGTCGTTCAGAGAGAATCGTTATTCATTTGAGTATTTAGAATATTACAGAAAAGACAAAATCTGACTCCAAATGTCAGAAATAGAATCAGAAAAGATGACAATCATGCTGCGCTACAGATCCGAAATGTGCCAGTCTTCTTGTATGTTTGATCAATTTTTGAACTTTGGTATACGATTCAAAAAGACCTGGTCTCATACGGTGCTTGTCTCATCCTTAAGCGTTTGTTAATAAATTCATGTAATTTTAATAATATAGAGGTGTGAATAAATGGTAATTTATTTTAAAGGTTAAAAAGTGGATTTTTATGTGCAATGTTTTGATTTAATGATTATGTTAAGGAACTCGTGCAAAGAATTAATGATGTGTGCTATATATTAAGTAATGAAATCAGGTATAAATGGTGTAACGAAATTAAGTCTTTATTGTGTTTTTGACTTTCCAGACCCTTCAAAGTGTCCCCATGGTGACCTATAAGGCTCAATCCCAGAAGACAAACTTATAGCATCGACTGCGGCAAAGAACTTATCAGTGACCGATTTTTGATTTACCCTTCTTTGCTTAGTGCCGGAGAAAATAGGAAGATAATAGAGATCGTGCAAAGCATTTCTGAACCCTAGTATCGACAATCAGACAGAACTTAACGTAGTCGGATTTTTGATTTACTGCAGGGGGGGGGGGATAAAATATTTGAGTTTTTAGAAAAGTATCTTCAGACCCTTTATAAATTCTCTGGTGACCTATAATGCTGAATCTTTGCCCACTTTTAGTGTCTGCCATTGGATAGAATCTAACGTAGTCGAAGTTTCGGCCTCCGGGATACAAATATTATAAGAATTTTTAAAGGTCTTTAAAGGTCCTAAATCAGCTTTCTGGATGCTTAGAATGTTGAATGCTTGCAGACTTATAGTATCGGTCACTGGACTGAACCAAACGGGGCCGGATTCTTAATATTTTCTGTGGAGTGAACTAATTAAAGTGACGGTCAAGTCTCTCAGAAATCTCCCAGAGATAATAATGGAGGGTATGGAAGGCTAAAACTCGACCACGGGGTGAAACCTAACCGGGCCAATGATACAACAAACACAATGAAAGTTATTAAAAAAGTCACAGCTTAATTTTTTAAGAATGTTAGTTTCCCTGTCTCTGACAGACTTAAATACTAGTCAGGCTGAAAGGAGTAACTAAATTTTTTCAAAAATAGTGTAATGATATAAATCACCATCTAATCAACGACATAAAAAATACTTTAAAACAAAATTCAACACCCCATTTCGAAAGGATATTTCAAGGCCTTCACTGATAAAGGAACTGCTAGGCAGTTAATCATTTTCATATAAGGACAAAAGGACGTTATAAGTCAAAAGTTCTCATTTTTCTACCCCCACTCCTCACTTCAGTATTTCATTCCATCTATTTCGGGAAATAAAAATTGTAAAATATTATTAAAAGGGTGTGAAAAAAAACTGTGAAATAAAATGATAAATCTTAGAGATTTCCCCCGAGGAGATATATTAAAGAATTATGACTCGTTTTGGAGTTGCAGGGACTGCAGGACGGCTTTAAAGTTTCTCAGGAAATGCATTTCCGGGAGTTTTTGTCACTGCTTCCGAATATGTTTTCCAACATTACAGAACTCAATGCTCGAAGAAAGAGAATGAAGTATCAAATTTTGCTTTAAGAGAGATTTTAAATGTGACATTTTGCATCAGGCAGTTGCGGTATATTTAAAATACAAACATGATACAATCTGATTCTTTTAAATATATATACATATTACTGTGCTTATAGTATAATGTATAAGGAAAGTATTGTGACCGGATCGAAAATTCGAATTTATGTTTTCGACGGGAGATCACGTTTCAAGCATCCCTGAATACGAATCAACCGTATTTGTCTGACATGATGTCTGTTTGTGTGTGTGTCAGTGAGTCTATGGAGACGATATCTCACGTACGAATGGAACGATTCAAATGCAATTTGGTACACAAATTACAATCCGTGAATACTGGAAACTCATTGTTTTTATACATAATCGAATGTTTAGAACCCCCCCCCTAAATTTTTGAGTGAAATTTTGAAAAAATCATCAAAAAATCAAAACCTTTAATAAAGTTACACAAATAATCATTTTTTTTTTTTTTTGTGAATTTCCATTAGAAAACGATTGACAGAAATTTTTGAATGCTAGCATGAACCGTGTTCGAGATATTGCATATTATTTAAAAAAAACTATAAAAAAATGATATTAAATGAAAGAAATATTAAGTATTATGAATATTCACTTTTCATAAGTAATATCATGCGATAAATTTGGTGACATTATTCTCGCTGACGACTAATTGGTGAAAACTCAATATCTTAGAAAGAACATAAAAGTAGACTTTAAGAATAACCCATTTTTTCGTAACTCTTGGCGACAAATTTAGAGAGACATCGACAACTTGGCGACTATTTTAAATGTTCCCAAAGTGACAAAAATTGAGATAAATTACTAAAAATGACGTCATATGCGAAGTAATGTTCGCAAATTCTGATTTCCGTCATATGATGGTCATACCTTCTACTAGTATATAAGAATCGCTCGCTTCACCATTTGTCTGTAACAGTTGGGGGTGCATTTGGCGAACTTAGCGAATAAATTAGCAAAGTATCGCCAAGTTGGCAATATTTCTCCCCAGATTGAGTAAAATATCGTCAAAATTGAAATAAATAACGCTAAATTAATGAATTAATGAAAATGATGCCTAGTTGATGAATTAATTATTTAAATATTGTAATATAATGGACTATATCGCTTATTGAGGATGCTATCAACAGTGATAATTGTTTATTTACGGATGCACAAAATATAAGTTAATTGGGTATTTAAAAACAGTTTTACATGTTGCTATCCGGAAAATCGTCAATAATCAAACCACAGTACCATGGATCTTATACATTATTTTTTTACTGTAAAAGTATTCATTGCATTGTATAAGGAAAGTCATGTGCTGCTCACATCAGATATTTTTTGCTTAAGTATAGCGAAAAAAAGAACCTATGTTTTGCCGATTGACAATGAGTTAAGCCTAAATTACTGCATTTGAAACATGAAGGTAAAGAGAAACTATATATCTACGGTTTAAAACTTCATCAGAAGTCATACATCAAATACTTCTTTCAGGCTTTTGCTCGATAGTGAAAATATACTGATTTCAAAATAGGTAGTTATTTAATTATGAGCATTTTATGAGCAAAATTTTGTCATAATTACTGTAATTAAGAATCATAAATTATTTGATCCGCAGTCATTTTAATCTAAATAAGTGTGCAATTTATGTTTCATTAGAGGATCCCGCTATAATTAATTCGCATTTGTCTGGGTATTATACTAGTGCATGAGCTGTACCTTCATTTTGTTAATGCTTGTGAAACAAAAATAATTAAATACTATGAAATAGTAATGTTTAAAAAGTCCAATGGAGACTAAAGCTCCAGAGATTGGGTAGTTAATTACCAACAGATAACAAATATTAAACAACCCTATTTTGCACATATTTTTCGTGAGTAGTAATAAGAAATGTTGAAAGTCATAAAACCTAGTGATACACTGTGCTACTATCAAGTAAAGCAATTAGTTTTATCACAATTAACTTTGTGAATGCAATTAGTTTTATCACAATTAACTTTGTGAATGCAATTAGTTTTATCACAATTAACTTTGTGAATGCAATTGTCTTCTGTACTTAATCTTCTTTAATTTTGATACGTGGCGCGACTGTATTTTATCCCCATAGAGGATTTCAATGTTAATGCAGTTATAAAAATATCCACCGCATAGGCGGTGAAGTGGATAGCGTCTTCGGCTGCTGTCTTATGGGCTCGGGTTCGAATCCCGAATAAGGCATGGATGTTACTTGAGGATAAAGACAGTCTTCCGCCTTCTGGGTCCTCGTTAAAATGTGAAGCTGCACCCCTCCCACCTTCGTCAGTGATGCTTTATTATAATAAACTTTGTTCTCTCGACTCTTCGTTCTTCCCCGCGTCACTGATCCTGAATTGTCTCCGCCGAAACAGGATGTCATTAGTAAAACAAAAAAAAAAATACCCTGTTTCTAGTACAGTTATCGTCCTAACATGATCGTCCTAAAAAGGTACTAACAAACGCAAAAATAGTCCCTCGATGCTGGCGTCTATAAAGTGTTCACCTTTCGACCAAAAAATAAATTTCCTACCTATAAATCGAAGTTATTATATGGGAATATGTAGATTACTTTTCAACATATTAAAAATTAGTTTTAACTGTTACTGAACAATTTATTACGTTGAACCTATGAAATAAATGGAAAATTAGAGGCGAATTTGAAATAGAATAAGCGTTACAATCACTTTTATTCAAAATGTGATTATATTTATGATCCTATATTATTATCTTTATTATAAACATCTGCAAGCAATATATCTATACACAAAGTTTGCGCTCAATGCATTGTATAAAACGTGAGTTTGAAGGTATAGCAGGAAGCAATTCTCTCCAACTCCGTGGCTTAAATATTCGTAATCTGAATTTTTAACTTGGGGTGACCTCTTAATATTAACTTTCGTATTTATCTGAATCATGGAGACTGTCTCATCTTTAACTCCATGAACTGAATACAGTTTTCATTTTATTTCTTCACGCACTGAAGTTTCATGACCTTGGAATTGCATTATGGTGTGGCAACGGCTTTGGCTTGAGATAATATAAACACAAAGTAACAAATAAAGCCCATCTTTGATAAGCTATTTCTCAAGATCCAAAGGTTAACTTAAAACAAGAAAGATCAATCATGCATAAAGCATTATTTGTGAAACACTTTCCAACTGAAATACAATTTTTTTAAACATCTCTAAAATGCGATTCATTCAGCAGTGATATATTAAAAATTATCACAGTACTACAATAATTTATTTTATTTAAACTTGAAACTTCATCCCAAAAAATTAATTTTATTCAAATTACGTCATCAAAATAAAAATAGTTTGGCTCTCTATGTAAAAGCAGTGACTATTTCATTCATAGACTTTTATTAAAGACTCCAGAGTTAAATAATTTTGTATGGAAAAAATTAACAATTTTTATACAACTCATCTTACAACCACTTCTTTAGAGTCTGCATCCATTAAAATTAGACTTCGTTGCAGAAATAATCAAAGTTTGATGTTCATTTAAACTCAAAAATATTTTTAATTTCGGTGGCGCAGAATATAGATGCACAGAAAATACACAAAACTAAAGCGGTTATTAAATATAAATTTAAAAGAACTTTAAAAATCACGATTTTTACACTGAAAAAAAATATGGATGCCGTATTTTATTTTTAACTGAGTCATGTGATTCATATTATATGGGTGTATTTGTTATTTTAATTTGTATTACAGCAACTACCGAAAATATTTTACTGAATTTTTCTTTATATATTTTATGACATAATTTAAATGTTTCCTAAAATTTTCGAAGCAATTTGTGAATTTAAACTTCGCTTAAAAATGTTTGAAAAATTAGGTCCCATAGAATTCAATATATTTCACTTCTACCCGGATTCAATCGAAAACTAATTTTGTGATATTATTCATTTACATTCTCATACGCCCCACAGACTGTCTCAACAGCATACTAAAATTTCATTTTGATAAAGTCATTTTTACGGTAGTTATCGTGCGAACGGACAGGCAGGCAGGCAGACAGACAGACAGAATGAATGAACAAAGTTATAAACACTTTTCAACTATATTGTAAAGGGTTAAAAAACGTAATTTATATTCTGATTCAGCGTGGTCGAATTAGTGTACATTATGTTTTTAGCTCTAGTGGTTTCATATATAACGCTCTGACATCCTAACACTGCAGATATAGAGCGGTGATAATACTTAGTGAATGCTGCTAAAGTGTGACGGAAAAGTGTGACGGAAAAGTGTGACTAAAACGTGTGACGAGAAAGTGTGACGAAAAAGTGTGACGAAAGTGTGAAGAAAGTGAGACATACTTTAAGCGGATAGGTGTGATAATTTCTTAATTATATTATTTGTTGAATATTTTCAAGAAACTCTTCATAAAAATAATACACTCTAAGACAAAACAAAAATCGATCCACCCCGCAAAATAATCAGATAGGAATGAAACTGTATATGCGAACACCTGTCGACCGAACAGGCAAATGATCAAAAATTCGCAGCCAGTGAATGAATAGTCGGAACTGCAACGCATTGAAACTGAGCGCCAGGGTGGTGTATATAGGGAGCGAATCTCGCTTTTATGAACAAAACTTGCAGTGGATTTCGGTTGCATGTACGTACCTTGATTGTAACAATGCCTCGGCGGC
This sequence comes from Amaurobius ferox, assembly GCA_951213105.1. Lineage (NCBI taxonomy): Eukaryota > Metazoa > Arthropoda > Arachnida > Araneae > Amaurobiidae > Amaurobius > Amaurobius ferox. The sequence continues at coordinate 16,407,712 of OX578135.1, forward strand.
GAATTCATGGCCACGTACCAAATTTTGTCTCATTTGGATAATTCTTTCTTGGTGCGTGGATTTTTTGTCTTAGAGTGTACCCTTACGTCAGATTTTAAAGTGTTATAGAGATCCTGAAGTGATTTGTTAAATTAGTGACAGCTTGTTGAAATGTGAAAATGTATGAGTAAGTTTGATCATTTTTTGTAATTCTAAGTTGATTAGTATGAACACTCATATTCCAAAATAAGCGATTCAAAGTAAACAATTTTCTTTGTATTGAAAAATCATGCTGACCCTTCATAATCAGGAATTTTCGGATCGATTTGCAGAGGATTATATTTACTGCAGAACAATTAGACGGGTTCTGCAGAACAACACACAAAACAATGTCAGTTCTAACTGAAACTAATTTAATTTCTTTTTGAATATCCAGTGAAGAATAATTTTTATTTCCAGGTTTTCCGGAGAAAAGTTTGAGAGAATTATCCTAATGTATAGGAAAGTAGATGAAATCCAAATTTAATTTTCCATACTGGAAAAACTTTTAAAAATCAAGCTGATAATGGTACTTAATCATTCCTGGACAGAGACAGAAGGATGCTATATTTTAAAAGTTCCTCTTTTTCAGAATGTAACTTTCTCGAATGTAGCTTCACCATTTTATTCCATCCATTACCGGGAAGAGAAAGGATCAAATGCTATTAACTGTGAAACAAAAGGCTTGAAAATAAAATGATAAATATTGAGGATTTTCTGAAGAAGACTTAATATAGAATTTGTTATAGAAACACCTATCCCCACATGTTTTGAGTTGGAGTGGGTGAAAAATAGAAAATATAATTTGAAAACAATTCCACATATTTAATAAGTTTCTCCTTTTTGTTTGCTTACGTTATTGAAGAATGAAATTAAGAAAATGTTTTTACCTAATTTTAATACTTTACAACACAGTAGTAAAATGTTTATGACTTATGATCATTATGTCTGTCTGTCTGTTTGTCTGTCCAATCGCACGATAATTGAAGTAAAAATCTGATGTGGGCAGCACATGACTTCCCTGCAGACTCAAATTCATATTTTCTTTATTTCTTTAATAACTCGTTAGGTTGAGTTTTATTGCACCAAATAACTCTAAATTTGCATTTTTAATTCAATCTTTTGTTTTTATTTGGTAATTGGACATTTCTCCGAAATCGGCGTAACAAAAATGCAAGAAATTTCAAATATCTTGAGAGCAGTCAGTCCTAAAGTATAATGGACTGTGTTATATTCTTTTCCTCGTCAAAAATTGCATATAAAACAAAAAATTATTTGATATATTTGAGCTTATATAGTTTTTTTTTCGATTTTGGCAATTTTTGCGGGCCATTTCGTAAAAAAAGGCAGGTTGTTCTTCTCTGAATTATACCAAAATCTAATCAGCTTCAGAGTATCCCACAAGTAACTTATCAACCAATTTTTGTGCAATTGGGCCAATTAGTATTTTAGCTAATGTGGATACATGAAATTTTTGCGGGCCATTTCCTGAAAAAAGGCAGGTTGTTCTTTTCCAAATCGTACCAAAATCTAATCAGCACCAGGGTCGACCACAAGTGACCTATCTACTAAATTTTATGAAATTTAGTCGATTAGTTGAGTTAGAGTGGAAATATGCAATTTTTACGGGCCATTTCGTAAAGAAAGGCAGATTATTCTTTTCCAAATCGTACCAAAATCTAATCAGCACCAGGGTCGATCACAAGTGACTTATCTACCAAATTTTATGAAATTTAGTCGATTAGTTGAGTTAGAGTGGAAATATAGAAGTTTTGCGGGCCATTTCGTAAAAAAAGGCAGGTTGTTCTTTTCCGAATCATATCAAACTTTAATCAGCACCAGGGTGACCTACAATTGACTTATGTACCAAATTTTGTAAAATTTGATCAATTAGTTTTTCAGTTACAGTGGATACAGACAATTTTTGAGAGCTATTTTGCAAAAAAGGCGGGTTGGTTTATTCCGAAAAGTACCTAACACTAATCAGCACCAGGGTCACATACAAGTAACTTACCTACCAAATTTTATGAACTTCGGTCGATTAGTTTTTGAGTTAGAGTGGATACATACATTGCACAGACCGACACACAGAGAGACAGACAGACAGACAAACACACACACAGACAAACACTAAAAATAGTTTTTTCGAATTCTAGAGGTATCGAAACGTGTAGATCCGTCGAAAACTCGAGTTGCGATTTTCGACATGATTCCAATACTTTCCCTATACATTACCATGCATTGCAGGGAAAGTAAAAAAAAATGACTTTATCAAAATGAAATTTTTGTATATTGTTGAGACGGTCTGTGGAATATACGGGAATGTAAATGAATAACATCACCCAATTAGTTTTGGATTGAACCTAGGTTGAAAAAATGAAATACAAGGAACCCTATGGGACCTAGTTAAAATTTACAATTAAAAGTTAAAATTCACAAATAGCTTCGAAAATATTAAGAAATATTTAAGTTATCCCATAAAGTATATAAAAACAATTAAGCAAAATATGTTCGGTAGCTTTTTAAATAAAAATTGAAATAATAATTATACTCATATAATATGAAGAGATCACGTGACCCATTTTAAAATAAAATATGGCATCCATCTTTTTCTCAGAGTAAAAATCGGGATTATTAATGTTTTTTTAAATTTATATTTAGTGTTGCATTAGTCCTAAAACCGCTTTATTTTTACTTGTTTTCTATGCATCTATATTCTGCGTCAACATAATTTCAATATTTTTTAGTTTAAATGATCATCAAACTTTGATTATTTCTGCAAAGGAGCCTAACTGTAATGGATGCAGAATGTAAACATGTGATTGTAAGGAATTGCTGATTTTTTTTAACGCGAAATTATCTCTGGAGTCTGGAATAAAATTGTATGAATGATATACTCATTGCTTTTACATAGAGGCAAGACGAGTTATATTTCGATGACGTCATTTGAATAAAGTTCATGTTTTTTTTATGAAGTTTTACGTTTTCAAGTAAAATAAAGTATTACAGTTTTGTGATAATTTAAAAAAATCGCCGCTGAATGTATCGCATTTCAAAGATGCGACACATTCAACGAATTGCATTTCAGTGGGACAGTGTTTAATAATCAATGCTTTATGCATGATTGATCATTCTTGTTAAATTTAGTTCGCTTTCACTTGCTGATCCTATTGTACAGGGTGTCCCAAATTAAACTACACATTACGGAGAGGGCTACAGCAAAAACTATTCATCAGCACGTCGTGAAATCGTCGTTCATCAGCAAGTCGTATCGTAAGGATATGATATTTTTTTTCAGAGCAAATAAAGTGTTTGTTCCAAAAACCATAAATAGAGGTCGCTTTTGGTGGTGTTTTTGCCCACATGAATGTTTAAAAATTCCGTTACACTCTTCTAAGGTAATGGTATGGTGTGGTTTTACTGCCTCATTTTGGAACCATTTTTTTTCGAAGAGCTCAGACCCACAGGTCTTGAAACGTGTTCTGTCACCGGGCCACGTTTCTTGTTGGAGAAATCCATCATTCCGGCTCTGTAAGCACGTCAATGTGCTAGAACATGTGTTTATGCAAGTGTTATGCAAGATGGTGCATTAGTGTTTATGCAAGATGGTGCATTAGTGTTTATGCAAGATGGTGCATTAGTGTTTATGCAAGATGGTGCATTAGTGTTTATGCAAGATGGTGCTCCTCTACATATAGCCAATTGTGTGAAACAAATGCTCAGGAGCTACTTTTCTGATCACAGAATCATCAGTCGTCATTTTCCTACGGCATGGCCAAGAGCCCCAGATTTGAATCTATGCGATTTTTGGCTCCTGGGGATATCTTAAAGACTTGGTCTACCGTGGACCCATAAGATCTCTGTCCGATCTTAAAGACAGCATAGCACGCCATGTGCGTAGCATTCCGATGCATACTCTGCCATCAACCATTGAACATGCTATGTTACGATTCCAGATGGTAGTAAACAATGATGGCCATTACATTGAACATGTTTTGTCCTCATTAGACGGATAAATTGTGTAGTTCATATTATATATTCTGTATAAAGGTATTATATGCCCTCTATTAGTGGCTTTTGGAACTAACATTTTTCTGCTCTATAAAAAATTCCCAGCATCTCCTTATGACACTCCCCAAATTTCATAACTTTCTGAAGAATAGCTTTTGCTGTGGCTCTCTCGGAAATATGTAGTATAATTCGGGACACCCTGGATATACTCAATACTTATTGTATATACTCAATACTTATTGTATATACTCATTGTATATCGCATACTGTTTTAAATTAAACATACTACAGAATAGAGAAAGTATTGTTTTCACGAATATCGTTGCTTTCGAGATTTTGATTCTCATGTATGTTTTATCATCAAAATAGGACGACCTCCTGAGCACGTTTAGATCATTTTTAGTGTGATGTCCGCACGTCTGTCTAGCTATCTGCCTGTGGTCGATTTTTATATACACGAAAGCTGCCCAAATATTAATGGATTTTTACGAAACTTTACACACTGCTTTGTTAATAAAATATCTAGAACAAGATATATATTTCTGGAATTCTTTGAAATTTATTCGAAATTTCATATATTCGTAACGTGGCAGCGTGGGATAAAATATGGCATAATTATGCATAAAATTGGTAATTTATGGCTAAAAATAACAATTTCAATCATTGCAGTGAAAAATTGTTACAATTTTTGTGTTCGTAACGTAATTAGCTCTCTCGAGGACGTACATTTTCGAACTTGGTGTCAATTAAAATACATTTTTCAAGCCCTTAAAAATCAAGGATAGCATGCTTTCATTGCAATCCTTTGAACTAAAGATTCAAATTTTTAGATTTTTTTTAACTTTGCAAAAACAATCTCAAGTCTCTTAAAATTATGCATAAGTGGAGTTATTTATGGCTCAATGATCACTAAACTTTACAGTTTCAATCATTGCAGTGAAGATACCGCGCCATCGGCCATCTTAGAACGCAAGTTTACCACCCTGGGTGGTTACATTGCCACACTTGGTATCAATCGAAATATTGTTTTCAAACCATTTTATGTGGAAGTGCAACATGCTACAATTGTGATTATTTGGACGACCAATACAGATTTTTCAAATTTGTTCTTGCAATATATGAAAAAAAAAATCACAAGTTATCTAACAATTGACTCTGATATGAGAAAGTAAGTTAATATTCCAGTTTCCTTCTATATAAAATTTATATATCGCTAAAACGTTATTACTTGAACATTTCTGCAATATAAGGCATGTACGTCTAAAATAGTGTTTGAGTAATAATTTATATATATGTAAGTATGTTTGTTTATTTGGTCTTGTGTCTGTATCGCATAAAAATTTGACGGATTATGCATCTTTTTGATGGATATCTTTCTCGAATTTGGCATGATTGTTCTCTACGTCAGTGGTTGGAGTCCAATGTTTGGAGTTTGAAATCTCGCGGGTTGTGGAAATATTAATAAGAATAATATGTCATAGGAGTAGCATTGTACAGATGATTATTTTTCAAAATTTTATGACTGGAAAAGGATATCATATCACTTAGAACTGCAATTAAATTAAATGTGTTTACACGACAGACGATTTCATTTAATGCATCCTCTTTCAATGTTAAAGAAATTGATATAATAGAACGATGATATAATAGAAAAATTGATATAATAGAAAATGAATAATTTACGAATTTTTTATAGTTATATAAGTTACGGTAATTGAATATAAGATTGTGGTAATATTTTGGCATAGATTGTTGCAAAGAGAAAAAAAAATGTTACGAAAGTAGCCTTTACTGCCATTTTTGTGTCTTCATTTTGTTGTTTGTTTACCAAACTCTATATTTTTATATATCAATTGTAAGGAATCTAGCTACCTCAACTGGAATTCGAACCACTGATCTTTGTACTGACCAGCCGAAACTCTGCCGTTGAGTGATTGGAACGGATTGCAAGCTCTTAACGTTGAAATGAGCTCTGCATTCTCCACCTTCTATAGTATCAGATTGGCTTGGAACAGACAATCTGATAAACCACATCCTGCTATTTTCACTTCAAGCTAGCCTGTTGATGCTATTTTTATCATCTATATTAGCTTAATGCTTGATCGTTGACTTTCCGATTTGAAATCGGTGCTCAATATACCATAGTCCACTGAATTCATAGTGCACTAACCTACAGGGTTGATTTTTTCGGGCCCCATTGTAAAACACCTTACTTCCCCATCCGGGAATCGAATCACGTATCTTCGTACCGGCCAGCCGATGCTCTGCCGTTGATCTTCTGGGACGGAATTAAAGGCTGTTATAGTCGAAGTGGAATCTAGACTATTTACAAACAAGACCGAAATATTTTATTCTTCAGATTTTCTTACAAAGATAATTTTGTACAGCGATAACATATATCCTTATGTTTTTATAGATATTTAATTCAATAATTTAAGGAACTTTTTTTTGAAAAGCAATATTAATTCGTTTAGAATTTGCACATACTTTAAATCACGAGTAACATCGTTCATATCTGCTAATGTGATATAATTTGTATAAATGGAATTTTAATGCAACAGAAAGTCAGGTGGAGCCTCTAACTTCAGGTATTTGATATATATTTATTGGCTATGGGTAAATTGTGCGTCATACATTTACCAGTAATCGCATTGCCGATACAATTTTGAAATTTGAAGACATTTGACATTTTAGTATCAATTCCATTCCGTGCAGACTGTTAATTACAATTACACTCTCTTGAGTCTGGACATTTAAATAAATAATTACTAACGTTACATTCAAAATCCCTATACTTCATTTACTAATACCTATTCTTAATGTATTTTTATTAATATTGAAATAGATGTGAATTTCGCCGTCTTTGGAATGAAGTTATTAAGTATATGATTCTCTGTTGCACAGTCGCCTTTCCTTATTAATAATTCCAAGAAGGATTAGAGTGGCCAGACTATTTTATTAATGATCCAAAGAGCAATAAAGCGTAAAGATGCATTTGGCCATTTCGCAACTCGAATAAATGCTTTGAATAATTTGGGGACAGTTGCGGCTTGCTATATCGGCGACATGTGATTATCAACTCTACATAGATGTGCCCAACACAATTTTAATGTTTATAAAGTACTAATGGATGATATCGAAATTGTATTGGTGTCAGTAGACTGGACATGAGGGGATAATCAAAGGAATGAGGATGGATCCTTAGGTGTTGGTTTGTCTCGCACTGATGAAGATGATCCAACATATCCAAGAAACAACAATATTGTTTCGACGTATCCTCTGGAATCATGGATGTGGGCTCAGGATACAAGAATCAGTTTACATTTATGGATAAGTAACACATTTATTAACAAGCACAACGTGAACAGGAACTATATACAGTAAAACAGCACTTGAATTTTCCACTCATTTCACAAAAGATCTAATACTATTCTCGAAACGTTGACGAATATCACAGTTCAATGTAACTCGTATCACATCAACTTCTCCCCAACAGAGTGATAACTCCTTTCATTGATTCTCTATAGCAACAGAAATCTCTCATATCTCATAGAATATTGGTTATTTCGAAGTGTTTCGCAATCATTCGAAAAGTCGCCAAATTGGCATAAATTGCCAAATGTGGCAACCCTTCCCTCTAATATCAGCACTTTTAACTCTAGATGCACGTCATATAAAACATTGCCTGTACGGAAGTTCTCGCCATCTGGTTTTCAAAATACACATGAGAGCATTTCACACGTTCATAACGATATCTTGATTTGTTTTATTGATTTGTTCGCTATTTAACCTTTTCCTTATCCTTTCACGCAAAGTGTTTCTACTTACCGAGTTTTTTTATGTAGTTCAAGCGGACAACACACATTCATCCAATTGGACCATACAAATTCATTATATTATTACTTTAATTTTCAAGAATACAAAAATTCCACCAGTGTTAGAAAATAGAATCCAAATTCTATATGTTAAGGTTTCATCAAGAATTTTTAAGAGTTACAATATACACTTTTCCTGCGCTTCATTTTAAGTACACCCTCTTAATTTGAATGCATTGTCAGATACAGGCATCACATTTTTCGACAATAAAATATACGCAACGAAGCTTCTAACCAGCAGCCCATCCATCTTGTATTTAAATAAACTTATTTTCTGTGCCAACACTCTGATTTCTGGGATTGGACATCCATCAGGAACACCAGACGTGTCGGCAGAGATACGAAATCAACGAAGTGCCCGCTATAAAAAGAATTACGTCAAAGTTCAGAGTTTTTAGCTTATTATAGAACAAGACGTCTTAGTTTATATCAAATGGGTAACGTTTTAACCCAGAATAAACTAAAACTCTTATGTGGGCAGTACATGGATTTCGCTATGAATACACATTCGTTTTCTCTTTCTACATTTCATTCTTTTTCAATTCCTTAAATATTGTTCACTTGCACAAAATAACTCGAATAAATGCGGATCGTAATCTTATATCTCGTATCTTAAATTACGCTGAATAATACTGCAGTTTTATTTCAATTTACTTCTTCATTTGTCGACTGGGGGCATTTTCAAAGTCAATGTGCTAAGCATTAAACAAGAAAGACCTATTATGTATAAAGCATTGATTATGAAACACTTTCCAACTGAAATGCAATTTTATTTAAACATCTCTAAAATGCGATAACTTCCGCGGTCATATATTTGTAATTATCACAATACTACATTAATTTATTATATTTGAAAACTTCAAACTTCAACTAAAATATGAACTTCATTCAAATGACGACATTGAAATATAAATTGTTTTGCTTAAACATCGCTAAAATGCGATACATTCCTCGGAAATATTTTTTAAATTATCAAAATACTACAATAATTTGTTATATTTGAAAACTTCATCGAAAACAACTGAAATTCATTCAAATGACGTCTTCGAAAAATAACACGCCTGGCTTTCTCTATAAAAGCAGCATTTCATTCATAATTTTTTTCCATTCATTTCATTCATCACAATACTGTAATAATTTATTTTATTTAAAACTTAAAACCATGGAGGTACAAGTAATTTAACGCGATGCTTAAAATTTCATCGAAAATAATCGTTTGCGTATCTGTGTCAATGAATGTTTCATTCATACCAGCTATAATGCAGCCTGCATTAGCTAAATAATTTTGCGTTAAAGAAATGCAGCAATTCTTATACAACTCATTCAACATCTTTTGGTATTTACATTTTCCATAAGTGAAAATTAGGCTTTGTTGTATAAATAATCAATATTGGATGAGTGTTTAAACTCAACTATATTGTAATTGCGTTGATTCAGTATGTAGATGCACATATTTTAATCAAAAATAAAGCGGTTTTAGGACGGATACAACACTAAATATGAATTAAAAAGAACTTTAACAAGAAAAATCAATCACGCTTAAAGCATTGATTATGAAACACTTTCCAACTTCAATGCAATTTTATTTTAAAAAGTCTAAAATGCAATACATTCCTCGGTAATATTTTAAAACTTATCACAATACTACATTAATTTATTATATTTGAAAACTTAAACTTTCATCGAAAAAAATGAACTTCATTCAAATGACGGCATTGCAATATAAATTGCCTGGTTTAAATATCTCTAAAATGCGATACATTCCAAGGTAATATTTTTAAAATTATCATAATACTACGATAATTTATTATATTTGAGAACTTCATCGAAAACAACTGAAATTAATTTAAATGACATCATAGAAAAAATAACACGTCTGGATCTCTCTATAAAAACAGCATTTCATTCATAACTTTCTCCCATTCATTTCATTCATCACAATACTATAATAATTTATTTTATTTAAAAATTAAGACCATGGAGCTACAAGTAATTAAACTCTATGCGTTAAACTTCATCGAAAAAAATCGTCCTTCTCTTTATAAAATGAATGAATATTTCATTCATATCAGCTACGGAGACTCCATGAACTAAATGATTTTGTGTTAAAGAAATACAGCAATTCTAATACAACTCATTCTACAGATTTTGCTGTTTACATTTTACATAGGTGAAAAATAGGCTGCGTTGTAGAAATAATCAAATTTGGATGAGCAGTTAAACTCAAATATATTGTAATTGCGTTGTTTCAATATGTAGATGCACAGAATTTAAACAAAAATAAAGTGGTTTTAGGACGGATACAACGCTCAATATGAATTAAAAAGAACTTAAAAAATCACAATTTTGAGACAAGATGGAAGCCATATATCATTTTGAAATGGGCCATGTGATCTTTTCATATCATGGTCACGTGATCGCTTCATATAAGGAGGTGTTATTATTATTTTAATTTTTATTTAAAAAACTACTGAATATATTTCGCTAAATTTTTTTTTGTATATTTTATGGAACAATTTGAATATTACCAAAAATTTTCGAAGCAATTTGTGAATTATAAATTCGCTTAAAAATGTTTGAAAAATTAGGTCCCATAGGGCTCAATGTATTTCATTTTTTCAACCCTGGCTCAATCCAAAACTAATTGGGTGATATTATTCATTTATATTCCCATAGGTCCTACAGACCGTCTAAGCAACATACAAAAATTTCATTTTGATTAAGTCATTTTTACGGTAGTTATCGTGCTAACGGACAGACAGACAGACAGACAGAATGAACAAAGTCATAAACACTTTTCAACTTTGTTGTAAAGTGTTAAAAAGAAATATATCTGCTGAAAAGTAAGCCCTAGACTTATCTGGTTGGTTTTATTAACACTTTCCAACATAAATGAAATATGTGTATGACTTTGTTCATCCTATCTGTCTGTCTGTATGTCTGTCTGTCTGTCCGTTCGCACGATAACTGCCGTAAAAATGACTTTATGAAAATGAAATTATAGAATGTTGTTGACATGGTCTGTGGGACATTTGGGAATGTAAATTAATAATATCGCCCAATTAGTTTTGGATTGAACTCGGGTTGAAAAAATAAAATACTTTGTACCCTATGGGACCTAATTTTCAAACATGTTTTAGGCGAAGTAAAATTTCGCAAATAGCTTCGAAAGTTTTAGGAAATATTCAACTTACACCGCAAAATATAAAAAAAAAATCAGCAAAATATGTTTGGTAATTTTTTAAATAAAAATTAAAGTAATAATTACACCCATATAATAAGAAGATATCATATGACCCACTTCAATATAAATATTTCATCCATCTTTTTTTTCCTCGTATAAAAATTGTGATTTTTAAAGGTATTTTAAATTTATATTTAGTGTTGCATCCGTCCTAAAACCGCTATAGTTTTGCTTATTTTCTGTGCATCTATATTCTGCGCTAAAATAATTACAATATTTTTGAGTTTAAATGATCATCAAACTTTGAATATTTCTACAACGAAGCCTAATTTTAATGGATGCAGAACGTAAACAAGAAATTGCAAGATGAGTCTTATAAGAATTGCTGAATTTTTTTGCGCAAAATTATTTATCTCTAGAATTTGGAATAAAAGTGATCTGAAGGAAATATTCATTGCTTTTACATACAGAACCAGACGATTTATATTTCGATGATATCATTTGAATAAAGATCATTTTTTCGCTGAAGTTTTAAGTTTTTAAATATAATAAATTATTGTAGTACTGTCATAATTTAAAATATATCAGCGCTGAATGTATCGCATTTTAGAGATGTTTAAATAAAATTGCATTTCAATTTGAAAGTGTATCATAATCAATGCTTTATGCATGATTGATGTTTTTTGTTGTTTGTTTGTTTTTGTAGTAAAAAATCAGGTATAAAATAGGCATTTAGTTGACACATTTGAGCAGTCGTAGTTTTTAATTTTTGTATTTTGATGATTTTCGCGGACCATTTTGGAAAAAATTATAGGTTCTTTTCTCCAAATCTTACCAAAATTTAATCAGCGATAGGGTCAACAAGTGACTTTGTATCTACTTATATCTAGTGAATATTGTAACATTTGGTCAACGGTTTTTCAGCTGTAGAGTAGATAAATACAATTTTTGAGGGCAAATTCGGCAGGGCTCACACGAAGCACAACCTTCACTCACACATGAGAGATACAACTGCTAGTGTTAGAACAGCGAACATGACCGAAGACGGTTTAAATCCACTAGAGAAGAAAAATTGGGTAAAAATCGGGGAGGAAGCAAAAAGTTTCGGAAAATAAAGTATTCCGAAGAAGAAGGAATTTTTCGGAAGAAAAAGAATTATTTCAAAGAGGAAGGAATTGCTCTTTCCTCTCTATTCTTTACTATCTTTTATCTTCTCTCGCCGTTTCTATTAACTCCATGGTGTAAACAAAATAAGGGGGTGAGGGGTAAAGTATGATTAGCTATTTCTTATGTAAATTTTCCTTAGAAAACGATTGACATAAACGTTAGAATGCTAACATGAACCGTTCTCGAGATATTGAACATTTTTCAAATAAATTTATCAAAAAATCCCATAAAATAAAAATAAAAATATTAACTGTTGAGAAATATGTTCACTTTTCATATGTAATATCATGCGATAAATTTGGTGACAGTATTCTCGTGATCCTAGCTCGTTCCGTTCACGAGAAAATATACTTTGAATAATACTTTTGTATTTGAATGCCAATTATCATTTATCTGCTATAAGGATAACTTATTTCTCCTTCCATAACGCTTGGCGAGATTTTGGCGACGAATTTAATGGAATGTCGCCAACTTGGCAACGTTTTTAATGTTGCCAAATTAACGAAAATCTCACCAAATGGATAAAAATGACGCTAAATCAATGAAAATGACGAGTAATTGACGAAAATTCAATATCTTGGAAAGAATATAAATATCTACTATAAGAATAACCTATTTTTTTTTACTGTAAGAATAAATTCATTGCATTATATAAGGAAAGTCATGTGCTGCGTACATCAGATTTTTGTAATTTTGTAATTGATTAATCTTCAATAGTCTGTTTATATTATCATTTTTCCGTAGCTGATCTATGCAAATTTGTCTGCCGATCTGTTTTACATATGAGCTTGTTTCCACGGTAATGTTTCATATAGCCACTGATGAAGTGTGTAGTGATAACCGAAAGGGCTCTGGCCTTTTAACATTTGTACGTCTTAGAGGATGATTTTATTTGATTAAATGACCTTTTTATCTATGTTATGTGTCTTTCATTTTATTACTTTCCTTATATACATAATGTATAAGGAAAGTATTGTGACGGGGTCGAAAATTAGAATTCGAGTTTTCGACGAAAGAGCACGTTTCAAGCATCCCTGATCACGAATCAAACATTTTTGAATTGATGTGTGTGTGTGTGTGTGTGTGAAAGTATGTGTGTGTGTGCGTGTGAAAGTATGTGTGTGTGTGTGTGTGTGTGTGTGTGTGAAAGTATGTGTGTGTGTGTGTGTGTGAAAGTATGTGTGTGTGTGTGTGAAAGTATGTGTGTGTGTGTGTGAAAGTATGTGTGTGTGTGTGTGTGTGTGTGTGTGTGTGTGTCAGTGAGGCTTTGGAGACGATAACTGACGAACGAATGGACCGATTCGAACGAAATTTGGTACAAAAATCACAATCCGTAAACACTGGAAGCTTATTGTTTTTATACGCAATCGAATGTTCAGAACCCTTAAATTTTTGAGTGAAATTTTGAAAAAATCGGCAAAATATCAAAACCGCTAATAAAGTTACGCAAATAGACATATCTTATGTAATTTTTCATTAGAAAACGATTGAAATAAATTCTAGAACGCTAACATAAACCGTTCTCGAGATATTGCACATTTTTCAAAAAAATTATCACAAAGTTATATAAAATAAAAAAAAAATATTTCCTATTGAGAAACATGTTCACTTTTCATATGTAATACCATGCGATAAATTAGATGACATCATTCTCATGAATCTAGCTTGTTCCATTCATGAAAAAAGATACGTTGAGTAATACTTTTGTATTTGAACAATAATAGTCATTTATCTGCTGCAAGAATAACTTATTTCTCCGTCCATAACGCTTGGCGAGATTTTGGCGACAAAATTGACGGAATGTCGCCAACTTGGCGACATTTTTAATTGTTGTCAAATGAACAAAAATCTCGCCAAATTGAAAAAAATGACGCTAAATCGATGAGAATGACGACTAATTGAAGAAAATTCAATATCTTGGAAAGAATATAAGTATCTACTATAAGAATAACTTGTTTTTTAATTGTAAAAGTAGTAAATTCATTGCATTATATAAGGAAAGTCATGTGTTGCCCACATCAGATTTTTGCTTATATAGTGAAGTAGACATGATACCACCTAATAATTAAAACTGAAACTTGTTAAAATATGTAGCAGTTGATTTTTTCAAGTGTTAGTCCTATCCTTGTAGGTTTAAATACTAAAATATATATTCTAATTTCATCAGTAGTATGTCCAGCTTACGTGTTAAGCATTCGCAAAGATATTGGGATTCAAATAAGATTATGCCAGTAATATAGCTGTTGCTATCATAACTGTTATTAATGCATATAAGGTAGACTTCGTGCGAATTCAAAACGTGTTCGAAGCAGACGCCAGTGGTATCGTTTGAATATTCTGATACATAAAGGGACCTGATATGAATGCATAAATCACGAATACGCGATTGTAATCTTCCAGGTTGTAGCATGTGGTATTGTGGGCATTCGTATAATGGCTTATGAAATATTTATGCATTATTGCTATTCTGGATCTTCAATATTAATTGTAGGTGGTTAAATATGAAGCATTTAATAAACAGCAGTGATAAATTTATTAATTATATTTTAGTTTGGATTTTTCCAAGTGTTGGATCAAGACAAATTTTGTTGAAATTTTTCAATGTCATCGCAAATATGCATGTATATAAAATTGGCAGAACATCAGCTGAAAGGAATTGGGACAGAAATTGATTTCAAGTTTTGACCTAAACGGAGAAATCAACTTGAATCAAACAGTGTAAAAATATAATAATAGTTAGCAAATTTAAAACCTTAATAATGCATAAAATCCCCCAAGTTTAATCTGTATTGAAGTACACTTCTTAAGACTATATTCCGTAATATACGAGTAATTCTAGTATATTATTGAATATAGTTTTAACAAAACATTTATTTGATTCAATTCAAGAAACCATAGACCACGCTGTATTTAATTATTGGCGTAAAGTAGCCAGGAATAATACCGTTTTAAGATTCCGACAAGTTTTGTATGTCTTGGTAAAATCATAAATCTTGTAAACAGGGGTGTGGTTTCGAAGCGTAACCTTTATGAAATGGTAGACATTAGCATGACATGCTGATAGAATATTTTTGCACTATAGCTCATAAGGATAAATTGTTATGAGTGAACAGCCAGTTATACTCTATACATGGTAATACATTATGTATTGCAGTGCTCTTCTAAAGCAAAATTGTGCATATATAATATTTAAAAAATTTAATATCATATCTTACACAGGGTCTCCCCCCCCCCATACACTGTCTCAAAGAAGGTGCTCTAATTTCAATTAACTAGGGTAAATTTCGACCACGGTTGGAATTGAGTAGAAAATCCTGCAGTTTATCTTCATCATCCATTATTTTTCGGATGAACTCGGTAAAATTAACACATTTGGGATAGTTTCGACATCACGACTGCACAGGATACAAGTCTGGATTAAAAATAAAATGAGAAAATACAGGGTTGTCGTTCCTATTAGCAGCTTCATCCCGATCTGATTTTAGAGGGAGGGTATTACGGG
This sequence comes from Amaurobius ferox, assembly GCA_951213105.1. Taxonomy (NCBI): domain Eukaryota; kingdom Metazoa; phylum Arthropoda; class Arachnida; order Araneae; family Amaurobiidae; genus Amaurobius; species Amaurobius ferox. Next base: position 16,423,469 of record OX578135.1, read on the forward strand.
TTTCAATTCGATGATAACAAATTATAATCTTGTTCCAGTCATTTAATGATTAGAGAATCACTTGGCCAGTTACAAGATCTGCTATTTGCTCTAATGTTGAAACAGTGATACCTTTATTAATAATACACACACCTTGATTTATCTATCCGTTTATCTATCTATCTCTGGGTAACACTGCTACAAAATATTTTCAAACGTGTTTCAATCACGGATAGACATTTCAATTTAGATACTAACCCAGACCATCAGCATTCAATAAACCTTCACGTCAATACTAAATTTTTTCGTTCACCAATTAACTTTACAAGTTCACTGTTGCTTGAATAAGAATAACCTATTTCTCAGTCCATAATGCTTGACGAAATTTTGGCGTTGAAATTTCCGGAATATAGCCAACTTGGCGTAATTTTTAGAATGTTGCCAACTTAACGAGAATATTGCCAAATTGATAAAAATGTCGCCAAATTGATAAAATTGACGCCAAATCAATGAAAATGACGACTAATTAACGAAAATTCAATATCTTGGAAAGAACATAACAAACGACTATATGAATAGCCCATTTCTCCACTCGTCCATAATGCTTGGCAAAACATTTGGCGAGGTGTCGGAAACTTGACGTCATTTTTAAAATATTGACAGATTGACGAAAATGTCGCTAAATTGATGAAAACGTCACCAACTTGATAAAAATGGCACTAAATAGGAACCTATGCATTGCAAAAATTTAATTCCGTCATATGACGGACATACCGTCCAGTATCTACATAAACAAACGAAACGGAATTAAAATACTGGTTTCAAAAGCAATACACTTTTGATTAAATTCAATTTTTAAATGAGATTTTTTTATTTGTAAAATTTCGATTATCCGTCTTATTAAGAACCGTTGCAACCTACTTTTTCAATTTCATTTTATTTTCCATTCTTCCTTATGATTTTCATTCTTACAATATTTAAGTGCCCCGAAGAAGTGCGCTTCCAGCACAGTTGAAAGCGCTGCTCTTTTTTTTTTCTTTGAGACACCATCGATCAATTTTAACGTTTAGCAGAGATCAATGCGGATCCGTTTCTTTTGAAATATGTTACTTGTAAAAGCACCTCTAGAAATTCTCGTTCTGTTGGAATTGATGTTAGCGTTACTTTCCAAAACCGTGTCTGACAGAACTGGGCCGACGTTAAATAATTATCTGAAATAAGAAGCGATAGGAGTGTTAAAGGTTTGGAGAAAGATAAGAGAATGTACATCTTGAAAACAATACTTTTAGGCCTATGGGAATAAAGTTGTAATTATTTGATTGGCTTAAATGTACTCAATTATTTGATAGGCTTAAATGCAAAATTTTGGGATAGTAAAATGCATAATCCATTTTAGAAAGAACCACTACAATCTCCTTCTCCATTTCTCTTCATTTTTAATTATTTTTATGATTTCCATTCTTACAATATTTAAGTACTCAGAAGAAGTGTTTTTCCTGTACAGTTAAAGGCGCTGCGCTTTTTTTTAAGCTTCTTCGATCAATTTTGACGTTTGGCAGAGATCTACGAGGATCCATTTCTTTTGAAAGATGTTACTTGTAAAAACACTTCCAGAAATTCTTTCTGTTGGAATTGATGTTAGCGTTACTTTCCAAAACCGTGTCTGACAGAACTGGGCCGACGTTAAATAATTATCTGAAATAAGAAGCGATAGGAGTGTTAAACGTTTGGAGAAAGATAAGAGAATGTACATCTTGAAAACAATATTTTTAGGCCTATGGGAATAAAGTTGTAATTATTTGATTGGCTTAAATGTACTCAATTATTTGATAGGCTTAAATGCAAAATTTTGGGACAGTAAAATGCATAATCCATTTTAGAAGGAACCACTACAATCTCCTTCTCCATTTCTTTTCATTTTTAATTCTTTTTATGATTTCCATTCTTACAATATTTAAGTACCCGGAATAAGTGTTTTTCCTGTACAGTTAAAGGCGTTGAGCTTCTTTTTTTAAGCTTCTTCGATCAATTTTGACGTTTGACAGAAATCTACGAGGATGCATTTCTTTTGAAAGATGTTACTTGTAAAAACATTTCCAGAAATTCCTTCTGTTGGAATTGATGTTAGCGTTACTTTCCAAAACCGTGTCTGACAGGACTGGGCCCGTGTTAAATAATTCTCTGAAATAAGAAGCGATGGGATTGTTAAAGGTTTGGAGAAAATGGACGAAAGAATGTACAGCTTGAAAAGACTATTTTACGAATCCTGTGGGAATAAAGTGATTAGTTTTTGATATAATTGAAGAATGTATTGTTATGCTATTAACATGCAAATTAATGTAATATTGTTAGTCGTATTAAAGTCTAACAAAATAAAATTGGCACTCAGTATTAAGTTTCAACTATTGTTGAATATTATTTTTAAACAATGTATGGAGCTTTGCGTCAAATGTAGTCTTCTTAAATGAAGAATGTCCTATTTAGAACTCGCTGCGTAGTTTATACTTAACTGTACAAAATTTCAGCCATCTAGGTCAGAGAAAGGCTGTAAGAGGATCTAGCAATACTGTTACACTTCTCCATCAAATTCTGCTCCCTCCTCGGGAGAGAAATCTAACATACAACTCCATTAGATTTTGTTTTATGGTTTGTACTAAATATATGCACAGATTTAATCTTTTAAGCCACCGGGAAGGCTTCTGGAGGGCATAAAAATACTTTTCTAAAAACATTTTCTCCGTCCCCGGAGGGGAATAAAAATACGGCTACATTAGGTTTTGATCCGTAGTCGATACAATAAGTGTCCACGATTCTGCCTTTTAGGTCACGGGGGAATTTCTGAAAGGTTTGTAAAAGTTTTCAAAAATATATTTTCACCAGGAGGAGAGGGTGATGAATTAAAAATTCGGCTTTGTTAGGTTTTATTCAGTGGTAGATATAGGTGTTTAAAAATTATTTCATTTGGGGCATTGAACGGCTTTTGGAGGATCTAGAAAAACAGAAACGGGTTTGGCAGTTCTTATATAAATTGTTCTAGTTAATCTGGTCCGTTTCGTATTATAATCGTGCGATTTTGATTCCATTATAACTGAGGGAGCAGCATTGCGTCACTCAAATTCTACGAAAAAACTCGCCGGCTATTCCCTCGGCCCTTGAGGATCCTTTTGGACCAGATGGCATAGTACGGGAGCAGTAATCGAAAGGTTCCGAGTTCGAACCTATCCCCCACCATCGGGGATCCGCGGCTCCCCACATATCTAATTGAGGTTGAGAATATTTAAGCCTATTTTAAAAATATATTTCATTTAATTTGCCTACTTATAAACCAAAACAACTGATTCGGATAGGGATGGGATAGCGCAGTGGTTAAGGCACGGGGATTGCACGCGGAGACCAGAGTTAGATTTCCGGCTCTGCCCAAACTATCCCCGTGTTTACGTGTAGTACGATCGAACTAAGTCTGTGGGTTCGAGTGTTTGGTGGCAGGGAAAGAAAGGTGCGGCCTCTGCTGATGCTGTCCTCCACTGAAGTCATGACTAAATGGGGTGTCATTGTCCCGACCATCAAAACAGATACCTTACAGCGTCGGAAACGTTGGACGGTTTGGATCGAAAGAAAGAAATGATTCGGCTGGAAACCGGTTACATTAGAAAACATAAATCATTATTCTGATCATTTGAAATCTAACGCCGTTTCAACATAAAAAAACTGTAAGTTTTTGTTTTCAAATAACACTTTAGATAGCGTCATCAATCTTAAACATGGCAAAATTAAAAGTATTATAGCTCGAAATCGTGCTTAAATAGAATGAATGAAAAACTAATTCGAATTAAAAAAATCAATCTCCCCGAGGAGTGTTTTCCAGGTTCTTCAAATACCTCTGTAAATGTGAAGGCCCAAAAGGCCTTCCAAGAATGCTGGGTCCGAAAAAAGAGAATAGTTCCTGTGGCTGCCATCCCCATTGGGTTCCTGCCTAAACTGTGTGGAACTTTTCGGGCCTTCCCAACTGATAACTACACCTCAGGGTAGGTCGGACGGTCTAGATAGAAAGAAATAAAGCTTAAGGGGAGTAGACAAACAAAAGAAAAATTATACATTATGTTTTTATTCAGTTCACCAGATACTTTTACTCGTATCAAGTTAACAATCCAACAGAATGGTGAATAATTTTTATACCCTCTGTAGAAAGTTCTGAAAAAGCACGTACTTAGTAAGCTTCAATCTAATCTACAAAGTCGAGCAATTTCTAGAACTCTTCAAAAGTCACCAAATTGCTGATTTTTCACCAAATTCGTTGCCAAAGCACATTAATCTCCAAAATCAACCGAATCCGAATTTTGAACTATATCAATGGTTTTCTGTTACGTATTCGTCCCAATATGATGTGACTTTCGTTACATATTTCCATTTCATACCCGTCATATTTCTATCAAGATGTATCTCGCGCCCTAAGATGTTTCACATCAGTAATGTGCTGAGTGTCACATCAATGGTGCGCAATAAGAGCTCGAAATTTCGCTCCAGTAGTTCAACGGTAGAGCGTCGGCTGGCCAGGTCTGAGATCTAGGGTTTGATTTGCGGTTGGGCATCAAGGCTCTTTACGAATGATACGACGTATTTTCTGGTATTACGAATTATCATGGGTGTACGCTCAGGATATAAAAATGAGTCCAAATTTGCGGAGAACTGACACGTTCAGTTAAAAGCACAGAGTAAACAGGAACAATATATAGCAGATAGCTAGATAACTATCTTACAAGATCAATAAATAATTGTAAGGTACAGTAAAATACAATTTAATGCTCATCTAATTTCACAAAATGGCTACTACTATTTTCAAACGTTTGAGGTATGTCACAATTCAATATAGCTCGCATTACGTCAACTGTCAGAACTGGGCTATGTCTCCTTTTACATATTATCATTGGAAACTTCCAGAAGGTGCTCGTATCTCAAAGAATATTCATTATTTCGAGAGGGTTCTCGAATATTCGAAAAGTCGCTAATAGTTGACAAATTAGCGATAAATCGCCAAACCTGGTAACCTCGAACCGCTGGTCCTGATATGGAAACCCTAGATTTAAGGTATAGGAATGTTTGCCTGTACGGTGTTTTTCCATTCTAGCTCTCGAAAATTTGCCAATGAAAGCATTTGTTAAAATAATATATGAAAGATGAATGTATGAAATAGTTGAGTGAAGCCTAGATATATTTTGCAATGCGTCATATATTTATATATTATTTTATATATTATTATATATATTTTATATTGAATTATTATTTTATATTGAATTATTGTTTTATAGAATTTTTATTTTATATTATTATAATATATTATTTTATATTGAAATTTACTATGGAAATGCAAAATTAATTTAAATCTCCAAAATAAATGCTTATATTCACTGAAGTCAATTTTCCAGGATTTAATATAATCGACAGAGTTATCGCCCCCATATTTCCTGTTTAAACAACTTGGACTGTTCATAATACTACCCCTAATGGACGTGTTTTGCAGTGTAGTGCCGAACGTCATTCAAAAGATGATTCTCCTGGTGAGCAATTTCGACGATCAATCTTTCTTTGGCGGAATTTGCAGAAAACGCGGTAAATCTTACGAAGAAAGAATAGTTTATCCGGTTCTACTGAATGTCTTGAAAAGATGAAAGCAAAATAAGTAATTATTTGTACATTCTGTCAATAAATTACTACTACTTATTTCGACAGTGTTGTCGAATATTCGAAAAAGTAGCCAATAGTCTCCAAATTAGCGATAGATTGCCAGACCTGGTAATTCTGCTATGGCATCCCTAGATTTACGCCATAGGAATGATTGCCTGTATGGTGTTTTTCTTTCTAGCTCTCAAAGAAGTTGCCAGTAAAAGCATTCGCCACAATAATATATGAAATATGAATGCATGAAAAACTCGAGTGAAGCATTGATATATTTTGCGATGCGTTATATATATAATCTTAAACAGAAATTCATTTTGTGCTAAATCGCGCGTTATGGAAATGCAAAAATAATTTAAATCCCCGAAATAGATGCTTATATTCACTAAATTCAATTTTCCAAGATTTAAAATAATCGACAGGATTATCGCCTTCATATTTTCCTGTCTAAACAACTTGAACTGTTCGTAACACTACGCCTAATGAACTTGTTTCGCAGTGTAGTGATGGACGTTATTCAAAAGATGATTCCCCTGGTGAGCAATTTCGCCGATCAATCTTTCTCTGGCGGAATTTATAGAAGACGAGGTAAATCTAACGAAAAAATAATAGTTGATCCAGTTCTACTGAATGCCATTATGAGTGAGCAGATGCAGAGCATGTAAAATGCGTAATTATTTGCACATTCTGTCAATAAATTACTTCGTATTTGATAGGAATATACATTTTTATGTTGTACCTAAGTTGTTATAATTTTGTGCGTTAGCCAAAACAGTATAAATAAAGAAACCTATGATACGACTGCGATTTTGTTTCAATTGGCACCTTAATGCAGTCTAAAACCTCCCCAGTTCCTCAAAATTCCAAAAAACTGTAAAATAGAACTGGCCATCCTAGAGTCATTGGGTCAGTGTTGCTCGGTTTCTCAAAAAAATTGAGTTAGAATGGATACCCACAGAGCACAGACAGACACACAAATAGACATACACGCATACACACACATAGGGAAAGAGAAAGCGAGACACACAAGGACGTCGCGCTAAAAATAATTTTTCATGTTCCAGTGTTCTCGAAACTTATAGATCAATCGAGAACTTGATTTGCAATTTTTGACACGATTTCAATACTTTCCTTATAGATTACCATGTATGGTTGGGAAAGTAAAACGTTGCCATACCTGGTGACCATATTCACTACGTATTTTAAAGGGTTTAGCATAGTTAGTGCATATATAGTAACAGCACTTTTATCTTATTCTACCAGGATGTTCTCCATTCTGATAAAACGTTATGTTATAAATGCATCATAAAACATAACGTTTTATAATGCGCTATATAATACGTAACAATAAATCTTCCATGGCTCTGAATACACTTTCAGCACTTAATGGTAAACTTTCTTCGCCCTGAGTGTCGTTACAACCGAGATTTTTGTAACTATAACAAACGTCACAAATGACAGATGGTTTCAGGAAGAGAGCAGTATATTTAGCCATCACCATATTGAAAGAAATATTGAAACATATTCCTTTCATGTATTGAAATAAATTTTTTATTTTTTCGAAACTTTCATTTCTTGATTGTTTATTAATTTTTGGTAATTCTTGTTTCATTATTGTTTTTTACAGTTTTGCTTTGTTGAACTATAAGCTAGCCGAGCTAATTTTGGTAATTATTTTTCATTATTGAATTTTCATAGCTTTGCTTTGTTGAACTATGAGTTAGCCTGAACTAGCCCAGCTTTATTGAAATATAACAAACGTCACATATGACAGATGATTTCAGGAAAATAACAATATATTTAGCCATCATCATTAAGTAAGCAATAGTCAAACACATTCTTCTCAGTTATAAAAATAAATTGTCAAATTTTCGGAAACTTCTATTTTATGTTTGTTTATTAATTTTTGATAAGTTTTGTTTCATTATTGTATTTTCATAGCTTTGTATTGCTGAACTATAAACTAGCCGAGAACTAGCCGAGCTAATTTTGGTAACTTTTGTTTTATTATTATACGTATTTTGATAGTTTGCTTTGTTGAACTATAAGCTAGCTGAAAACTAACCGAGCTAATTTTGAGAGCTTTTGTTTCATTATTATATTTTCAGAGTTTTGCATTGCTGAACTATAATCTAGCCGTGAACTAGCCTAGCTAATATTGGTAACTTTTGTTTCATTATTATATTTTCATAGCTTTGCTTTGTTGAACCATAAGGTAGTCAAAAACTAACCGAGCTAATTTTGATATTTTTTTTTCATTATTGTATTTCCATAGCTTTGTCTTGTTGCACTATAGGTTAGCCGAGAACTAGCCAAGCTAATTTTGGTAATTTTTGTTTCATTATTGTATTTTCATAACTTTGCCTTGTTGAACTATAGGCTAGCTTGAACTTGCCGCGTTTTGTTGAATATAACAAACGCAACAAATGAAAGCTGATTTCTGGAAAAGAACAATATATTTAGGCATCGCCATGAAAAAAGAAATATTCAAACATATTTCTCTCAGTTATTGAAATACATTTTCAAATTTTCTAAAACTTTTATTTCATGTTTGTTAATTAATTTTTGGTAATTATTGTTTCATTATTGTATTTTTTTATTTAGATTAAAATACATTTTACAGCATTATTTCTAAAAATTGAAATTTACTGTAATCATTGCTGTGTCCACCTATAGAGTAAATACACTTTATGTGAAACACTTGATTTTAAAAAGTAAATTCATGGGGATTTATTTATGAAACAAATGTAAGATTGCTACAAAATTAATTAAAATCCACATATGTATAGCTAAAGTATCAACGTTTAAAAACTTTCAAGATATAATTAAACAAGCAAAAGCAGGACTTTGAATGCACTCACAGTATGGTAGCTATGGCATATTTTCAAGTTAAAAGTAAATTTAACAAATAAATTTTGAAATTAAATGTATAAAATAATAATTTTAATATTAGACAATCCTAATGCGAATGAGCATAAGTTTTTGGAATTGTAAGTTAAACTAAGATATAGGAAAACAAGGAAATCAAATTAATTTATATTTAAAAAGAAGTATTCTGGAGTTCTACGTCGCGTATGAGATCAGTTACTGTAATCAAAGCTGGATATTGGACTTATTTTTAATTTATTTCCAACAATGGAGAATTGTACAGATCTACGTTGCGTATGATATCAGATACTGAAAAGGAAGCTGGATATTGGACTCATTTTAACTTATTTCCAACAATGGAGAATTCTGGAGCTTTATGCTGCGCATGATATCAGATAATGTAAACTGTAAACGAAGCTAAATATTGGACTCACTTTTAAACTATTTAAGATAATGGATATTATAATACCTCCTTTCGTGTTGAAGCTACGCAGACAGTGATTGAGCGTTGTCTTTTTTTATAGTAGAGATAAAATATGTCTTTTATTGTAGTAGATATAAAATATGTCTTTTATTATAGTAGATATAAAATATGTCTTTTATTTTAGTAGAGATATAGCAAACAGTTTTTAACACTTTACAACATAGTTGAAAAGTGTTTATGACATTGTTCATTCTGTCTGTCTGTCAGCACGATAGCTGCCGTAAAAAAGACATAATCAGAATGGAATTTTAGTATGTTGTTCAGACGGTCTGTGGGACCAATGGGATATAAATGAATAATATCACCCAATTAGTTTTGTATTGAACCCGGGTTGAAAAAATAAAATACACTGAACTAATTTTTCAAACATTTTTTAAACGGATTTAAAATTCACAAATTGCTTCGAAAGTTATAGGAAATATTCAAATTATCCCAGAAAATATATAAAAAACAATTCAGCAAAATATATTCAATAGTGTTTTAAATAAAAATTAAAATATTAATTACACCTTTTATACGAAGAGGTCACGTGACCATTATATGAAGAAATCACGTGACCCACTTCAAAATAAAATATGGCATCCATCTTGAGTCAAAACTGTGATTTTAAAAGTTATTTTTAATTCATATTTAGTGTTGTATCCGTCCTAAAACCGCTTCATTTTTACTTAAATTCTGTACAACTACATACTGAAACAATGCAATTACAATATATTGAGTTTAAATAATCATCCAACTTTAATTATTTCTACAACAAAGCCTAATTTTCATTTACAGAGAATGTAAATAGCAAAAGATATAGAATGAGTTGTATAAGAATTGCTGCATTTCTTCAATGCAAAATTATTTAGCTCATGGAGTCTGCAATATAGCTAATATGAATGAAATATACATTGATTTTACACAGAGATGATTTTTTCGATGAAGTTTTAAGCATAGAGTTTAATTACTTGTACCTCCATGGGCTTAAGTTTTTAAATAAAATAAATTATTATAGTATTGTGATGAATTAAATGAATGGAAAAACGTTTATGAATGAAATGCTGCTTTTATAGAGAGAGCCAGGCATGTTATACTTCGATGACGTCATATAAATAAATTTCATTTGTTTTCGATGCATTTTCCAAATATAATAAATGATTGCAGTATTACGACAACTTTTTAAGATTTTTCCGAGGAATGTATCGCATTTTAGAGATTTTTAAACCAGGCCATTTATATTTCAATGCCGTCATTTGAATGAAGTTCATTTTTTTCGATGAAATTTCAAGTTTTCAAATATAATAAATTAGTGTAGTATTGTGATAATTTTAAAAATATTACCGAGGACTGTATTGCATTTTAGAGATATTTAAATAAAATTGCATTGGAGTTGGAAAGATTTTCATAATACCATCAAAGTTTTTCATGAAACCATCTTTAACCATAACAGTGTTATGTGATCCTGATGTAAACATATAGCCACCTTATGGCCTATTTCATCGGTTTGTTTTCTTTTACTATTTTATGTGCGCCATGCCGAACTCAATGCGGAAAATCGTTGTGTTAACGATCAAGGACAAATTGAAGATTTTGAATCGTTTAAAAAAAAGCGAATTGGGCAGTTCACTATTGGATATTTACGGCGTGGGAACATCCAAGATTTCGGACATTAAAAAAACAATCCGAGTCTCTCTTGCTATTCGCGAATAAACTGGACAGTGATGAAGGAAGTTCGTGGCCCAAAGTTATGAGAAGACCAGTCAACGAGATCTTCGACGAGGCTGTTTTCTCATGATTTGTACAAAAACGTTTATCTGGACAACCTATGAGTAGAAATTTCTTGGCGAAAAGGGTCTGGATTTTAATCTAAAATTATGGGATAACCCTACTTTTGTGGCTAGTGCAGGATGACTGGGCAATTTCAGAGCTTGACACGACATTTGTCACCTTGATATTTATGGTGAAAAATTGAGTGCAGATTCTTCGGCTGCCTGTTTACTTGAGAAAAAGTTGTCAAAAATTTTGACTGATAATAGTTACAATTTAGATCTTGTTTATAATGCAGACGAAACTGGCCTTTTCTGGAAAATCTTTCTCTCCAAAACATTGGCTTCCAAGAGGGAGAATCAGCCCCAGGGTACAAAGTGAGCAAGGATCGGGTCACATTGATGACCTGTGGAAATGAAACTGGTACTCACAGAATTCCAACACTTATCATTAGGAAATCAAAAAGACCTAGGTATTTTAAAAAGGCGAAAATGTCCTTGGTTAACAAAGATCAGGCACAAGCATGGATGATTTCTGCAATGTTTCTTGACTGGTACGACAACACATTTCTAATGGAGGTGAATACATTTCGCGAACGAGTCGATAAGCAGGAAAAGCCTGTGCTACCGGTTTAGGACAATGTACCGTCACATTCCGATGCTGACAATTTGGAACGAGAGGGTTCAAAGTTGAATTTTTACACCCTAAAGTTACATCCATTTTTCAGCCAATGAGTCAAAGTGTGATAGAAACGATGAATAGGCTTTATCGAAAACAACTTCTGCGACTTTTTTGGTTAATGATGATGACGATGCTGATAGCGTCTGCAGCTTTTTCAAGTCGATCAATCTGAAGGATGTATAGGATTCAGTTTCACCTTCCACATTGCAAAAGGCCTGAAATAAATTTCTGAAACCTAACCTAAATATGATACACTGGAAATGAATGATGAACCTGAAGATGCTGACAGCGTGACAGAAGTGCTTGAAGTACTCGAGATCGTCAACATCATAGGAGATCGCGATAGGGAGGACGTAACGGACTGGTTGACAACCAAGTGCCAGTGAACTAACCGTTCGGTTCCCCTGATACCAGTGGTGCACTGGTGGAACGGGCCAGGTGTTTTTGTATTTGCATTTTGCCCTGGAGAAAAGTTCCATATAGATGAGAGGCGCAGAAGGCACCGAGGCAACAGAAGCACCCGCCTTGGACAGGGTGTCCGCGATCTCATTTCCCTCGAGGTCAACGTGAGAAGGAATCCACTGTAGGTGAATCCGCTGAAACAAGGAAAGTCGTTTCAACTTTTAAAGGATAGTCACTCCTATATTATCCCTCCCACTATGCCAATTGGCCAAGTGTTGGACAGGACTCCTGCTATCAGACAGGATCCAGATTTCATTAGTCTCAGTGAGTGACACAAGCGAACCAAGGCCTTCATCTATGGCTATTACTTCACTACGACAAACAGAACAGAAGTCAGGATTCTTCCTTTGAATCTTTACTTCCTGATTTTGTGATTTGATGTAAATTCCACTACCAGCACCATCACGATCGTTCCTGCTACCATCCGTATACACCTGAACAGCGCCCGCTGGAATATAATCAATTATTTCGAGAGCCAGTTGCCTTAAATAAATAGGAAGATCAGTTTGCTTATTCACATGAACAGGAAGGTCAGTATGGAAAAAGTCTCCAGATAGAGTCTCCGATGGATCGATGCACTGTGTCAAGTGATGCTGTTCCACGATACCGGCATTAAAATTGCAAGATGTCACTTGGCTAAAAGGACTATTTCTCTTAAGTTTTTGATTACTGCACCAATCCCTGAGAAAAGTAGCAGTTCGATTCCGGGAACCCAGACCATATAGTTTATTGTAATATTTCACCATACATGCTCTTCTTCTAAGACCGAGGAGCTGCAGATTTGCCTTGTAAAGCACAATGTCCCCGGGACAGGTGCTTTGAAGGCCAGTAATAATCCGAGCAGCTCTAAGCTGGACTCGTTCAAGTTTCTGTAGATTTGTGTCAGCAGCACAGTAATAAACTGGATATCCATACTCCAAAATAGGTCTAATAAGTGAAATATAGGTACTTCTGAGTATACCAGAGTGTGCTCCCCAATCGCGTCCCGAGATATACTTTAGGATGTTAAGGCGTTTTCTTGTCCTCAGCACAAGATGGTCTATATGTTTATTTCCCGTTATTGAATGTCCTACCATATAGACTCAAAATCCGATGAACGATGCCTGGAGAAGCTTAAAAACTGACATAATCATCAGTGCAAATATGAAATAAATAAGCTTCAAGTAAACTGCGATGAACTGTGCTAGCAAAAGCCATTAAGATATAAATAATCTCATACTACTGACATCACTGAGCATATCTACAGAAGTGTCCAATCCAAATAAACATTTCTGAGAAACCGATAAAATCTGCAATACATCACGCTATGTTTCACACCCTTAGATAGAAATACATCGTGCATGTCTTCAAATTCATATCCAAGACACAACGGTAAACTTACGTATCTATAGTCAGCGCTATAAACAGCCAACCAATGTTCACCTCTGTCAAACGTCACAAATGACAGATGATTTCAGGAAAAAAGCGATATATTTAGCCTTCACATAAAGAAAAGACTATTTAAACTGAATTTTTTGGGTTATTAAAATAAATTTACCAACTTTTGAATATTCTTTCACGTTAGACATTTATCATATTATCCTATGAAGAGATATACTCTTTGTGATTTTGCAGCAAGTAAATAGTTCTATAAATAAGAATTGCAGAACATACTTTCTAGGATATGTTTCAAATTAAATTAACTGAAGTGTACTTAACAACTCGACTTTTTCATAGCAGATTTTTTATTCCAAATTTTACGAGAACAGTTTTGATAAATCAGTAGGTCTAAATGGTTACAATTATAGCGTTCTTCCCTTCACTTTAAAGGGCTTGAAAATATTTTGATTAATACCATACTTGACAATGTAACCCTCGGGTGGGGGGGGGGTAACATGATTGACGTCAAGTACAAAGAATATTTGCATCGCGGCTATTTGTCACAACAATGATTGAAATTCTTAAATCTTGTGATCATTTAGTCATAAATAAACCTTTTTGTGCATGATTATATCAAATTTTGTACTATGCTGCCATGTTACAAAAATATAGAATTTCGAAGAAAATACAAAGTTTTCGTTCGAATTTAAAACAATTATATCTTGTTCTAGATTTTTTATATTAAAACCGAATATAACTTTTCGTGAAAATCCATTACTATTTGTGGCTGCTATTGTGTACACAAGAAATCGACCACAGGCATGAAACAGACAGACAGAAGAACATCACTCCAAAGATTGCCAAAATGTGTTCAAGAAGTTTTAAAACATACACTGACACAAAAATCTCGAATTTGAAAATTTTTGTGAAAACAATACCTTCTGTATACTATTTTACGTAGTACGAGAAATTAAAAATAGAATTTATAAGAAAGAATTAAATAATTGTGGGCGAAAATAATGGTTCGAACCAAGATTTTCATACTATGAAGGGTATTTGATAATTTTAAGCTACGTGAGTACAAGTAATGAGCTTTTTATTTGATCTGTGAAGCAAAACTTCATAGTCTGTCACGTATTATTATCACTTCTGTAACTTCATTTATGTTTGTCGTTATTCTGTCACTTCTTTTCTGAAGCGCATGACTGTTAAAGAAAACCCCGCTTTCCTTCTTTTTTGTACCCTAAAAAGTCAGTGTAGAGTAATTTTCCTATTACTTGAACTGAGTGCATTACGTGATATTAAGCTTTCGTGCAGCTTTAAAATGTTGAAAAATTAATTTACTTACTGTTATTGGGCTGAGTTTAAAACCAAAAAATATGTATTACGATTTATATAAACTTCACTCATAGTTATAATGAAATTATTCATCCATACTGTATTGATTTTAAATTGGTGAATCGCGTGGATGATTTCAATGACTTTGGTAATTTTTTTTAATTAGGAGATCAAGTTTTTAATACTCATATTCGAAATAGCGTTTTTAAAGCTTCTTCTTTGAACCAGACTGGCCGACCTACCGAAAGTGTAAAGTATATATTTAAACGGCCCGGACAGTACCACCCAATTCAGACTGGAACCCAATGGGGGCGGCATACACAGGGTGCACACCGTACCCTATTTTCCCTATCACCAACCTTTCGAACGGACCCGCATATTTAACGTGCTCGTACTTTACGTAAACACGAGGACAATTTGGGCAGAGTCGGGAGTCCGAGTGCAATCTACTAGTGCTAACCACTGGGCTATCTTTCACCCAGTTTTTCCAGTACTTATTAGTTACTTAGCTTTATTTTTAGAAAACTAGAGATTTCATCACTATTAATGTATGGCTTAGATTGCTGGTTTGATTCTTTTGTTCGTGCCTTGTTAGAGAATCAATCAATCAATCAATCAATTAATCGCCGTGAGCGAATGGTCGGCCCATTGTGTTTACAACCTGGCTATGGCGCAATTTAAAATTCGTGTGATACTAAATAAAACCTAACTTTTAAGATACTGTAAAATACTGCATCAAGATACTGTAAAATGTAAACAAGTGGTTACAAGATAAGTTATATAAGAATAGTTAAGTTATTTCATGCAAAATTTTTTATCCCTGGAATCTGGAATAAAAGTGGTATGGATGAAATATTCTTTGCTTTTACATAGAGAGCGAAACGATTTATATTTCGTTGACGTCATTTGAATAATGTCCATTTTCAATGAAGTTTTAAGGTTTCCAGTAAAATAAATTAGTGTAGTTCTGTGATAATTAAAAAAATATCAGCGCGTATCGCATTTTAGAGATATTTAAATGAAATTGCATTTCAGTTGGAAAGTGTTTCATAATCAATGCTTTATGCATGATCTTTCTCGTTTTCGTATTCGACTGCTCCACCATGAAACATAAACTACGCAATATTTAATAATACGACATGCAGTAGGTAATTATAACTCTTTTAGATCTCAGAATGCATTCACCACAGAATTCAACGTACTACACCATCCTTATCTCTGAGCACCGTTGCAAACAATTGGATCATCGCTGAAATTTGACAGACGTCATACGTGACAAATAGC
The DNA here is from genome assembly GCA_951213105.1 of Amaurobius ferox. Lineage (NCBI taxonomy): Eukaryota > Metazoa > Arthropoda > Arachnida > Araneae > Amaurobiidae > Amaurobius > Amaurobius ferox. The sequence continues at coordinate 16,439,346 of OX578135.1, forward strand.
TCCCGGGAAAAGCGCAATATATTTGGCCTTCACGAAAGAGTCCGATATTCTGTCTAAATTCTCCAGGTAATTCAAATAAATTTTCGAAATTTTTCTGAATGTTCTCGTTTGTGTCATCCATTCATATTACAATATAGTATTTGCATTCAACATATCTCTATAAAGTATTGGTATATAAAATTGTATTTTATAATTTATGTGTTTATTAGGCGTTACATGGAAATTATTTACAAGTATTAATAGTTCGTAAAATATCATTACAAACACGTACATAAGTTAGTAATTGCTTTTTATTTTTTCATTTTTACTTTCTCATACGTAGAATTGAGAGAGTATTATTTGCACGCAAATTTTCGGTTTTAAAGATTTTGATGCCAATATATGTTTTAAGGCCTCCCGAACACGTTTTAATTATTTTTGGAGTTATGTTCGTCTGTTTGTCAGATGCATGCGGGCGATTTCTTGAGGACACGATAGCGGCTACAAATATTAATGGATTTTCACCGAAACTTTATATTCGACTTCGTTCTGAAAAAAACCTCTAGAACTAGGTAGAATACTTTTTCATTCGAGCAAAAACTTAACATTTCGCAAATTTCCACGAAACTGAATATCCGGCTTTGTCATCAAAAATTCTAGAATTAGATAACAATAAAAATTAACTCAAACGAAAACTTCGAAATTTTATATGTTTTAACATGACAGCATTGGGCAATATTTGACATAATCATGCATAATAGGGTTTATTTACGGCTCAATGATCATGAGACTTGCTAGTTTCATTCATTTTTGTTAAAAATAACTCCAATACAATTTCTTTTGTTCTTGACGCCACTAGTCACTAGCCCGGTAGGGGAAGGAGGGTACGATCCCTGTGGCTGTCTCTCCTGGTTCCGGCTTTGGGGGGGGGGGGGGGGGTTCCGGTCTGAATTCTGGGTTCCGGTCTGAATTGGGTGGCTCTTCCCGGCCGTCCAAACCGGCCCACCTTTCTGGTAGGTTAAACGGTTTGGGTCTCAACAACAACAACTAGTCATTAACCTTCCTTGGAGGGCAAGTTTTACCCTCCCCCCGGGGGTACATTGTCAAGTAAGGTAATTTTTCAACCGATTTTTCATATTTTTTCTTGTAAAATTTTTAAAAAATAAATGAGTTCTGGTATGAGAAAGACGAGTTATGTCACACTCCAGTACATTATTTAAAATCCATTAACTTAAAACACATCGTTTAATTTTATAGCATTTACAAATTGTGCTATAACTGTGCTATCACATATGTCGTCAAAACCAATGAAATATTAGTATTTTTGGAACACTATTATAAAAGAACACTAGAATTTTAGTAATGGATAATGTATTGAAAAGGCCAAATCTCTTCATACTTGGAAGGTTTCATACATCATCTAGAAAACTATCGTTATACTGTGACCATTTTAGCACTCTTCGGTGCATACTGAAACACACAGTTAAATTTATATGTCGTTAGTTTGGTGGCAAAATGCAACAAAATGACTGTCGTTAGTTTGGTGGCAATTTTTAATGTTTCTTTGTGCAGAGCATTTTCTTGAATTAATTTGCTTGATAATTTTTATCAGATTGAGGACAACTTTTCAGGAGAGACTTTGCCGACAGTCCTTTTCAGAGTGTCTAGAACTTGGAGCCTTCTCAGAGCCATATTGAAAAAGTTTCGTAAATTATATTGTTTGCAACTCAAGGAAAGTTTAGCAATCTTCTGATTACGATACTTTACGTAAGTCATACTTAAAGCGTTTAAATTTGCCTGCTGTATAATATACAGAATGGCTAGACATTTCTATCTGCATCATAATCCGGTAACGATTTTATAAAACTCTATGCATTCACTCTTCACTTCTTCTCATTTATTTTAAAAATATTCAATCCTCCGCTCAAAATTACTAACTTAGTCGTGATTTAATGAATACATAATATAATCAATTGGGGATTGTTTCCATAAAATTCGAGATGGAGATGATTTAAAAATTATTTATGCAAATTACGAGGATTGTAGCGAGATCATGATTAATGAAATAACTAGGTAAATTAATACTTCCTCTTTTAATTTTGAGCAAATTTAATCAGCATGCACTTCGTGATTAAAAACTTGATTTTATTTTTTGCACATTGTGGTGCATTATTGAGGAGGGTTTTAATTAAAAGCCATGTGTTTTATATAAAAATGGGAATTGTTATGTTGGAATACTGTAAAACTAGTATCATTGTTTCTAGTAAAATGAATGCTATTAAAAATATTAAAACAGTTTTCAATTGAATTGCTACTTTCTAATACGCAGTATTGAGAAAGTATTGTTTTCACGAAGATTTTCGATTTTGAGATCTTGATGCCAGTATATGTTATAAGACCTTCTGAACACGTCTTGACCACTTTTGGAGTGATGTCCGTCTGTCTGTCTATCTGATGTCTGTGTTCGATTTCTTGTGTACACGACAGTTGCTGAAAATATGAGCTTTTCACGAAATTTTATATCCGGCTTTGATATTGAAAAATCCAGAACTAGATAGAATATTTTTAAATTCAAGAGAAAATTTCGAAATTTATACAAAATTTTATATTTTTTTAACATGGCAGCATAGCATAAAATGTAACATATTCATGCAGAAAAGGGAATATTTATGGCAATATTTATGGCAATTATCACGAAATTTTATAGTTTCAATCATTACTGTTAAAAATAGCCACGATACAATTTTTGGGTTGGTGACGTAATTTCCCCCCTCCCCATCAAGGGAGCAAGTCCCCCCCCACCCGGGGTACATTGTCAAGTATCGTATCAATCGAAATATTTTGTCATGTTATTTAAATTTAAGGGTAACACACTATAATTGAATTGTAATCATTTGGATCAACGGTACTGATTTTTAGAAAATTTTACTTGTAAATTTTGAAAAAAAAAACCACAAGCTACTTAAAAATTGATTATGATATGAGAAAGTCGATACTCCAGTTAAGTTTTATAATATAGATATCACTAGACACAATAAAAGGACAATTTGTAATACGAATATATTCGGATCGATCAAGATAGTGTTAATGCAATTCGAAATTTTAAAAGAGTAATTTTTAAAGTTCGTACATAAAAGAAAATAAAGAAACAAAAAGTATAATTAACTGGTTTACAATGTAAAAGGCTGAGCAAATTAACATAAATAAGCATGTACGCACTTTTTGGAAATCAGTTGGATTTCCTTCTTCTGTGCAAAAAGCCTGTACCTGACCACGAATATAAGCGGATGGCTATGTCGACTAAACTGGCAAGAACGGCAGTGGTATAGCGTAGTAGAAAGAAAATGACATAAATCTAGAAAAATAGAATAAAACAAGGGAATTTGAACCTGAGATGCAAAAAAAAATATAGCTGAGTATATGAACATAAAATGCGAAAAAAGGAAGAGCAGAGAATATGAGCATGGTACGCCAAAAAGAAAAAACAGGGACTATGAACATGAGATGCCAAAAACAAAAAGCAGAGAATATGAACATGAGATGCAAAAAAGAAAAAGCAGAGAATATTAATATGAGATACAAAAAAAGAAAAAGAAGATAACATGAACATAGCATGCAAAAAAAGAGCGGAGAATATGAATATGAGATGCAAAAGAGAAGAAAACAGATAATATGAACATGAGATTCAAAAACGGAAAAGCAGAGAATATGAACATAAGATGCTAAAAGGAAAAAAAACTTGCTAAACTCCTAATGTCCTTCACTCCTTGAAAAAAAAATCGAAAATTTCTTTTTCTACCTCTAAGTTATTTCTAAAGACAAAACCACTTTAGACAATTATTATATGGATGTACATATAGAACTAAATGGAAACATTATTCTCTTAATGGAACAATTATCGCGACGGTATTAATTTCTGTCGCGATAAAATTTTCTGCAATAAAGATCGAATAGAGAGTATCAAAATTCAGCCAAATAGTCAGTCCTACAAAACTGACATATTTGCAGGTGTTAGAACCTCGTAATAAACCTTATATGAACGAGCTGACTAGATCAGCAATTGGATCTTATTTGGTAATGTAATACAACCTTTATTATTAAGCGTAACTAACCAGTCTCTTATCCTATCAAACAGTTCTGAGAAACTGATAAAGTCTGCAATACATTACATTATGTCACGCCCGATGCACTAGATAACAGTAAATCTTCGAGGTTTCCGAATATATTTCCAAAACTTAATCGAAAAACTTTCTTATCGTCGTGAAGCGTCACAAACAAGCAGTCAGCGCCAAACTCTGACAAACATAACAAATGACAGACGATCCCATCAAAAAAGCCAGTATATATAGTGTGGAGGGGAAAGTAAGGAGTTAAACCTGCACATTAAGAAAACGCCCATATCGTTTGAGACAATGATTCAGGCGTCTGTGGTGTAAGATAAGTACCCCTGCATTGCATGCATTTCTATGGCGAAAGGCCTAAAATATTTATTTAAACTGTCAATTTTGTAAAAATAAATTATAAGCGCAATGCTAAGTAGAACTGAAACAATAAAGAAGATAAGCATTCAAAATTATTTTGGCTTAAAATTTATTTTTATCTCCCTATATTTTGTATCCTATCCTACAACTATGAAAAAATACTGGTTAATTATACTCATAAATAGGGATCCCATTATTTAAATATAATCAAAAATGCATATACTCAATACTACAGTATTGTGGCAATTAATTGAGAAATGTCATTTTTTTCGTTTTATCACAGGTAAGCTTAGGAAGAAGCACTCCAAATTAGCTCAGAGTTCAAATTGCAGTTATTATCAAAGTAGCAGGTGTTCGTATGCACCTGGTAAGTAGCAGGTGTTCAAATTCTTCCGCCAGGTGGCAGGTGTTCCGCAGTGGTAGTTTCTCAGTTGTTGCGGGGCTCATTAGCGTTATGGATATCAGCGCGGAAACACGTGCTAAAGTGATTGCGCTTAGAGAACACACTTCTAAGACGTTCGAGGAAATAGGTAAAATATGTGGAGTGAGTACAGCAAGTGTCGGGAGGATCTGGAAGCGGTTTCAGGAAATGCTGGAATCAACCGCTCTGGAAGATGCGGCCGAAAAAGATCAACTTCGACTGGTGACGACAAAACTTTACATCGAATGAGTGAAATCCTCGATTAACCAGTTTTGACCTGTCTAAGTCCATGGTGGCAGCTGGTGTTGATATTGCACCTTCAACAGTGCGATACAGGCTGTTAGAACGCGGACGGAGAGCACGTCGACCGTACAAGAAGCAGCTTCTGACGCTTCGCATGAAGAAAAAAAAGGTTGGAATGGGCACGGAAATACAAAACATGGACTGAGAAGGAATTGGGAGAAAGTTCTCTTTTCTGACGAAACACATTTTGTGGTTCAGGGATTTAGATCTATGTTCGTGAGAAGGAGCCAAGGAGAACCTCTCAATCAGCACCACATCAATCAAGCACCCAAGCATCCGCCCAAAAAGATGTTTTGGGGTTGTTTCAGCGTTTTGGGGACAGAATCTCTTGTTCCCGTAGAGGGAATGATGAACAGTGCCAGTTACGAAGTCAAATTGACCCGAAAAGTGCTTCCAACCATGGCTAAACTGTGACCAAACGGAGATTGCGTTTTCCAACAAGACAGCGCGCCATGTCACACTTCGAAGCGAATCAAAAATTTCTGCTCAAAAGAAATATTACTGTGCTGGATTGGCCCGGGAATTCACCAGACTTGAATCCCATAGAAAATTTGTGGGCTATTGTCAAAAAACGGCTTCACAAATTTGACTGTACGACGATGGACAAGCTAATTTCGGCCGTTATTGACATATGGTTCAGAGACGTTGAAATTAAAACTACATGTGCTAGTCTAGTACATTCCATGCCGAAACGTGTCTGTGATGTTATAAAGTCTCGGGGAGGTCATATCACTTATTAGTTTTAACTGTATCCATAGAAAACTTGAATAAAACTGAATTTTATAAAAAAAACTGCATTTCTCAATTAATTGCCACAATACTGTATGTCTCTCTGTAGGTTCAAATGGAAACAAAGGACGCTTTACTAACACTAGCGACAGCTAGATATAGTTCTCAAAGCATTATGGCATTTTCAGGCGTTTCATCCATAGGAGTTTTTTCTCCTTCACTCTAACTATATGGCTAAGAGAGTAGATAAAGGTTATATATATATATATATATATATATATATATATATATATATAATAATAATAAAAATAGATTAAAAATGGATTATTACAATTAGAAGTTGTGTGTTTACGGGGTTGTAGAGAGGTCAAGGGAGATTGTGACCCCTTTTCCTGGTTCAAGCATGCTTTTAATTCCAGGAAACACTCCCAGAAACCACTACACGCCCGAAACACCGATCAACAGTATGCCAGGGGAAAAAACGGAACGGAATCCCGAAATGAAGATCTTAAAGTCACAAGAACATATAAAATGAAACAAGTATGAATTAAAATATATTCTTGTTTCATTTTATATGCTTTTATATGTTCTTGTGACTTTAAGATCTTCATTTCGGGATTCCGTTTTTTTCCCCTGGCATACTGTTGATTGTTGTTTCGGGCGTGTAGTGGTTTCTGGGAGTGTTTCCTGGGATTAAAAGCATGCTTGAACCAGGAAAAGGGGTCGCAATCCCCCTTGACCTCTCTACAACCCTGTAAACACACAACTTCTAATTGTATTAATCCATTTTTAATCTTTTTTTTTTCTTATTGTACTTTGAGACTTAGATAGAGCAGCAAATGCGCCTTACTATTCCTTGGATTTTATATTTTATTTCATTTAGATTGTACTTGAGGAACATATATATATATATATATATATATATCTTTTTATAAAGAGCGACATTATGATAGGGCATGACATCAAATACTGTGTCAACTAATAATAGCGGCTACTTTACTAACACTAGCGACACCGGATAAGATTCTTAAAGCATCATGGAATTTTCAAGCGCTTCATCCATATGAGTTTTATCTCCTTGGTATTGACCCCATGTGTAAGAGTGTAAATACATTATATATATATATATAGCCTTTATCTACTCTCTCAGACATATAGTTAGAGTGAAGGTACATATATATATACATATATATAAATATATATATATATATAATATATATATATATATATATATATATATATATAATATTAAAACACCGTGAAATACTACATTACAAAATCATCTGAAATCACACTTAAAAGGCGCAAAGCTGCACTAAAAAGAGGATTAAAATATTGTCAAAAAGAAAAGAGGTATGGATGGAAACAATGTACCAAAAGATGGCCGGGGGGAGTTGTGACCCCCTCACCCCGGTTAAGCATGCTTTACGTCGCGACAACACTCCCGGAGAGCCGGTACATTGCAAAATGGAATACGAATGTATCAAATTGTAAGATGTAAATATACATCATACAGAAACAAATATAAGATATAATTGTCGAGATCCAGCCCTATCGAAATTCATCTACAGTAAATGTTTGAAATATGTTAAAAAGTGTGTGAATAATGTTTGAAACATGTTCACAAGTACAAATTAACAAAATTACAAAGCTTCCACTTAAAGAAGAATTTAAATATTGACACATAATAGAACAATAATAACAAAGTATATTTCCAAAACCATATACCCGAATGACAAACAATAGCATATCACATGCAGATGTACATCCCATATTGTGTCATACAAGACCATGCAAATTTGCTATAACGTATTATACATCATACCCTATTCAAGAGGTCTCATATCAGTTATCACACGCTTTACCTGTGACAATCCAGTATGTATATTGCCAACAGTTCTATTTAAATATAAACGGTAACTTTCGGTTACAGTTATTTTATAAAACTTGTAGATAATGTCACTTAAAAAATTCTTGGGAAAACCCTGTGAGATGGTGTTTTGTAGGAAACGATAATCGCATAAATATCGATCTTCCATATTACTGTTTATTTTTTGACTACGTATTAATTGTCCCAGTATAATATTTCTAAAAACATTTTTGTGCATACACGAGTTCCAGTTTATGATATAATTGATTTTGAAGTGGAAGTCGTTGCGTTTATCGTACAAACAGAAACCAGTAGAACCTCCTGGTTGCTTGTATATCGTTATATCCAGAAAATTAAGACTTTTGTTGACATTATATGGAGTTTCAGTTAGTTTTAAATGTTGTGGATAGAAAGTAAAATCCATCTGATATTCTTCACATGGATATGCTACCAAAATGTCATCAACGTAGCGAATGAACAGAATTTCGCTTAATATATGTGTTCCATCTTCATATTTATTCAGATATATATCAGCAAGTATTGATGAACAACCACCCCCCATGGGTATTCCATGTAATTGTTTAAAATAAGATGTACCATCAAACAGTACAGTTTCGAACAAAACAATTATATCTTATATTTGTTTCTGTATGATGTATATTTACATCTTACAATTTGATACATTCGTATTCCATTTTGCAATGTACCGGCTCTCCGGGAGTGTTGTCGCGACGTAAAGCATGCTTAACCGGGGTGAGGGGGTCACAACTCCCCCCGGCCATCTTTTGGTACATTGTTTCCATCCATACCTCTTTTCTTTTTGACAATATATATATATATATATATATATATATATATAAGTATACAAGATTCATATAAAAAAGAGGGGAAATGACCAAATGCAAGGCATAAAATGGTAGAGGGGGATGGCGACCCCTCTTTCCCGTTTAAAAGACTGCTTTTATGCCCGGGCAACACTCACGGTACCAATGCCATGCAGAAGCCATACTTCCGTAAATGTGTCAAATCAAAAACACTCGAAAAAGTGCAAAGAAAACAAATAGGAATCGACCAGGATCGCAAGGGAAAGAATGGAAATGCAGCAAATGCCAATGTCGGTTAAGATGGAGTGCATCATATATAACAGAAGTCCACGCATGCGCTATTCGTTATTTTCACTTTCATCGTTCTATACCTCTGCCATATCCTTTAAGTAAGCATTTTCTCCCTTTTTTGTATTAAATAGGGAATTATAATAACATTTCAGGAAGCCAATTGGATAATTACGTTTTATTGTCTCCTTCATAATATTCCTATTATGCATGATGCAAACAGACTTGAAAGTATTAATGCGTTGATTTCTTTTGAGGTGACCAATGACGACATTTCTGAAAATGTTTTTGGTCAAATTGGACCTCCAATCAATAATGCGGTTGATTTTTATATTGAAATTGTTTCTCTTGTCATATAAGACGGTATAAGTACCATATCTACTGTCATGTTTTAGTGTGATATCTAGAAAATCAACACTATCTTCCTCCTTACTTATATTCTCAATCAATTCCAGTTCTTTTGGATAAAAAGTAAAATCAAATTGGGGTGTATTCTTATATTGCCCAATAAGGACATCGTCAACGAAACGAAAATATGGCATTTCATGTAATATATGAGTGCCATTTTCAAATTTACACAAGTATAGATCGGCGAGCAGGGATGAACATCCCCCTCCCATCGGAATACCCTTAACCTGTTGAAAATAGTTGGTGCCGTCAAATAAGATGTTTTCAAACAACACAATGCGAATCAAGTCCTCGTATTTTCTGAATGTAATATGCTCTTTTAAGTCATATATTTCATGTAGTTCCTTCAAAATTTCATATAGATTTTCCAAATTGATGTTGTTGAATAAATCACGGAAATCGTAACTTTTGAAACGTATATCCCTGCTATAAAATGGAAGTCGGTTGATGACATCGTAACTATTATTTATCATTACTGTTCCTTGTTTCTTGAGTATAATCATAACATTTTTAAGTATAGTTAAAAGTTTTTCATTTGCAATTGTTAAATAGGATCCACATCCCATAGTCACCGGCCGGAACTTGACTGGATTTTTATGAAGTTTTGGTATGAGTACCAAATATGGAAAGTTAGCTGCTTTAAGTTCGATACCAATGCTTTGATACAGAGTTTTAATTTTATTTACCAGACATGTTCCATTTTGTTGTAAAGGGGAGTACATTTGTTTATCAAGATAACTATTTTTTAAAGTATCAACGTAGTATTTTCTGCATGTGAAAGCGTAATTTGCTACAACCATATATATTTGATACAAGTATATATATATATATAAGTATATATATATATAAGTATATATATATATAAGTATATATATATATAAGTATATATATATATAAGTATATATATATATAAGTATATATATATATAAGTATATATATATATATATATATATATATATATATATATATATATATATATATATATATATATATATATATATATATATATATATATATATATATATATATATATGAAGAGAGACATTCTGAAGTTCTGCGTTGCGCATAGCATCAGATACTGTGTCAACTAACAAAACGTCTACTTTACTAACACTAGCGACACCTAGATATAATTTTCAAAGCATCACGGCTTTTCAAATGTTTCATCTAGCGTGCTAATGCGCGTTGAGTATCAAGTAAATAAATAAATGTGGGTATGAAGTACAGATATTTTATATAAAAGATTATCTTAATAGTATGAAATTAATTTATTGATACATTCGTTATTAATTTGCAACAATATTTTGAGAATTTTAATTTTGAGAAGTTTCGTTCATAGAAAATACTGAGTCAAGAAAATCGCAGCCAATTCTTCCTGCCTTTTTCCCAGTGTTGTTACACTGCCAGATTAAGAACTACTTTGTCTATAAAACACTCATATAAAGAAAATATCAACTTGTTGAAGATATGAGGTGGATGGTATATGGGCTTCTATACAGAACCTCATGGTTTATTCTGATAAATTATTGCTTATACCGATTTATGCGCTCTTTTAAAACCCGTAAAACATGAACATTTATGTGAATATGAACATGTTTCGTGAACAACATTAATATATTTTCTGAAACAGTCTTGACCAAAAGTTGTGACGCACTTTCCTACCAGGCAAGAACCTAGAAAATGCGATTTGAATGGGCTGCGTTTTATAGCCCTCTTTTTAGGCCGAAGAACAGTGTATTTCTTAACAAGCTCTAAGTAAAAACTGCCAAAAAGGCAGTTCTAAGGCCGGACTTAGCAGTTGTTAAGAAAATACACCGTCAGAAGTGTGCAAAAAAAGACAAAACGCCCTCAAAGCAATTGTAATTGCATAATTATCATATGTCTGCTTTCTTGAAAGAAGTATGGAAAGTTTCATAAGTTACTTGTATAACATGATTTGGAAACTACCGTCGCATTTATATTTTACTTGCTCAACAATTTACGTTATGATCTATTAATTTATTAACACTTTACAACATAGTTCAAAAGTGTTTATGACTTTGTTCATTCTGTCTGTCTGTCTGCCTGTCCTTTAGCACGATAACTGCCGTAAAATGACTTTATCAAAATGAAAATTTAGTATGTTATTCAGAGGATCTGTTGGACCTATAGGAATATAAATGAATAATAACATCCTATTAGTTTTGGACTGAACCCGGGTTGAAGAAATTAAATACATTGAACCCTATGGGGCATAATATTTCAAACATTTTTTAAGCGAATTTAAAATTCACAAATTGTTTCTAAAGTTTTAGGAAATATTCAAATTATCCCATAAAAATATGAAAAATAATTCAGCAAAATATATTCGCTAGTTTTTTAAGTAAAAATTAAACTAACAATTACACCCATATTATATGAAGTGACCACATGACCCACTTCAAAGTAAAATAATAATTTTTCAAGCTTTTTTAAATTCAAATGTGGTGTTTCATCCATCCTAAAACCGTCTTATTTTTGCTTAAATTTTGTGCACCTACATTCTGAAACAACGCAATTACAATATATTTGAATTTAAATGATCATCAAACTTTGATTATTTCAACAACGAAGCATAATTTTCACTTATGGAGAATGTAAACACCAACAGATGCAGGATGAGTTGTATAAGAAATGCTGCATTTCTTTCACGCAAAATTAATTATCTCTAGAGTCTGCAATATAGCTGATATGAATGAAACATTCATTGATTTTACATAGAGAATCAGACGATTTTTTCGATGAAGTTTTAAGCATAGATTCAAATTACTTGTACCTCCATAGTTTTGAGTTTTTAAATAAAATAAATTATTGTAGTACTGTGATGTAAGAAAGGAATGGAAAAAAGAATGAATGAAATGCTGATTTTATATAGAGAGCCAGGCGATTTATATTTCGATGATGTCATTTGAATATATTTCATTTGTTTCGATGAAGTTTTCAAATATAATTAATTATTGTAGTATTGTGATAATTTAAAAATGTTACCGCTGAATGTACCGCATTTTAGAGATGTTTAAACCATGCAATTTATATTTCAATGACGTCATTTGAATAAAGTTCATTTTTTTTCGATGAAGTTTTAAGTTTTGAAATATAATAAATTAAATGTAGTATTGTGATAATTTTAAGAATATTACCGAAGAATGTATCGCATTTTAGAGATGTTTAAATAAAATTGCATTTCAGTTGGAAAGTGTTTCATAATCAATACTTTATGCATGATTTATCTTCCTTGTTGTTTATGTGCCGAGTCGCATTCAATGTGCATCTGTTTGTATGATTGATAATCCTTCAAATTAACAAATGTAGCCTGAATTTGAAGTTAGAAATTTATTATAATTTGCAGTGCTTGAATATCAAAAAATCTGATGTGGGCAGCACATGACTTTTCCTGCAGACTCATACCCACATTCTCTTTATTTCTTCAATAATTCATTATACTGAGTTTAATTGCACAAAATAACATCCATAAATATTTAAAATCACACTGATTTTTTCTTTTTCAATTATCAGTCAATTTTCGTTCACATTTGGCAACTAAATTTATTCCGGGAACACCGCGTGCTGTTGTCACATTTAGGGTGCGGTAGCCCGGTGGTTTGCGCGCTGGATTAGTACGCTGCCACAACTGCCGCCGTGTTCATGCAGAGTACGATCACAATAAACATATGGGTCCGTAAGTCCTTCCGAGAGCTTGCTGTTAGGGGAAGGAGGGTGCGGTCCCTGTGGATGCCACCCCCACTAGGTTCCGGTCTAAATTGGGTGGCACTTCCCGGCAATCCAAATGGTTACCTTACACCTTTCTGTTAGGTCGGGCGGTCTGGATCTCAACATCAACAACAACTGAACTTATTTCGAAATGTCGAGTAGCGAAAATGCGAAAAAACTAAAATATCTCAAGAATTGCTATTCCTACTCTAATGGGGTTGGACTTATTTTTTCCATTGTTAAAAATTTCGTATAAAACAAGCATTTAATTGATATATTTGAGCATACGTAGTTTTCTACTTTAGACTTTCACGATTTTTGTGGGCCATTTCGCAAGCAAAGGCAGATAATTTTTTTATGAATAGCGCCAAAATCTAATCAGCACTAGGGTAACCTCTTCAAATTCTGTAAAATTGGATCCATTAATACAGCTACAGATGGATACAGACCATTTTTGCGGGCCATTTCGCAAAAAAAGGCAGGCTCTTTTATCCTGAATCGTACCAAAATCGAATCAGCACCAGGATCACTCACAAGTGACTTTTCTGCCAAATTTAATGAAATTTGGTCCATTAGTTTTTGAGTTAGAGTGGATACATACATTGCACAGATAGACACACACATAGACGTCATTTAAAAAAAAATCGTGTTCTAGAGGTCCCAAAACACGTAGATCCGTCGAAAACTCGAGTTGTGATTTTTGGCATGATTCCAATATTTTCTTTATACATTATCCTGTTTTGCAAAGAAAGTAAAAATATTTAACTATGGAGTGAAATTTGTTTACCCCAATCATTTTTAAGCCATTTAAATATATACGCTAGAAAATACACAGAGTGCCTAAACGTACCCTCACCCCCTCCATAACCAACTTATATTTTTATAAACCTCTCTACTTCCTCTTACTTATTTATTTTTAAAATATTCATTTGTGCGTTCAATATTTTTAACCCATTAGTGATTTAATGAATCCATAATGTAATATATAGGAATTGTTTTAATAAAATTTCGGATGGGCTTTAAAAAATTACTTAACGCAAATTATCATTTATTGTAGCGAGAGACTGTACCGTGATTAATAAAATGACTAGGAAAATTAATACTCCCACCTTTAATTTTGAACAAATTTAATCAGCATGCACTTCATGATTAAAAAAACTTGATTACATTTTTTGCACATTATAGTACATCAGAAGGGAAGATTTTAATTAAAAGGCATGTGCTTCATATAAGAAATGGGAAGTTTTATGGTGAGATAGAGGAACTCTAGGGAGTTTTATTTCTAATAAAATATATATTAAAGTAACTAAAATATATTTTTTTTTCATATTCGTCATGGTTTAATTGTATCACAAACGATAAGTAAAATAAAGAAAATATTTTAAATATAAATATATTGAGATTCATTTCAACTGTTTTGTTGCCAGTATTGTAATACAAAAGGAAATCTGTGGTAACTACAATATTTAAGATAGAAGAAAAACAGTAATATGGATTCCAAAAATGATTTAAGTAAAATGCCAGTTGTGTGGTAGGAATACCTTTGTTGATTATGAGAGTTTAACAGCATTGAAGCACATTGCACATTTCCTGGGTATCAGTCCATTTTATTTAACACTAGAATAACGGAAGCGGTCATTTTGACCGCACAACAACTTTGACCGCTGCCGTCGTTTTAGGAAGATCGTTGATTTGTTCTCTTATAAAACCTAGAATAATTTTCTTCTGTGTTTTCAATAACTTTAAGAAAATAAGAAAAGTCATAAAATTCCAATGGGCTGGGATTAATCGTTTTGGAGGATTCGTTTCTCAAAGTAGTTATGCGGTCAAAATGACCGCTTCCGTCGTTCTAGTGTTAACCCTAAAGAATGTTAAGATGTACGCAGTAGATTCACTGAACTTAAAGACTCCATTAAACTACAAGTATGATTTGAAAATTAATGCTACGACAATATTCATGCTAGCGATAATTTTAAAAATCTACTATAAATATTTAAGAAAAGTGAATTCACGATAAAAATTTCAATAAATCATTGAATAATCTGAGGCACAACTGCTCTCACTTCATTCCGATCGGACAGCGATCTGTTGTTGTTGTTGTGACCCAGACCGTCCGACTTACCAGAAAGGTGTAAGGTAACTGTTTGGACGGCCGGGAAGTGCCACCCAATTTAGACCTGAACCCAGAGGGGGAGGCATCCACAGGGACCGTACCCTCCTTCCCCTACCACCAACCTCTCGGAAGGACTTACGGACCCACATGTTTAACGTGATTGTATTCCGCATGAACACGGCGGCAGTTGTGGCAGCGTGCAAATCCAGTGCGCAAACCATCGGGCTACCGCACCCGAGATGTGCCAATAGCACGCGGTGTTCCCAGGTGGTCACCCACCCAAATTCTAACCGCGCCCGATGCTGCTTGACTTCGGTGATCTAACGAGAACCGGTGTTTTCAGCACGGTAGGGCCGTTGGCTGGACAGCAATCTGTGCAATTTTTCATGAGAATGACATCTTGAATTAAACACTCTGATTTGAGGATGTGTTATGGTGTACCATTTTAGTGTCGAGTCTGTTATCTACAGTCTTTAGGTTTAATTTCGCAAGGTTATTACCTCTAGGCTGTTTTTACATATTGTGACACAGAGTTGAACAGGTTGTGACAACAAGGCTGTTGCTACATGCTATAGACCGGACGCACTCACCGAATGGCAACACCACACATAACGAAATTTCCATACTTTATTCCACACAGACGACAAACATCAAAGCCCACTTTTGACAAACAGGGCAGTATACAGTACGACAGACTTCCGACTAGTGATCTCCCAGGCAACTTTCCATACGAAATATATCCTTAATTAGATAGTTGGGAATACAGATTATGGTCCAACTATTTAGTTTTTAATTTTTAACTTATAGATCGTGGGTTCAGCTTACACAGCCTCTGCCGTTACAAATTCTTCAAACTTACGTATTTAGCATTTAATATTTAACCAATACAAAATATTACTAATATTAATTTATATTTAAATCATACAATTTTCAATCCTTTAAGAAATATTAATCAAACATACTATTTACATTTGTTTGATTTACTAATTAAAGTAAGTGTATACTGAAATAGTTTTCAGTAGGTGTACTTTTAATATAAACATTGTGTATTATTTATCTTGTTCTGGAGAAAAGGAATAACGAAGCACTGTATGTAAACATGAACAGGAGTAATTAAACATTATGTTTGTATTATAAACAATTAAATATGGTTAAAATATAATTGCTTTGCTATACTAAATACATGGAAAAGTATTTGCACAATTGATTTTAGAATATTTCATAAAATAATATATTAAATATACGTATGCATAAACAGTGATTACGATAAAATGATTTCATTAATTTTCTACCATATTTATTGAAAAATTAATGAAAATTTCATTGCAAAAATTTATGTGAACATCACATGACATTCTCTACATATCGTGAATAATTCTTACATGCCAAGAATTGTTCTATTGCATTTAGAAAACAATATTGATTTCTCTCATTTGAAAACGTATTGAAATAAGAACTTGTAACAAAAAGAACTACCACCAAAAAGAACAAAAAAGTCACCAAAAACTTGTAAACAAGGAATCATAAAAAAAAAAAAATTCCGGAGTTATTGCAATGCGTTAAAATATAAGTTCAAGGATTCATAAAGTAAAATGTTCCGAGGTCATTACAATGCGTTACAATAAAATTTCACGGATTCATAAAGTAAATTATTTCGGGGTCATTACAATGCGTTAAACTAAAAGTACAAGGATTCATAAAGTAAAATGTTCCGGGGTTATTACGATGCTTTAAAATAAAAATACAAGGAGTCCTAACGTAAAATGTACCGGGGTTATTACAATGCGATAAATAAAAGTACAAGGATTCATAAAGTAAAATGTTCCTGAGTTATTACAAGGCGCTAAAATAAAAGTACAGGCATTCATTAAGTAAAATGTTCCGGGATTATCACAATGCGTTAAAAAAGTCTTATTAAACAGAGGAACAAAATGATTGTTGAAAACATTTGGGATAAAGCAATGGATATTTGTTTGTGTTTAATATCACGGGCATGTTCAATTAATCTAATATCAGCAATTTTTTTAGTACTACCAAAATAGAACACTACTGACATTGTAAGGTGAAATAAGGGGGACAACGTTATCTCATAATCTCTCTCATCAGATTAAGTTTTAGTGTCCCTCCAAACACAGAAGCAACGGTAAAATAGGCAGGTTTAAAGATAAATTCACGATAGAACTGAACAAGAGGGTGAAATATTTTAGGAATTAATGGAAGACTAGTTCTAAGCGGTAAATAAATGGTGAAGAGGGTGATAGATAAATTAGGATAAATAAATTTTGAACGAACATCTGAGTAAAATTTAAACAACATTTAAGTATAAGCAGCATCATATACGAGACGGAAAATAAAGTTAATTTCATCATTTAAACATTTAAGCAAAGAACAGGTATTGAACGCTCTATTAAAATAGGCAGCCTTTTAAACGTAGTAGATCGAAAAGAATTATCAAGAAATGACGTATTAGTAAAATATAAGTTTACGGAATGGGTAGCATGGAAACCATCGGTACCGTTTATAACTAAAAAATGTAGAAAAAGGAGTAACTCTTCATACCCATGTTCAGAGGTAAAAATTATGTAGAAATAAAAATAATTTACACAGTCAAATAGAAAATTATGACCATTAAGGCGACGTTTTCACACAAACACATCATCTACGAACAGGTATCATACAGCAGATTTGAATTTAAGAAAATTCAAAATATTATTTCCAAATTCGCGCAAAACAGCTTTGTCGGGTAACAGGTTAGCCATAGGGGAACCATCAGTTTGAAAAAAAAAGTCGCAGAAACCAAAATAATTAGTTTCCGCAACAATGTTCAACATGAAAGCGATTGCGCCGATGGAAAATTTGAAAAGTTTTATATCATGAAACTTTTTACCACACACATCTACAGCAGTATGGCTAGTGGCATTAGGTTAAAAGAGATACAACATTAAAACTATATAACATTCAATTAAGATCAAAATTCCAATTATAAATCCAATTGATGAAAACTTCTTAGAATACACTGAAAAAATATATGATCAGCGAAAAAATATTTCAAAAATCACACTAAGGCTTTCTCTAAATAATAAGTAGTCTCATTAAACTATAGAGCGCATGGAATGACTGGTTCTATGCAGTTTAAATTGACCAAAAAATGATGACTGAATTTATTCCAGAGACAATCAAATTTTATTCGGATCCAATAGACTGTTCATGAATATATGGAGAGATATACAAACTGATATACTTGTTAGTATACACATTTTTAATACCTCCATGAAAAAAGAAGTCATAGGATTCATATGATAGGACAGTTTGTTTTATGATGGGGCATTCCTATGATACAAGTATCGTTCTATGATACGATAATTAGGTGAATAGTAATATTGAAAGGACACTACGAATAACTGCAGGTACCCTTAACGTCTGTTTAAAAGCACATTTTTTGACCTGAGAAAAATGTTTCAAAACGCCATTGAAACAAGTATAGTCATTTGATTGTCCTACGCCTTTTTCTTCCCAAAGAAATGTTAAACAATTATATTCTCACAAGTAGCAGTGTTGCTTATCGTGATACTGGTTAGTGCAAATGTGTACATTTCAAGGATTAACCTCGATAGTAAACTGTGAGTAAGATATATGTTTCTGGTTATAAAAACAATTTAATCTACGTGAATCAAACAATATTCTAACATAAAAGAACATCGTATATGTTAAGAATTTCATTAATAACTCGAAAATTATTGCTAGTTTTATATATATATATATATATATATATATATATATATATATATATATATATATATATATATATATATATATATATATATATATATATATATATATATATATATATATATATATATATATACGACTGAAAAGGAAGAAACGTTAAAACGTTGAAAGGGGAGAACCAAATGCGTTGCATATAATGGCAGGGGAGGATGGCGATTCCCCTTCCCGTTTAAAGCAGCTTTTGCAGCCCGGGCAACGCTCACGGTACCAATACAATACAATGGTCAGTCCTCTACATGTGCATAGACAAAGGCACCCGTATACAAGAAGAGCAAGAACGACATCGACGCAGAAGGAATAGACGCAAAATGAAAAATGATCCTAGTACCAGAGCCTATATATATCAACACTTACGCATGCGTGCCAACACACCAGTATCGCATAAATCCCAAAATTCCAACCAATTCCCGATGGAAACGGCTAAAGTTTTCTTTATTACCGAAAAAAGAATTATAGCATGCCCACAAGAAATAAATAGGATAGTGTTTTTTTAAAGCTTCGGTTACGATTTTTTGATTACATTTATTGCAATCCCTTTTGAATGTGTTGTAAGCCTGGTTTCTCTTGAAATGGCCGACGAGGATGTTTCTGAAAATATTCTTAGTAAGGTTCGTCCTCCAATCTATAAGATGGCCAATCTTGATTTCGTAAAAATCGCGTTTGTCGTATAAAGTTGTATAAGTACCATATCGTTGATGTTTATTTATTGATATGTCCAAAAAATTCACTGCACCATTCTCGTCAACTTGGTTTTCGATCAGTTCCAATTCTCTTGGATAAAAGGTGAAATCGAAATTAGATGCACCTTCAAAACAACCCAAGAGCACATCGTCCACATAACGGAAATATGGCATCTCATAAAGAATATGTGTGCCTTTTTCATAAGTAGATAGATACATATCTGCCAAAATGGATGAACAGGCTCCCCTCATGGGTATACCTTTAATTTGTTGGTAATAGCCATTTCCGTCATGTAAAATATTATCCTTTAGCACCAATTCCACGAGATCCAAATATCTACGAATTGTAATAAACACTTTTAGGTCATATTCTTCATGTAAATTCTTCAGTATTAGGTACAGCTGTGTTAAATCAATATTGTTAAACAAATCTCGAAAGTCATAGCTTTTAAATCTGATGTCCTTGTGACAAAATTTGAGGCGATTTATGACTTCTTGTCCGTTCTTAATCATAACAGTACTTTGTTTATTAAGATTAATCATAACATGTTTAAGGATATTCAAAAGCTTCAGATTTGCCTGGGTTAGGTAAGTTCCACATCCAACAGTGACTGTGCGGAATTTGACAGGTACTTTGTGTAATTTAGGAATAAGAATTAAATATGAAAACTTGACAGATTTCAATTCTATTCCTATACGTTTGTATAATGCCTTTATCCTGTTAGTCAAAACACTACCGTTATTGGACAATTGAGCATACATGGTGCGATCTTGGTAACACATTTGTAAAGTGTCCACATAATATTTTCTACAAGTAAAGGCATAATGTGAAACAATTTTATCTGTATAGGTCAAAACAAAACTTTCTTTAACATAATGAATGGAAGTTGGAATGGAAGGACCCTTGGTATTATGATGTTGCTGTAGGTAGTGTAGACGGAATGCTTTGTAAAAGTGACATTTCCATTCATTAAAAGCTTGGATAGGTAAACTATACTTTACTGACAATCTGTAAGTGAAAACTTCTAGATCGTTGTTAAAATCCCCTAAAACATCTTTAAAAACTTGTGTCCGAAATTTCGTACCGAGTCGAAAAATTTGTTTTAGTTTATGATCCTTGATCACTGCTAGATCGCCTGTAATAATATGGTTATGTAAAGGATCTTTATAAATACTATCATGACATTTACATTCTTCTGTTCTATATGCCATTGTATTTTTACAAATTTGACCGTAGTTAAAAAGTTTTCTGCCATTTGTTCGGACATACCGATATGTTAATTTCACCTGATGGTCTGCGAAGGGCAAAAAGGAATCAATATTGTAGAGAATAGAGTTGAATGGGATCCCTCAAAAAAGTTTATTCTTGAAAGTAGTGATGAAATAATCCTTATTTTTCTTCTTCTGTGTTATGGGGGCCTAATTTAACTTTACATTTTTCAGCTCTTAACTTAATTAAATCAAGTATTATAGCCATATTTCTCTGCATTTCTTCATGATGATCATTGAAAGGTTCGTTTAAGTGATATTGCAGTATGAATGTCCAAATTCGTGGTAGATATTTGAGTTTAATGCCGTTGACGATGTTTTAAATCCAACTGAATTTGATCGAGGTATCAGTTTTTAAGTTATCAATAAAATGGGTTATTTTTTCTTCTGTGTTAAAATAGGTAGCATGATGGGGCCCTTTTCCTCTCTGCCATCGGTGAGTTTCTTTATGGATCAAAGAACGTGACAAGGGATTAGATTCAAAATTTCTGCAATAGTCCATGTTGTAGTTTTCTTTAAAGATAAGAGTATTTAAACCATATGAGTATGCCGTAGTGTATTGTTTGATATGGGTGGCTTCCCACCACAATATTTCTAAATTATTAGGTACTATATCTAGTATAGTTACAGTGATTTTGGAAAAATCATGAAGCATGAAATGACGATATAAGATAGCAGCTCCTGATTTTTTGTCTTGCCCACTTGACTTCGATGGAGGTTTATTCTGATGTTCAATGAATTCTGTGTTTGTCCAATATACTTGGCTTGGCATGCAAGGCAGATGATACAATATATAATGTTGTAAGATTTGCAAAAAATCTTGTACTTATTAGCTTGATTATTAAATTGGTATATTGATTTTTTCGTCGATTAGCGTAAGTGATAAATTCGAACTTGAATCTCCTTGATGTTCTTTATGTTATATATATATATATATATATATATATATATATATGTGTGTGTGTGTGTGTGTGTGTGTGTGTGTGTGTGTGTGTGTGTGTGTGTGTGTGTGTACAAACATTCGGGCAATAGACACCGTAAAACATCACATATATAGTCAAAGAAATCTGACTCATTAATCATCGGATCAAAAAACTCTATCTTTAAATCAATGTATAAATCTGTCATTGCAATTATATAATTTCCTCTTGAAATCCAGACTTTTATTAAGAAATTAGTAAAACGGTTTGAAAAGAAAATAATTGGGAATTTTTATGAAGCCCACATAAAACTTAATCTATCCCAAATCGCTGCAGCTGTATTTGTATCATAATTCCCAAATCGCTGTATTTGTATCATAATTCCTTGAAAGTTGCGCAAGCTATGTTTAGCTATTTGCTAATCTGCCATTGTAAATTGCAATTATATTATTTTCTATTGCAGTGCAGACTTATATTGAGAAATTACAAGAAAGATTTGAAAATGAAAGACTTAGGAGTTTTTATGAAACCCAAATAAAACTCAATCTATCCTAAATCTCTGTGCAGTATCTGCATCATAATTACTTGCAAGTTGTTCAAAGGAAGTTATGTTTAACTATTTGCTAATCTGTTTGCTAATCTGTCATTGTAATTCTATTATTTCCTATTGCAATGCTGACTTATATTTGGAAATTAGAAGAAAGGTATGAAAATAAAAGACTTGGGATATTTTATGGAGATCAAATAGCATTTAATCTATCCCAAATATCTGCACATTATTTATATCATAATTACTTAAATAAGTTGTGCAAAGAAAACTAAGTTTAGCTGTTTGATAATCTGTTTTATATAATAATCCTTCGACGCAAAACTGGAAGAAATACGTGACTACAATAATCTTCTGACAAACAATTTCGAAAACTGATAAATTGCGCAATACATTATATTACATGACGTATGATGTTGTCGATAACATTAAATCTTTCGAATATATATATTTCCAAAACTTAACGGTAAACGTCCTTATCTCCATGCAACATTACAAACAACCGACCTTCGTTGCACTTTGACAAACGTCACAAATGACAGATGATTCTAGGAAAAGACCAATATATATAGTTTTCACATAAAGAACGGAATATTCAAATTGATTCCGCCATGAAATAACTTTTCGAGCGTTTCAAAAACTTTCACGTTCGATACGTGAATCTAAGTTTATGCAGAGTTTTTTTTGTGAGTAAAATATTTCTATAAATAAGGAGAGTAATTATGAAATATTATTTTCATAAGTGTACATCTTTTATAAAGACAATAATAGAGAAGTAAGAAACATGTTAAAGCTTGCCATGGTCGGTGACAATCTGCTAAATATAGCAGGCATGCACCAAGATGGAAGACTTAATAAAGAGGCATGGAATAAAATTTTATAAAGAGATAAACCTCCACTAAGAAAAAATATTGAAATAAAAGTCAAACTTATTAAAAAACTGCTTGTGGTATGGTATTTTTATTATGATAAAACTAATATAACTCTCTTTTAAAGTAAAATTCAAAGCAAAATTAATAGTGTCAACAAATTTTGAAAGTACAAAAGAGCCTTCCTTGTATGGACAAACAAGAAACGCGATCTTCACTCGGAAAACCAAGATACGTAAATGCGTTTAGAACAACGAACGGAAATAAAACAGGAAAAGGGTTTGTCCAACTATGAGATGAGAAAAAGAAGAATTAAACACCATGGAGACAGAAACTCGTAGTTGGATACTAATGAAAGAACGGTAAAATACCAAAGAAAAAATACCAAAGAAATTTAAAAGATAGATCACTGGTGGCTAAAAGATGATTCAAATTAGCTATAAAAATA
Organism: Amaurobius ferox; assembly: GCA_951213105.1. Lineage (NCBI taxonomy): Eukaryota > Metazoa > Arthropoda > Arachnida > Araneae > Amaurobiidae > Amaurobius > Amaurobius ferox. The sequence goes on from OX578135.1 coordinate 16,463,013, forward strand.
ACTTTTTTTATAAACATAAATTTAGAACAAATAGATCTAGAAATAAAGAAACAAACGGATTTAGGATCTATGAGTGCTGACTTCATACACGTATACATTGGAAAATAATAAAAGTTCCTGAAACAGAAAGACAATTACTGATAAAAGAAAGAAAAATCTTATGTGGGCAGCACATGATTTTCTCTGCAGACTCAAATTCATTTTCTCTTTATCTTTTTTAATAATTCATTAAGAGTATTATTTCTCTAATAATTCATTTAATAATCCATTTACTTCTTTAATAATTCATTAAATAATTCATTTATTTCTTTAATAATTCATTTTTGAGCTTAATTGTACAAAATAACACTACATTCGCATTTTTAATTCAATTTTCGTTTTTATTTGGTAATTGGATATTTTTCCAAAGGCGGCATAAAAAAAATGCAAAAAATCTCAAATTTCTCGAGAACGGTTGTTTCTAGAGTAATGGAGTTGGTCTAATTTTTTTTCTCGTTAAAAATTACGTATAGAAGAAGCATTTAATTGATACATGTGAGCATATGTAATCTTTTTTAACACTTTACAATATAGTTGAAAAGTGTTTATGACATTGTTCATCCTGCCTGTCTGTCTATATGTCTGTCTGTCCGTTAGCACGGTAACTGTCGTAACAATGACTTTATCAAAATAAAATTTTAGTATGTTTTTCAGGCGGTCTGTGGAACCTATGGGAATATAAATAAGTAATCTCACCCAATTAGTTTTTTATTGAACCCGGGTTGAAAAAATGAAATACATTGAACCTTATGGGACCTAATTCTTCAAACATTTTTTAAGCAAATTTAAAATTCACAAATTGCTTCGAAATTTTTAGGAAATATTCACATTTTCCCATAAAATATATAAAAAAATTCAGTAAAATATGTTAAGTAGTTTAATTAAAAATTATTTAATATAGGGGAAAAAAATCAATGAAATTCTGACTTTTGGGATATCCCCCAGAAAGAAAAAAGAGATTTATTATATAATAAATATCTTTCCAAGAATTTAATCATTTTGTATATGAGAGAGGCTTCACATTTTAAAATAAATTTGGTAGATGACAATTTTTCAATTTTTTTTTAAATTTTATATAACTCTTTATGATATACTTATTTGATGGCATTTTTAATGCACTTTCCTACGTCCTAGAGTTAAAATTCGGTACACGGCTTAAACTTGAACATTTTATTCTACAAAAATTTGGTGGATCTTTAAACATAGATCATACATTGTTTTCGAAATGGCCTGCAAATAACACATTCTATAAATCATTGTTCACTTCTATAAATCATTGTTTTAATATTGCTAAAAATTCTGATGTGTACAGCACATGTCTTTCCCTGCAGACTCATATTCACGTTCTCTTTATTTCTTCAATAATAATTTGAGTTTATCTGCACAAAGTAACAGCGATAAGTATTTTAAATGACATTGGATTCGCACGTTAAATTTAAATTTGGTTCTCATTTGATAGCTGGACTTATTGTCAAAGGTGGCGTAACGAAAACTCGAAAAAACTAGAATATCTCAAGAACTGCTAGTCCTAGAGTAATGGGGTTACTCTTATTATATTTGATGTCAAAAATTACGTATAAAATAGGAATTTAATTGATATAATTGAGCACGCGTAGTCTTTTATTTTTATATTTAACGAATTTTTGCGGGCCATTTCGCAAAAATAGTCCGTTCCTTTTCCCCGAATCGTACTAGAATAACCTACATGTGATTTATATACCAAATTTTGTTAAATTTGGTATATAAATCACTTGTAGGTTATTGAAATATTAGACACCAAATTTTGTTAAATTTGTTCCATTAGTTTTTAGCTAGAGTGGATAAAGGCAATTTCTGCCGGCCATTTCGCAAAGAAGGCAGATTCTTTAATTACGAATCGTACTATAATCTAATGAACATCAGGATTTCCCACAAAAAATATACATACCAAATTTCATGAAATTCGGTCCATTAGTTTTACAATTAGATTGGATGGAATATCCTTACAGAGACACAGAAACATACCCAGATACACCCTTACACACACAGACGTCTTCCTAAAAATAGTTTTTTCGTGTTCTAGAAGTTCCAAAACGTGTAGATCCTTCGAAAATTCGAGTTCCGATCTTCGGCACGATTCCAATACTTTGAATACATACACACACACATATATTATCTGTGTATCTGTGTATTATCTGTGTATCTTAATTCCGTGCCTATGCAATTAAAATAGTTGTGATTTTAAATGATCCCTAAACTTTTATTATTTATGCAACGAAGTCTAATTTTAACTTATGCAGGATGCAAATATCTCAAACGATTGTAAGGTGAGTTACATAAGAAGTGCTGAATTTTTTTCACACAAAATTATTTAGCTCTGGAGTCTGGAATACAAATAATATGAATGAAATATTCATTGATTTTGCATAGAGAATCAGATGATTTATGTTTCGAAACAGTTTCAAATATTTAAGTGTAATAAATTACTGCAGCACTGTGATAATGTAAAATATATCACTACTGAATGTATCACATTTTAGAAATTTTTAAATGAAATTGCATTTCAGTTGGAAAGTGTTTCACAATCAATGCTTATGCATGATTGAACTTTCTTGTTTTTTTTAGACTTTTGCAAATTTTGCAAGACATTTCGTAAAAAAAGGCAGGTTGTTCTTTTCTGAATCGTACCAGAAATCTAATCAGTACCAGAATATTCCACAAGTAACTTATCTACCAAATTTTATGAAATTTGGTTAATTAGTATTTCAACTAGAGTGGGTACATGGGATTTTTGCAGAGCGTTTCGCAAAACAAAGGCCGGTATTGTTTTTCAGAATCGTACCAAAAAGTAATCGGCACCAGGGTCACAACCAAATGATTTACCTACCAAATTTTATGAAATTCGATCCATTAGGTTTCCATTTAGATTGGATACATACATTGCACACACAAACAGATAGACACGCACACACATGCATCACACTAAAAATAGTTTTCCGTGTTCTAGAAGTCCCAAAACGTGTATATTTGTCGAAAATTCAAGTTGCGATTTTTGGCATGATTCCAATATTTTCCCTATACGTTAACTGCAGGGAACGTAAAAAGGAAACAGACGATATTAAAAATTAAACTGTAAATTCATAAGTAGAAGGTAAGAAGCGAAACGTATCATGAATAAATTATTAGTCTTCAACTACTGTTCATCTAATAAAGACAAAACATGGTGCATCTTCTCCTTTATATAAAATTTAATTAACTGCTTTTATCTAGTCAACATAACCAACACCGCATGGATAAATGTGACACCCCTCCCCTCAACGATTCAAGCCACAAATAGTGTCTTCTTAGCGAAATGAATTTTTATTAAGTTTTCCTGATTCACACACCGAAATACCTTAAAAAATAGATAAAATATTGAAAGAGATTTTTCATAGCTGTCCTGTGTATAGTCCTTTTATATCGACAATCCAATTTAATATAAATATATTATGAGATAATAATTACTGCAATCTTAATCATTGAAGTTGTAAATCTGCTGACATTCTACAAAACATTGAAAATAGATTGATTGTAAAGCCACATATATTTTGTAAAACTAGAGAATTTATACTCAGAAGAGCGAGTTCAAGGCAAAACCGCAATTGATTTTACGTCCTGCTAGATATCTGGTAATAATATATGATGTTGTGGGATACCTTAACCACCTATAAGTTCACCATGAAAAAATGCGTTTTTCTTCGGTATGAGTTGGGGGATAAAGTATATTGGCAGAGGAATTTTCTTCAGTACTTTAACATTTCTGCTAGATATCAATACATTTCCAAGTGTAAATATTGATTCTTAAGAGGTGGACGTTGAAAACAAATATCTCCAATACATCAATTTTCGTACAACTGCCCATCAAGTGTATATTCGTGACACATGTACATGATTATTATTAAGAAATATGTCGATTAATTTTTAAATGTAATTTGACTTATTATCAATTTTGTTAGATTTCATGTAAAACGGCAAATGGTCAATACGAAATATATTTGCAGATAGTCTAACATATTTATTTGTATTATTGTGGCATCGAAATCTGCGATGCATATTTTTGTTTTAAAATGCTCTTTTCATGTCATGTAAATGTAGAAGCCCTCAGACGATTTTCTGTCGAAATAGAGCAAAATTGTGGAGTGTGTGCGACCTTGAAAAGGCTCGCCTGCCAGTCAGCGGAGAGAGAAAGAAAAGCCGTTGAGTGTTAATTTTATTTTGTTGATTATTTTCCAATGCTCGGTTTTGGTACATGTGATATGTATATGTGTGTTGTGACGTCAGCGCGGTAAATGTAAAGTGACGCGTTTGGCTTTTTGTCTTCAGATTTGGAACAGGACTTGGTAGGGGCAGTCAATTAAAATTTCTCTCGTCAAAATTTAAAAATGGCTAAAGTGTTGGTAATTGAATTAAATTGAAAGATGTTTTTCAAATCTCACCCTCTAATGATGACTGCCCTGCCAAGAGTAAAGAGAAGTTTTGTAAGTATAAATACTTATCATAGTAGAGCTGGTAACTTTGTTTAAATTCCAGTTTGACTGGTTAAAAGTAATTCCAGATTTTAAGATGCCAGCAAGAAATAATGTATTGCCAGTAAATAATTTAAGAGCATATATCTTTGCTTTCATGTCGTCATTTGTATATTACTTCAGAAAGATAGGAACGCAGATGTTCCGAGTTAAGAGTGAATTTTGATGTCATGCTTGTATTTGAATTACCTAACTACCATTTAATTAAAGACTGTGTTTTAATTTAAAAATGTCTTTAATCTCATCATTTAATGAGTTGTTCTTGCCAGTTATTTATTCCAGCCATTGAGTTGTAGTTTCGCTTCTCACCAGGGAGACGGATCTGAACTCTGGAGTTTAGTACTTACCACTATTACGTTATTGTGTTACATGTTTTATATCAACTAACTTATACATTTGAATGTGAAAGCAGAAAAGTCTTTTAACACTTAGAAAACGCTTTTACATTATTATAATATCATCTACAATAATAAAGGGGAAGATGTTTGTTCGTCGGTTTGGGTAGTATGTAGAAACAAATCTAAGATTCGTGCGGCCCCAATATTTAGTACACATGTACTTCTGGAACACAAACGATGCATTGATTGTGAGATTTTATTTTAAATTCGAATAAAATTTTTAATTATTTTATGTTTTAGCACAATTTAGATGGAATTTGAGAAATTTTCACATAAATCCTTTCCTTAGCGTCCGAAAATATCACTGCAACGTTTCCATCTAAACACCATAGGAAAGATTTTAAAAAAATGATGTGGGCAGGACATGACTTTCCTTATATAGTGCAATGAATTTACTACTTTTACAGTAAAGAAAAAAATAGGTTATTACTATAGTTGATACGCATATAATTTCCAAGATATTGAATTTTTGTCAATTAGTCGTCATTTTCATTAATTTAATATCATTTTTATTCATTTAGCGAGATTTTCGTTAATATTGCAACATTTAAAAAAGTCGCTAAGTTGGCGTCATTCTGCTAAATTTGTCGCCAAAATCTCGCCAAGCATTATGGACAGGGAAATAAGCTATTCTTATAGCACATAATTGCCGTTCAAACACAAAACGATCACTCAAAGTATCTTTTCTCACGAATGGAACGAGCTAGATCCCCGAGAATGATGTAATCAAATTTATCGCATGATATTATATATGAAAAGTGAACATATTTCTCAACAGTTAATATTTTTTCATGGAACTATTTGATAACTTTATTTGAAAAATGTACAATATATCAAGAACGGTTTATGGTAGCGTTCTAAAGTTTATGTCAATCGTTTTCTAAGGGAAAAGTACATAAGACATGTTTATATGCGTAACTTTATTAAAGGTATCGATGTTTTGATGATTTTTTCAAAATTTCACCCAAAAATATAGAGGGTTTTGAGTATTTGATTGCGTTCAAAGTCAATAGGCTTCCAGTATTCACGGGTTCTAATTTTTGTACCAAATTTCATATGAATCGCTCCATTCGTTCGTGAGATATCGTCTCCACAGACTCACTGGCACACACACACTCTTTCACACATACTTACACACACACACATTTTTTCACACATACTTACACACACACACACACACACATCACCTCAAAAATGTTCGATTCGTGATCAGGGATGCTTGAAACTTTCTCTCCCGTTGAAAACTCGAATTCGAATTTTCGACTCAGTCAAAATACTTTCCTTGTACATTATACTAAGTATATAAGGTATCTTCAACCTATATCAATAGATGAATTTTCGTATTTATATATATATATATATATATATATATATATATATATATATATATATATATATATATATATATATATATATATATATATATAATATATATATCATTTAAATATATATATATATGTCATTTATATATATATATATATATGCACTGAGGACAATTGCCAAGGACGGATGAAACTATCACCCATAGCAACTACAAAATGAAAAGAAATAAAATGTGGAAAATTAGAATAAGTGCGGGATACAGAAAGAAAAGGTGACCGCATGTAAATTTTTCATTTCCACGGCTGTTCGTCACGTGGTAGCGCTGATAAGACATTTATAGGATTTGACGCGTGTGAACAGTTGTTGTTCCAAGCGAAAGTTTTACGGGAAAGATTTAATTGAACAACTTTCTTGAATTTCTTTTTCCTGATATCACTTAGATGATTTTACGAGTGGTCGTGTTATTGGATAAATGGATGAAGGGTGAAAAATTAACAGATGTTGCCAGGGAGTTTGACATCGCCCATAGAGTTGTTTCACGGCTGTGGCAAGTATTTAAAACAACTGAAATGTGTAGCAAGCGTCACGGCGGAGGTCGTGTTAAAAGAACGTCGCCTGCAGGAGACAGGAACATTGTCTTATTGGCAAAAAAGGACCAGGCGCACCAAAGTTCAGCTGGTGGTAAATCAGAATCTTGCTACCATAGGTCAGTTGATCTCCCGAAAATCTGTAGCCAATCGTTTGGGAAAAGGAGGATTATACGCCCGCAGACCTGTTGTGTGCGTCCCATTGTCCACACTGCACCGTACCGCCCGTTTACAATGGTGTCATAAGCATCGCAATCGGACAGAACAGGACTGGACTTACGTATTATTTTCAGATAAGAGTAGGTTCAGTCTGCCTTCTGATTATAGACGCCAACTGATCTGGCGCGAGAGTGGTACTGCTTATCGTCCAGAAAATATCGAGGAAAGGGACCGATATCCGACATGCAGTATTATGGTAAGGGGCCGGTTTCATGATCAATGTGATTGCAAGCCCCTACATGTGGGTGCAACTGAGGCTATTGCCGGCCAACAATGCATTGCTGAATTTCTACTGCCTCATGTTCGCCTTTTACGTGGTGCTGTTGGTGATAAATTTATTTTCATGGCCGATAACACACCATATCATCGAACATTCGCTGGTCAGGATTGTCTAGTTAGCGAGGGTATTCAATGCGCTTTATGACCAGTAAGTTCTCCAGATCTAAATCCCATTGAAAATATTTGGGATGCTTTAGGGAGGCGTCTTGCTGGTCGAAAATATCCTCCAAAAACAAGAACACCCTCATCCATGAACTGACAGAGGAGTGGGATAACTCAACAGCTGCTGGATAATGGTGTGCAAAGCGTGACACGACTTGTGGAATATTGCATCGCACTCCACGGTGGACAAATCCTGTACTGACACTTTTCTCAAAGGCGCCTGCTCTCGTTCATATGCATTCCTCTATTCCTCCGTACACAGAATCAAATGAACACTTTTTTCTTTTCAGATGTTTCAAAACCTTCTGTATTTTGCAGAACAATAAATGACATTTATTATAATGTCCGAACAGTGTGGCAACAATATTTTATCCTGCTGGGTTTCCACCTTCCGCATAATGTTGTGCTACATTGCAATTTGTAATCCGTCCTTAGAAATTGTCCAGCAGTGCATATACATAAGCGTTTTTCGGTTAAAGCTTTCTTCGGTTTTAGAGAATTTCCTGTGAATCCTGGCATGATTTTAATCCCATGGCTTTGCATAATGAACTCTGGACTACGCGGAGTATATTTTCTAGTAATAAATAAAATCGGGTATGGATTTTGGAATTGAGTGAGTAGTTAAAATAAAAAATATATTTATCGTGTCAAAATTCCAAATTATATATAAAATACTAATTACTACGTATGTTTTATATTAAATATGCATTGATTTAAAAATTATTTACCTAGTTTTATTTACCATATCATTATAAAGATATAGGGAAAATTTAGTGTTAATATATACAAATTTATTTTGCATGAAACATTTTATATGAACAGTAACAGCTAAACACTCATTGTGATAAAACGACCAAATATATAAAAAATATTATAATAAAAAAAATTATTATTATAAAAAAGTATTATAATAATATTATAATCATTATAATAATATTATAATTATTTTAATACTATTATAATATAATTATTAAAGTTACATGAACCATATAAAAATGCTTGGTAGTCAAAACATTAAAACTTCAGATTAGATTTTCGCATACTAGAATCCAATTTCAGTAGCTTTTTTAACACTTTACAACATACTTGAAAAGTCTTTATGATTTTGGTCATTCTGTCTGTCCGTTCGCATGATAACTACCGTAAAAATGACTTTACAGAAATGAAATTTTAGAATGTTGTTCAGACGATCTATGGGACCTATGGGAATGTAAATGAATACTATCACCCAATTAGTTTTGGATTAACCCGGGTTGAAAAAATGAAGCACATTGCACCTTATGGGATCTAATTTTTCAGACATTTTTTAAGCGAAGTTAAAATTCACAAATTGCTTCGACAATTTTAGGAAATACCAAAATTATCCCATAAAATATATAAAAAAAATCAGCAAAATAGGTTCAGTAGTTATTCAAATTAAAATTAAAATAGTAATTACACCCATGTAATATAAAGGGATCAAGTGACTAGCTTCAAAATAAAATGTGGCATCCATCTTCTTTTTCCTAAGTAAAAATCGTGATTTTTACTTCTTCTAAATTTATATTTAGTGTTGCATCCGTCCTAAAACAGTTTTATTTTTGCGTATTTTCTGTGCATCTATATTCTGCACCAACACAATTACATGATCGAATTAAATGATCTTCAAACTTTTCTACAACGAAACCTAATTTTAATGGATACAGAACGTAAACAAGTGACTGTAAGGTGAGTCGTATAAGAATTGCTAAATTTTTTTCACTCAAAAGTAATTAACTCCGGAGTCTGAAGTAAAAGAGTATGAATGAAATATTCACTGCTTTTACATAGAGAGCCACACGATTTATATTTCAATGACGTTATTTGAATAAAGTTCATTTTTTCGATGAAGTTCTGTGCTTTCAAGTAAAATAAATTATTGTAATTCTGTGATAATTAAAAAAAATATCACCATTGAATGTATCGCATTGGCTACCCGTTTTTGATAAGAAAGCCAAATGTAAAGTTTCGTGAAAATCAAATAATATTTGTGTCTGCTAACAAGCACACAAGAAAACATCACGGTTACCTTACACCTTTCTGGTAGGTCGGAAGATCTAGGTCTCAACAACAACAAGAAAACATCACGGTTACCTTACACCTTTCTGGTAGGTCGGAAGGTCTAGGTCTCAACAACAAGAAAACATCACTCAAAAAGTAGTCCAAACGTTGTTCAACGGGTAATACACATATTGGCATCAAAATCTCGAATTAGAAAATGTTTCTGAAAACAATGCTTTCTTTATACTACTATATTACATAGTATGAAAAATGGAAATGAAAAGTGGCATAGAACTATGTTTGATCTACTGCATGATAAATCGAATGGGAATGCGTACAAAACCAGCTTTTATAAATATTTTCCCGCTATTCATTAGTACTATTAAACCTACTAAAACAAATCATGAAAGTTCATATATTCGCTATTTTATACTGCAACTTAAACACCATACATTATAAATGAAGACAGAAGTAAGTATAGAAATTAAACTTACAGATTGAACAAATAATCTTATCCGTATAAACATTCATTTTCCTTAAGTACAATCCTGCTTAATTATGTATGCAGTTCTAACACTCTGTCTTGGAAATAAAAGTATGCCCATTTAATCACAGCGTTTGAAAATATTGTTTTAAAAAATTTAAAATTAAAATCGTTTTGTTTAGTTAAAAACTCATAATATTTATGTGGATATATTTATAGAAAGTCATTGGGGAAATGGTATACACCAAGTAAAATGTATTTACGGGTTATGGATAAAATTGATGATATTAAAAGTTAGATCAACCTTTTTAAAACTCATAACATTTTAATGGTTTTACTAATGTTTTATTTGTAAGTGGCTTTTTGAAACAGATTACGATTTCTGTGAAATACTTTAAAATCTTAACGTACAATACTCCCTCACATATTTTATGAATCTCAAGGTTAAATTGAATGTCATATAATAATAAACCATATTTATCTATATTTTCTGAAATAAGCGCAACAAGAAGCCATAATTTATTATTATCACCCGTAAAGAATCTGATATGGGCAGCACATCACTTTCCCTACAGACTTTACCCGCATTTAGACAAATTCATTTTCTGGTTCTTTCCATAAATCATTTATAGAATTTAATTACACAAAATTACAAAGATGATTGCTTGAATGTGCAGGTTTAATTTAACCATTTTAATAATTCAAATGCAATTTTAATTCAATTCATTCTGAATGTGCAGTTTTAATTAAAATGTTTAAATATTAAAATGCAGTTTTAATTCAATTCATTCTGAATGAGCAATTTTAACTCAATTTTTTAAATATTCAAATGCAGTTTAAATTCAATTCATTCTGAATATGAAGTTTTAATTCAAATGTTTTAATTCAAATGCAGTTTTAATTCAATTCATTCTGTATGTGCAGTTTAATTTCAATTAATCCTGAATGTGCAGTTTTAACTCGATATTCACTTTCTTTTGGCGATGGGACATATTTTTTTAAATGTAACATTTCAAAAATACTAAAATATGAACTATCTCAAGAACGGTTAAGCCAAGAGTAATGGGTTTGATCGTTTTCTTTTCGCATTCAACAGTTACGTATAAAACAAGGATTTAATTGCAACATATGTAGTTTTTTATTTTACATTTTTGACAAATTACGAAGGTCATTTCTTAAAAAAAAATCAAGTTATTTTTTTACAAATCGTACCAAAATTTAATCAGCAAGAAGATAACAGAGAAGTGACCTACCCACCAAATTTTGTAAAATTTTGATGAATAGTTTTTGAACTAAAGTTTATACATACATTGAACAGACACATAGACAGACTGACACACACAGAGAGATACACACAGAGACGAACACACACACAGACTTCACTCTAAAAACATTATTTTCTTATTCTAGAGTTCTCGAAACGTGTATACATTGGAAACTCGAGTTTCGATTTTCGACACGATTCCAATACTTTTCCTATACATCACCATGTATTGTAGAGAAAGTAAAAATGTAATAATCCACTCGCGTCTTCGTTAGTCCTTTGCATTTTCGAAAAAACTCTCTACTTGCAAACCTCTGATATCACATTTTATGGTGTGAAAATTTTGTGCTATTGATTCATCGCGTATGGCATTGCTCTCTACATACATGCTATGTGTAACCATCACGGCAAACGACAGACATTAAGATTCCTGAATTCCTGATTCATTTCCTGATTCATTTAGTATATATGCTTCATGAGTCCTCATATGGGGATAATTTACTCCATTATTATCAAATACTGCTTAAATTTTATATTTAATAAACAGCGACATAAATGAAATTCAGATCATTTTAATCTTACATAAGAAAAGAAGATATATGTGTGAGTATCTTTCTTCTGTATTTATGTATATGTCGTCTGCAGCTGAAAATCGAAGCTTCGGACAGCAGAGAAATTCTGTAAAGCGGTACTTCAGGACTCCGTAAAATAAGGAGATATTTTGAAAAAATGTGATTTAGTTTAAAAATTAGTTATTAGTTGCGAATAAGTTTAAATTGGTTGGTTTTTTAATTAGTTTTTATAAACTTCTAAAGCCAAAGATAGCCCATTTTCCTTCATTTATTAGACTTTTCCATCGAAGTTGCAGACGATATTTCAAACGGAGTTCGAGGTGGTCTGTGAACGATATCTGAAACTTTCTGTTTATACATAATTATTGCGATTTTCTAAATTCGCAAATGTATAAGACACATTTTCAATTTTTGGAACATATGATTCATTTAATATTATAAGTGTCCTCATAACATTTCATTTAAGTGGGATGAAAACTTGCTGAGATTGCAATTAACTTTAGAATTTTTATTACGGATTAAAGGGGCTTTTTTTCCTTTTCATTTTTGGAACTTTAAGTATTTGCATTTATTGGTGTTTATTTTAAGCAATTCAAATGTATAACATTTTGAATATCGCTTTTCTAACTTTGCGAATTTAGATGCTATAGCATACAAAGCATATGATACATTTATGTGGTGCCATTCTACCACAAATCAGCGAACCAGGTGTCTGTGTGCATGCTCGACGAATCACAGCGTGCTCACTTAGGGCGCATCAAAAAAGCTATTTAGGGGATATCAAAACATTTCTGTATTATTTAAGTAGCGGTAGCCTATTTAGGATATATTAGGGCAATAATTTATTTTATAGTTATTACTACGGGTAAATTTCATGTTTTGTTCATAAAAACCAGATTTGTTTATACTATTTGTTATCAAACAATAACGGATAGAATACTAATAAATCACGCCTTTTGCATATCTAATATATATATATTTTTATTTATATAATTAATAATTATATAAATTATCATAATTTATATTTCTATTATAATTTATGGTTATTACTCATTTATTTCTATGACAAATGTTTTGTTTTGCGAAATAAAATAGATACATAAATTGCTATGACTATAACTTCGCAAAGAATGCGAACATGTGAGGTATTTTTTCTTTTAAGATGAAACGTTCTCGATAGTAAAAAATGTTTGGGTACCATTGACCTAAATAATAGTCCCCAATACATATTCTAGAAAGTATGCTCTATGTGTTATATACATTCACTGCCCTATGTGTCATATGCATTCGATTTGCACATCATTATACCCATACCTCTCGATTCAATCGCCAGCACCGTATCAGATGGATTCATGCCGAAGCCACATACCATATGTATACCCCGTACGAATTATCTGAACAGATTTTGAAACCAGAATACGTTACTATTTACAGTGTGTAATATCCAGGTTAAACAAAATACGCAGGCTGTATAAATCAATAACATATGAGGCACAATGATAATGGGTTGCACATTGCACAATGTTCCATTGTTATAAAGCTATTTATGGAGTTGGCATATATATTAGGTAAACACAAAAAAGCAACACATTTAAGGGCACACCAGCATAATAATGACGTTATACCTATTTGTCTTATTTCAGTAAGATCATATTTAATTTCCAGTAAAAGAAAGTATACGGTGTAGATTTTAAAAGTTATTTGTATTTTTATATTTTCATGTAAACATATAATTATCATTTTTAATTCCACCTACATTGACAATATCATAACTATGTGATTTTTTTATTTTAAAATAACATTATGAATATAAATTTCATTCATTCAATACATGTAAATATAGAGAATAATTACATTATGTAACAGATACAACTATTAAATTTTGATATATTTATACCTTCTGAAAATTTCTCATTACGTATCATCATTCTTTTTTACTGTCCCTACAATACATTTTAAAAGTAAAGGGAAATAAAAACATTTGATTAGACAGAAAAAATAAAAGAATTAAGAGTCCTGAGGCCAGGCCCATAATCAGTATTTGTAAATATATATACATTTTTATCAATAGGTGTATAATGATATCAACATTGATTTGTACCTTGAGTAATATTCGCCTTCCTCTGGATCCCATTTTGAAGTAGATGATTTCCTCCAAAATATTTTGAAGGACTAACTCGAAATATTTTCTGCTTTCTGTTAGTATTAATATAGTTCTATAGAACTTAAACAGTATTCTTTTGATCTTATTTGACCCTAGTGGCTCTGGGACACAAAGTAATCAGTTACGGTAGTTCATGTCGAAACATAGTTCTGTCAAATTTAGTATGTCAAATTTATTATGCCAAATTTAGTATGTAATATATGTGAAAAGTTCCATGACTATTATGTCAAATTTAGCTTTGAGTCTGTGCAGAACTACTGAAAATCTAAAGATAAAAATTTTTTAATTTTACATTTGGCCTTGGTTTCCAAATTTAAGATGGGCTCTCATTTCAGAGATTCGATTACATTTCTATAATACTTGAATTAAATACCATTACATATATAAATAATACATTTTCGAAACGCGGTTTCAAAAGCTCTAATGCCCTAAAATAGAGGTCCTGGAAAACAGGGATACAAAACTCATTGCAATATGAAACTTACTATAATTCATTTCGCAAACAAGCAAGGTCTGAAAATTCACTATATTTACAGATAAAACTTAAATGTAGCCAAAATGATCAAATATGAAGGTTTCAAAGTAAATATGCTCAATATTATACCAAAATTGGCGGGATTATGGAATGTCAATGTGCAGATAATACTGAATGTCATTAGAAAGCATTTGCAATGCTGGCATGTGTCGCACGACATGTCGCCATTTTGAATACAGATGCCAATCAAGATAATAAGCACTTTAAATGCATACACGAGAACCAATTGGAACTCACACATAGTTAAACAGCGTGCATCCCCTCTATCACCAACAACAAATCAGAGAAGGTGGTATGAAACCACAGGGGGAAAGAAAAAAGTGGTTCCAGATATTTCGAGAAGTTTCGGCAGATTCAATTTTCGACAGCATCCTAGAAATATGTAAATTTAGAAGTATCAAAAACCTTCTTAGTACCGTACAAAGAAAACGTGGATCATCAATGTGATGAGTGAGCGCAGTATGTGCATAGGGAATACAAGTGGCGTATCAAGTATACGCAGGCATCCAGCCTATTGTTTTTTCGACTAAATGTCAAAGTACAAAAAAAATGAGATAATTATGGAAATTTCACTTGTTAATAGTGATCTCGGAGGGCACGTAACATATATCGATTATTTAGCAGTACTTGAGTAAGAACTCAAATCTTAGTAAAGAACCATTGCGGTTAAAAAAATTGTATATGTTTCTGTATAATAGTAATCGTTTTGTTATAAATATATGTGTCATTTAAATGATTTTATGAGTAAACTTTGAATTAATCAAGATATTTATATATAGAAAATTAAAGAATTGATCAATTTAAATCAGAGTTATAATTATATGTCTTGAATGTTATTTTATCGAGCTCAAGAGCCGGAGTTTTTATACTCCACCCCAAGTGAAGGCATCAAAGGTAAATCCTTGTATAGTCAAATTTGAGTAAGGACAATTTACCTTATGACACATGCTTTCGTATTATTTTACCTTTCAAACGTTTTAGTGTGGAACACTTTCTCTTCATAACATTTTCAGTAAATACGACTTTTCCCGGAGGTCTTATTGAACGATCGACCCATGTACCAGATTGCAACTTTTTATCTATTTTGGAAGTGTCTAAAGAAAGCGTGACACACTGATAGACAGATAGACGAACAGACGGACACTTGAAAATTAGTATATATAGATAGATTAAATACCTGTATTTGGCATAGTTTTCATGTTCCTTAACACGGAATTTTGAGTAATATTCTCATGTTTTCTAATATTCTCAAGGCACGTTTAGTTTGACCCATATAAGAAAGATCACACTGGCAAAACATTGCTTGCCAATGTGCGTTTTCATACATTGGTATATATTGCACAAAGTATTTTTAATTATTGATTATACACTATTGTTGCAAAAAAAACGAAACATCATGAAGAAAGTGACTGTTTTTATTGAAATTAAATATTCGTACAGCTCATACACAGGTAATGAAAAGATTAGAAAATCAAGGCCACAGGACCCATCAATGGTTAACAATTGCGCATTGAATTTTCAAATCAGTAATTGGTGAAACCCGCCCTTGGTGGCCATGCATGCTTATATACGTGTAGATAAGGAGTGATAAAATTTCCTAATGTCATCCTGCGATGCATTCTACCAGGCATTCCTTAATTGTTGCTCCAGATCTACTACACTTCGGGGTGTCCGAATCTGGTGGCCTAACATGTCCCATACATGCTCGATTGGCGAAAGGTCTGGTGACCTAGCTATCCAAGGAAGAGCACCAACAGCACGGAGACCCACAGATATGAGAGCCGTATGTGGCGTTGTATTATATTGTTAGAAAATGGATCCAGAATGACATCCATGAAGGGTAACGAAAACGGCGGCAGAATTTTATCAACATATCGTTCAGCTGTTAAAGTTGTAAGCAGGATGACTAAGTTCGACCTGCTGTCATAGGAGATAGCAAACCACACCATGATACCAGGAGAAATGGCTGTGTGCCTGTGTAAAACAAAGGCTGGTTGGAAACGTTGGCTCGGGCGCCTCCACATACGTACCCGATGGTCATCTGCTGAAAGATTGAAGCGTAATTCATTGCTGAACACTATGTGATATCAGTCTGCAGGCAGCCATGATGCTCGGCTACGGCACCTCTCCAAACGACTCTGTCGATTTTGTGGGATTATGGACAGACGTCATAAAGGCCGTCGTGAGCGTAATTCCACCTCAACCAAGCACAGTGAGATTGTGGAAGGTACCACGGGTGATATGGAAGAGGATGTAGCACGTTGGATGGCTGACAATGATGCCGTTGGACCAATTCGAACCTGTCGCACAATCATCCGACCTTGCCTCGCATTTGTGCACATTGGCCTTCCAAAGCCTTCATTCCGCCGATGAGTTTCTTGCAGCAACTATTTCTGCCAGTACATTTGCGCAGCAGTGTCCGTTAGGTGCAGGTGTCGCCTTATTGCACGATATGACTAGCCACCTTCACGCATCCCGACTATACGACCACGTTCAAACTCGACTAATTGCGTATCAGGTCTTCGGCAGCGTCATAACGGCATTATTGGTCGTGTCTCCACGGAACTGCAATGCCGATGGCGAGCAGAAATAAACCGTCCACATTTCTAACCTGTTTTATAGGATTCTAGTTGCGCAGTAGAAACGCGAGCTATGTCCGAATTTAACACTCATTGGCCTTGCAAATTCAATCATTTGAATACTTGGTACAAAGGAATTTGCATGCGAAATATCGAAATGATCGGATTATTTTTTAGGGGTGCTTCTTTGTTGCTGTTTTTTTCAAAAGAGTATATATTGAATACTTTTTTACTTTCCTTATATACATAATGTATAAGGAAAGTATTGTGACGGGGTCGAAAATTCGAATTCGAGTTTTCGACCTTAGAGCACGTTTCAAGCATCCCTGATCACGAATCAAACATTTTTGAAGTGATGTCTGTGTGTGTGTGTGTGTGTGTGTGTAAAAGTATGTGTGTGTGTGTGTGAAAGTATGTGTGTGTATGTGTGTGTGTGTCAGTGAGTCTGTGGAGACGATAACTGACGAACGAATGGACCGATTCGAACCAAATTTGGTACAAAAATCACAATCCGTAAACACTGGAAGCCTATTGTTTTTATACGTAATCGAATGTTCAGAACCCCCTAAATTTTCGAATGAAATTTTGAAAAAATCGTTAAAGAATCAAAACCGCTAATAAAGTTACGCAAATAGACATTTCTTATGTAATTTTTCATTAAAAAACAATTAGCATAAATTTTAGAACGCTAACATGAACCGTTCTCGAGATATTGTACATTTTTCAAAAAAGTTATGAAAAAGTCACATAAAAAAAAATTCCTATTGAAAAACATGTTCACTTTTCATATGTAATACCATGCGATAAATTGAGTGACATCATTCTCGTGGATCTAGCTCGTTCCATTCATGAAAAAATGTACTTTGAATAATACTTTTGTATTTGAACGCCAATAGTCATTTATCTGCTGTAAGAATAACTTTTTTCTTAGTGCATAACGCTTGGCGAGATTTTGGCGACGAATTTGGCGGAATGTCGCCAACTTGGCGACTTTTTCGAAATGTTGCCAAATTAATGAAAATCTCGCCAAATGGATAAAAATGATGCTAAATCAATGAAAATGACGACTAATTGTCGAAAATTCAATATCTTGGAAAGAATATTAGTATCTACTAAAAGAAAAACCAATTTTTTTACTGTAAAAGTAGTAAATTCATTACATTATATAAGGAAAGTCATGTGTTGTCCACATCAGATTTTTTTATACTATATTAACGCATGTTTTCAGTTTAAAATTAAATCAAAACATTAACTTGTAAGGTCGTATAATGCTTTGTCAAAAAGTACAGACAGTCGCATCCCCATAAAACATCTTACATCTATAAAGTACGTGCCCTTGCACATAATCAAGAATAAACTGTTTTAAATCGTTAAATTTAATAAATATATAATTGTTATTAAGACATTGGATGGAAGCAAAAATAATTTATAAAAGGTCACTGGATACCCAGTTGACCACAGTAGCGTAACGTGATATTTTTGGCCGGGAAGGCTAAGAGATTGGCATTTTAAATTGGAAAATATTTTGGTATGACAAATGACATTCATATTAGAGTTCTCTCTTTCAATAAGTTTTATTTCCATGGTGAGTAAAATAAAATAATGTATCATAAAAATGCAGAGTGCATGAAATGTACAAGATTTCAAAATATGTAATCTATGTAAGATGAATATATACAAATATAACACTTTGAACAGAATGGATATAAGATTTGAAGTATTTTCATATAACTTTTACAAAGGAAGTAGAGATATACTAGAAGGATATTAGTAAGTAACTTTTGTAAATATAAATGGGACTAACAAAATTAAATAATTCAAACTAGTATAGAGAATTGGTGAGAAATAAATCTTGAAGATAGCAAACTTAGTTGGTTATCACTGCATTCAACAATGTACCTAAACAAATTTGTATATTAATTATTTATAAATGCAATACTGTGAAAACTTCAATATCTCTTATATTATAATTGTAATATAATAAAAATCCGCTAGAAAAATCATTCGCTTTTGTCTGAGATTCTCACGTAACACGTGATTTCTTTAACGTAATCAGATTTATTCTATCTAAAACTCCCAAATACGCAAGCGGTTGCTTTATCCTATTGCTATCGAGATAAGGCATCTATTTCGCAAACTACTTAAGTTTAATAAGCAGTCATTAGTGCATTGCGTCATCCTGATCTTGTTTAAAGTTAGGTGATTGTCAAGTTATTCGTGGAAAATGGCTCATATTCTTTAGAATATAGAATTACTAAAAGTTATTCTTTTATGCGAAGATCAATTAATATAGAACCTATTTTGACCAAAAATGGTGGATCCATTAGCCTTTCCCGAGAAATTTCCTTTCTTACTCTAGTGAGGTCTAAATAACCTTTTGATTATTATTTCCCTTAGTTTGCATTATAATTATGATTTTTTGAACTAACGATCCTAACTGGTTCGGTTGTTAGGCGAATCACCGATCTAATCAGCATTTTCTGCGTTTCTACGGTAGAATAGGAATGTGTTTCGGATCGTGAGGTTTTCAGTGTTCTTAAATGGAAATAAGGCTTCTTGAGTAGTGGCGTAGTGGCTAAGTGAGTAGTGTGTTCTTGAGTAGAGTGTCCTTGAGTAGAGACTTCTTGGAATGAAAGAAGAAACTCGAGTAGACGATGAAGGATTCGAGTGGTAAGTGGAGGGAAACCCCATTCGATACAACAGTGACTAGGAAGCGTCTAGTATTCGGAGTGTGGCCGCAATATGAGGTGAAGTAACAGAATGCCAGGGTAAACATATAGGCTTCATAATCATGCGTATTCATGTAAGCATTATCACCAGCATAGTATGTTGTCGTAGCTTGTATATTTATCATTTATTCTGGGAGTGCGAAATAACAATTTATATATATGTTGTCCGTTGCTTTAAACAGAAAGATGTTGAATTTCTGTGAAGTCCCCAATAAACTGAGTTATATTTTAAACTGTGCTATGTGTCCTGTTATTGCCCTTGAACTGAAAGATCGAAATATCAAGTACTCTAAGTTTGAGTCACTTTTGACAGCTTAAGAGAAAGTCCTCTACAAAGGCACGTAAAGAGGATAAAGAGACATATAAACTTTACACTCTTCACCATCTTCATCAGTTAAGAAACGTTACGTTCAACAATGAATTATTGTCTTAATTTCAATGGCAAGACTTTTTTTAAACTAGCCTCCAGGGCCAAACGTTTGTGAAGAGGAGGCTTAAGAGGTGGGAGGTTATAATATCATGTTATTCATAATAAACAACACAAGCTCAACACTATTAGCTTCCGGTTGAGGTTTTAATGGGAAATATACTTTTTAATGGGAAAAATACTTTGAAACTGGTCACTTTTTGCAAGTATAATATATAACAATTTTCTCAAAAATAGAAAATAGGTTTCTTGTATTTCCTATTTTTGAGAAAATTCTTATTTTCTCAAAAATAGAAAGAAGAAATACATTTCCTTTTGTACCTTGATTGGGTGCCGAGTTCGTTGCCCTAACTTTTTATATTTTCCGTTACGGGCGCTACAATTACATTTATTTGATCGAGCACGATGATTTTAAAGTAAATATACCTAACGTGTACATAAACGGACCTTTCCTTACAAAGCTATTCGCGTGCTTTAAAGCATTCCATGGAAATCTGTATGTATGTTACAAAAGTAATTAGGGCTTTATATTATTTAGTATTTCCTTTAATATGGCAAAGCAGTTTTACGGAATTAGAAGTGACATTCAATTAGAGCATCAGTGAAACAAATAATATGTTCGGTACATTTGTACTCACAATTCATGTGCCCTGATAATATTCTATTTTGCAATTGCATGGAAAATATAAATTATAACTAAGTAATTATAGTAATTTAATTCTATATCATACACTAAAATATCAAGACGCAACGATTACTTTCACAAGAAAGCTCGAATGTAAACTGTTATTTGAGTTTGAATCATTTGAAGATTCCGAATAAGGTTTTAAGCATATATACGTTAACTTAAAGCATATTACCGCTCGAATTCATTAATGTGTTTATAAATTAGACAATCATTAGATATTTTAAGGCTTTATATTATTTACTATTTCATTTAATATGGTAAAACCGTATTACGGAATTAGAAGTGACTTTCAATTAGAGCATCAATGGAACAAATTGAATATTCGGTACATTTGTACCCACAATGCATGCGCCCTGGTAATACTCAATATTTTGCAATTGCATGGAAAATATAAATTAGAACTGCGTAATTATAATAATTTATTTCCAGACCATACAATAAAAAATTATCAAAACGCAAAGATTACTTTTCACAAGAAAGCTCAAATTTAAACTATTATTCGCATTTGAATCATTTAGCGATTCTGAGTAAGGCTTTAAGCATATATGCATTAACTTAAAGTATATTATCTCTCGAATTCATTAGTATGTTTATAAATTACACACAACTATTCTCATTAAAATTATTTCCAAACGAACTAAGCACACAAATGAATATATTTTTCCGGAATTAATAAGGATTTGGATTTCCTCTCTTTATTAAAATTTCAGTAAATTCTAAAACTGAAACTCAATAACTCATTTAAATATCAATAATTCAAATATTTTCAGAAGGTTTGCGATGGTAAAATCTTTGAATATGAAAAACATTGTGCCACCAGTGGAATGATAAATCATAACATCACTTTCCCTATATATATAGTGTAATATATGGAATAGTGTTGCGAGAGTCAAAAATTCGAATGCGAGTTTTCGACAGAAGAACATGTTTCAATCCTACCAGTGCGAGGTCTAAATAATCTTTTGATTATTATTTCCCCAGTTTTCATTATGATTTATGTTTACTTAAACTAACGATCCTAACTGGTTCGGTATTCGACGAATCACCAACCCCATCAGCATTGTCTGCGTTCCTACGGGAGAGTAGGAATAATTTTCGGATCGACAGGATTCAGTAGGTCGTGCGTGTCTTGAGGGAATGCTGGGAAGGAAAGAGGGCTTCTTGACTATTGGCTGTTGGAGTAGAGCGTTCTTGGAAAGATGAAGGATTCAAGTAAGGGAGTGGAAGGAATACCCAGTGAATACAAAAATGACTAGGAAAAGTCTAGTAATCTATGTTTGGCAGCAATACGAGGCGAAATAAAATACGGCCAGTGGTAAGTTTAAAACTTTAGAATAATCTCCATTTAAAAGTATCACCAGGCCAGTTAATGGTAGTAGCTTGTACAATGTGGCTTGTATAGCTGGGTGCAATAATAATTGTCTATGTCATCATTTGCTTTAAACAGCCAGCGGCTGTAATTTCTGTGAAGTGTACAATAAATTTAGTTTGATTTACTCAGTGCAGTCCAGTGTTATTTTCGAGACCGATAGGTCTGAATATCAAAGAATTTAATTTTGACTTAAATCACTTTGGTGACAAAAAGAACTACGAATTTGTAATCCCACAACCTAATATGTGAGTACAATCATCCGTAGAATAAAGTAATCAGAAAGAGCCGATGAAAGCAGTTACTTTACACCTGAACTAGAATAGAACGTTTTGAAGTGCTGTTTGTGTAGAAGTATTTGTGTATGTGCGCCTAAGAGTCTGTGGGATCGAAATTTCGCAAAAGAAGGAAGCGATTTAAAAAAAAATGGCGCGATTTTTACAATCAATGAATACTGGAACTCTATTGATTTTCAACGTGACCGAATGTTCGAAGTGCACCCCCTTCTCCTCCAATTTTTGAATGAATTCAAAAAAATAATTAAAACATCAGGACCTTTAATATTGTTTCAACAATAATCTTTTCTTACGTAATTTATCACTAGAATACCGAGTTTAGATCGCTAGCACATACTGTAATCGAAATATAGAACGTTCTAAGATAAATTTATCGAAAACGTTACATAAAATTTAAATAAGTAGCAAGCATCCTTTAAATTATATTGACATTGGCGATACATTTAGTGAAATATTTCCTACTTAGAAAAAAGCTACCTAATTGATGAAATTGTCCCCAAATTAGCAAGAATGGTGGCTCTTAAATTAGCAAAAATGATGCCAAAATTGATGAAAATTCAATATTTTATAATTAAATAACATTGATTTCAATAGAATGCTAACAATGTTTCGCATTGTCAGGTTAGATTTGCGCGAAATACAAGTTCATTCGGTACTTCGAAATGGTTTTATACATTGTCATCCAGAAAAGCACCAAATATTAATGTACAATTGGGCGTTAAAAACATTGTGCCGTGAGTCATGTACATCCTTTGTTGTCTGTCAAGTGACTGCAATATGTAAGAAAGTCATGTGCTGCCCACACCAGATATTTTTAACTTGTATAAAACATCCATTCTGTTATTCAGATTCGTTCAATAACTTATTGGCCCCTCATCCCCTCCCCAAAGGGAAATAATAACGTCATAAACCCTAAAATTGTATTACGACTATCTTTCACTGCAGTAATTGAAACTATAAAGTTTCGTAATTATTGAGTCATAATTAACCTCTTTTCAGCATGATAGTGTCAAATTTTGTCCTATACTGCTACTTTAAGATAATATAAAATAAATATAAATTTCGAAGTTTTAGCTGGAATTTCAAAACATTCTATCTAGTTCTAGATTTTTCGATAACAAAGCGGAATATAACGTTTCGTGAAAAACCGTTGATATTTATGGCAGCTATTATGCACATAAGAAATCGACCACAGACAGACGAACGCTGCTTCAAAAATTATCAAAACGTGTTCAGGATGTCCTGAAAGATATACTGGCATGAAAATCTCAAAATTGAACATTTTTGTAAAAACAATACTTTCTCAATGCTACTACTGAGAAAATAAAAATATGCTTAATATTTATTTTGCTAAATTTGCTATAAACATTTTAATTAATATATAAAACTATATAGGAAGCTTAGTTGTACCTTACAAAATTAAAACAATAATAATAATAATATTATTAATTTTAATTATAAATTATTTCGATAAAGTAAACCAGAAACAATTTTTAGAAATTATTATATTGTATAACAAAAGAAAAACATATTTTGAAAATGAAAGTCTTGTTTTTGATGTCGTTTAAAATTATTAATAATAGCAAAATATTTAAAGTTCACTAATTTGATGATTACACTTGAATTAAAAATACAAATATTGAAGCGAAATTAATAGCTTTACATTTAATGACTTCGGGTTGTATATTTATTTCTTAATTATATTTGAAGAATGTCTTAGTTTATTTAAAATTTCAAGCTCATATTGCTCAGAAAATCCTTTTAATATTACAATATTGTGACGTTTACCAGAAAAATTAATTTATCTAATACATTTTATAAATTTATCAAGCATTTTGTTTAAACAGAAGTTCTGACTTTCTTTGCATTTTATTTAATTGCCAGTAAAATGTTATATTTTGTTTCGGAAATTTTATGACATAGAAAATAAATTCAATGCGGATAGAAATTCTAAAACATTTTGTTTTAAAAAAACTCATTAAAAATTTACTGCTGAATGAAAATTGTTATTTGGAGATTAAAACGAAGTAATGGTCTAGTATGCACTCAAACTTTAAAAATAAAATGAATTTTATTTTTAAAATAATTGGATACATTTTAGTTTTAATCTAAATAAGAATCTGGAATTTCAGATATAATTCTTTAATGAATATGTTTTGATTTGAGTTCAGTATTTCTTGCATTCACGATTTTAATTCATTTTTAATGATAATGATTTAAAATTTTTAAGCATATTAATATATTTTTTACTAAAATTGAAAACTTGTAGAAAACTACGAAAAATGATCCTCACTAATCAGAACAGACAGTAATACTCTGAATATATCTAATAAAATTTGTGAATTTTGCAACTGATGCAAGATTGCTCGCCAAAACTGTCTCAATGCTAGAAGGTGATGTTACACTGTGTTAAAATCCTTCCATATCAATCTTGCAATTGATGCAAGATTTCTCGTAAAAACTGCTACAATACTAGAAGGTGACGTTACAGTGTGTAAAAACTCGTTTATACCAATTTTGCAATTGATGCAAAATATCTCGCAAAAACTGTTATAATGCTAAAAGGTGACGCTTTTCAGTCTGTAAAAGTCCGTTTATACGAATTTTGCAACTGATGCAAGATTTCTTATAAAAACTGTTACAATGCTAGAAGGTGAAGTCGCAGTCTGTAAAAATCCGTGTATATCAATTTTGTAACTGATGCAAGATTTCCCCCCAAAACTGTTAAAATGTTAGAATGTGACGCTACAGTGTGCGAAAATCCGTTTATACCAATTTTGCAGCTGATGCAAGATATCTTGCGAAATATGCTACTATGCTAGAAGGCGACGTCACAGTGTGTAAAAACCCGTTTATACCAATTTTGCAACTGATGCAAAATATCTGGCAAAAACTGTTTCAATGCTAGAAGGTGACGCTGCAGTTTGTAAAAGTCCGTTTATATCAATTTTGCAACTGATGCAAGATCTCTCGCAAAAACTGTTACAATGCTAGAAAGTGACGTTACAATATGCAAAATTCCGTTGTTTTTTTTTATGAGAATAACTTCTGTGGTTGGGGTATCTCTGGCGGAAATCGGAGCGTTACGGAAAAATGTAAACACTTTGAACAATTATATCTCTGAGCGTCATCATCTGAGAAAACATCAAAAGAAGACAAATGATCCACAAATAACTATGTTATTAGCGCAAAACCAGTTCAGCTCCATCGGACTGGAACTGCTGTTAATTTTGTCATTCCAGAAATAAAGAGTTTCTAGCAAAGTCTTGAAGTCACCCAATAACTTGAAGCAATGCATGAATGTACACATTAGATCTATATAACCATAGCGTTTCCAAGATCTATATAACCATATGTGTCCAAGATCTATATAACCATAATGAAGTGTCCAGGATCTATATAACCTTAGTAAATCGCCCAAGATCTATATAACCAAAGTAAAGTGTCCAAGATCTATATAACCATACTAAAGTGTCCAAGATCTATATAACCATAGTAAAGTATCAAAAATCTATACAAACATAGTAAAGTGTCCAAGATCTATATAACCATATTAAAGCCTCCAAGATCTATATAACCATACTAAAGTATCCAAGATCTATATAGCCATACTAAAGCGTCCAAGATCTATATAACCATAGTAAAGTGCCAAAAATCTATATAACCATAGTAAAGCATCCAAGATCTATATAACCACACTAAAGCGTCCAAGATCTATATAACCATAGTAAAGTATCCAAGATCTATATAACCATAGTAAAGTATCGAATAAAAGTTATTTTACATCGCTCCTAGCTCATAATTCAAAAAGTTCGAATAACGAACTCTGCGACAATGCTATATAGACGAAAAAAGGAAGGGGGATATTGGCAATGATAGCTCTCCCAAGTGCATCCCAAGGATTTCCGAAGGGATTGAGGTTAGAAGAATATACTGGCCATTGCACACGAGCATCGTTTTTGGTTGTGAAACAGTCCTGCTGTGTATGAACGAACGTCACATCTACATAAAAAAAATCTAGGACATAAGGAATCTAGGACATACCGCAGCTCATCCGTGAAAGTACATTAAACCACTGCGTTTCTGTTCAAGTCACTGTTGACGACATTTTTTGTTATCTTGCTCCTCCGGCCTTAGCGCTGAAATTGACCACAAACTCATGGTACCCAGTCTTAGAATACTTTGGTACATAGCTTTCGCCACATATTGTCGCATTGGTACATATTGTCGCAACCATTGTTCGGAGAGCCGGTACGATCACTTGGCGAGTGCGTTTGGCCAGTACTGCGAAGTTCTTGCCATCAGAAAATATTGTAGCTCTAGAATGACCTAAAACGGGCCTCTGTATAACTGTTTGACTCATTTAGAATTATTAACATAAAAGAAAAATAACAGATTGGTCTTCAGAAAAGAACCGGGTGACTTCCTTAATGGACTGTTCTGCCTCAAGCTTCACAACAACATACCAGCGTTGATAATCTTCCAAACGTATTTTTATCCCTTCATAACAAAGCTTATTTAATCCAAAATCCTAACAGTCTTCATGAAACGTTCTTTGAGTATTGAAACTCTTAGGCGTCGACGAATCCTTTTCACACCACGCCTAATTATTACACTATTCTAAGATCTCATCGATACTGGACACATCATTTGATATTATTCGTATCCCCATCGACAACAGTGAGTTTCACTTAATGAAATTTACAAATGCTTTCGCTATTTTTTAATTAGACTCGAATGTTTAACTTTTGGAAAGCTGTGTATGTTCCTATCTTATACATATGTTTATCTTATGCTCTTATACATAGTTTTCTCGTATACATAAGTCCATTTTTTTATTTAATTTTTTCCATTGCATAAATCTCATAAAATCACTTTAATTTTTCAATACCGTGGCCGTTACCATCAAAATTAAATTTAATGAAATGTAAAAATGATATATTTCCTTGAAAATTTTCATTTCGTCGGAAATTTGAGCATGCAAATTCGTTTTGTTAAACCGCAAGGGAAATGCTAACATAAGTTTTACAAAATAGAATATAAATTTTATATGGATATATATTCCAAAACTTTCTGTTTTAAAATAATTCATTAAAAATTTACTGCTGAATGATATTCGGAACTTATATATTCATAAAAACTGTTTTAGTCTGGAATTGTGACAATTTAGAATGCACTCAAAATTTAAATGAAATTAGCTTTCTTTTGAAAATAATTGCAAGCATTTTAGTTATAATCTAAATTAGAAATTTAAATTTCAAATAGTATAACTTAATTAAAATATTTTAGTTTGCATTTAGTATACACTGCTTCGGCATTCACTATTTCAATATTTAAGCTAAATATGGAAAATAAAGTAAAAACAGTCTATACAAAGTGTCTCAAAAATTGTTATATTCAAAGTTTATTAAGTTATTGAGAAACATTCGATTTCATACTCTCCATTTGGATATTTTTAACATGTAGTAATGTGCAATTTGTGCAGTGTATAAATAATGTGTGCAATACGAAACTGGAGTTTGTGCAGTGTGAAAAAAAGGCTTTTAATTAAAAAAATTTCAGTGTTTCTGTTAGGTTTAGCTGATATATAATTTTTCCATAATGATTAATTTCGTTTATTGGAATGACCGTAAATGTGTCATTAAAATTGAAGAGTTCAAATGAAAGTTAAGCCCATTTATAATCTAAAATGTGCACAGTACACTTTACGGGTTTAAATTAATGATTCATCTTCAAACACGAAAAGGAAAACAGTAACACAAACACATATATTTAATATTTCCCATTCTGTTACCGCTTTTTTTACGTCGTGGAGATCTTCCATAACAAAGAGAAATAACTAACCCCAAATAGTTTCGGCACTGTAGAAATATTTTTAGCAATATGTATGCAACATATTTTATTATATTTACGTAATTCGCTAAGTTTCAATAGTTACTCGCTTTTTAAATACATTTCAGCAATTTAATTAATGTATTGTCATCTAAACATGCCATCTAATCATTGCCTTTGTTGGAGTGCTGACAGTTGCACAACTCCGCATTAAAGCTTAGATTAAATTTTCAATTTATCTAAGAGGGGTAGAGCAGTTTTGCCCCTCCTGACATGCAAGATTTATATTTTACAAAATCTCGAAAAACATCCATGTATTGAAATTTTCGTGTTAATAACAAATTAGTTGTATGCAGACAAGGTGCTTACCTGTCAGACAAAATCCCGATTATGCCTCATTTGTAAGATTTCGCCAGTCAATCCAAAGCAGAATTATGGTATTAAAATCAATGTTATAATTCCTTTAACTAAATGAAATGTTTAAACAGAGTAACAATCAGGTAATACTCCTCAACTAGCTCACAATCAACTAAGACACTTTAGCTATGAGTAGTACTTATCACGCCCAACACTCCAGAGAAATCTCATTGTTCTACAGACATAAGGGTAAATAAGCTGCGGCAAGATCATAAATCAATTACTTGATGTTTAACTGATTAACTCAGGAGTATCCGAGGTAGATTGTATGCATCATTGTATGCGAAGGAATCTGTAGCAGAAAGATATACTGAGGATGAATATTGCAAATAGATCTCGGCGAAAACGTTCGATTGAAACAATTGAAATATATTCAGTTAAGTTAATTTGAACGATGTTTTAACCCCAGGTGATACAATCTAAATTGTCACCGCAAAACTAGACACAAACTAAATTGTCGCCGCAAAAATATGGTACTCTTTGAATTACACTTCTCGTACATCAAACAGCACAACTGAACTGGTTTCATTTCAATGAATTCTCCGAAGTTTATATTTCTAACAATTCTCTTGTATAGTGTAATTTTTAGAATATATTCTTCGTATTTGTTATTGTTCTATTCCAAAACATGACAACATATAATAACACTTGACAATAAATATTTTCTCTATTTTATCATTGTTCATGTACTAATAATTTAAGTTAGACACATATTCAAGGTGCATTTTTTAATTATAAAATAGTTTTACTGAATTTATCCGCAATCATCAAAATCGCCATTATGTATAACCATTTCATTTATTGTCTAATTACCACCCTCTATTTGCCCTATGATTGCAAACTTAATTGCATTAATTTTTTTGCATAATTCTTCTTTCTCTGCATTATAAACGTTGTTATATTACGCAATATAAACATTGTTATATTACGCAATATAAACTTTGTTATATTGCGTATCATAAACGCTGTTATATTACGCATTATAAACGTTATGAATGGATGCATTGTAGCAGTTTACACTGAATAAATGCCAGTACAGCATATCAAACTGAAGCAAGACCTTAAGTACATATATTTCCTTATTCTCACAGCAAACTTCATGGATTTATAAAACTTTTGGTATGGTATTACACGTTGTCACAGACACCAGCTACTCTAATAGTATTCAAGGTGGAAAATCATTGAAAAAATTAGAAATAAATCTAAGTAGAAGCAACAGAAGGTTGACCGTTAGCTATAATGCAACCCATATGTTTTCTTCTGGGGCAAACTAGTACATGGTCGAAAATATATCCATCTTCAGAGGACAATTTATGATTGTTGCTGTACTATTGATATCCGGGCTCAACAGAACTATTAATATCTGGGCTGTAGAGTACTATTTTTCTCCGGACGGTAGAGCACTATTGTTATCCGGTTCCATCAGCCGGTAGAACAATAGTACTCCACAGCTGGTAGTTAATCACGTTTTATTCACTCTTAAAAGTATATTTCTTTTTACAATGAGAAAAATGTTTTACCACCACAGTTTTACCACTAATTCAACCATTCAGGAAATAGTTTTACCACCATTTTACCACCAAAGAACCTTATGTAGGATATATCAAATGTGCTTATTTAGGGCGTATCAAAATTACGCTTGCAGAGATGATAAAAGACGTGTAACATGCGCTTATTTAAGGTGTATCAAAGCTTATTTAGCGCATACTAAGCAGCGGACTAAGACGCATTTATGTGCTTATTTAGAACAATGTATTCTGCCCGCTTAACTAGCTGGGCTCAACAGCACGTGTGCCCACAGAACGGACGAATACGCCTTAAAAAAATGTGAATGAAATAATTTCTGCTTTAAGTGCCGGATAACGAATGGTACATTTTCTACTACATGGTTAAGCTAATATGAGTGACATTTATATGGTTGATAGATTGTTTGAGATGCAATCATGTCTGGTGTCTCACAAACCCATACATTTACTTATGGAAATGTAAAAACGCAGCGACAGATGATATTCTCCATCAAAATGTTAGATCATATGCAAATGTTAGCCCATATCCATGATACTTCTTCATTTGAGAAAGTGATCATCATTTCAATAGGCTTTCTGTAGAATCAACGTCTTTCAATATCTTGAAGATGCAGGTATGAAAAGAACTGATTGTCAACCCTTTTGAAATATCTTTATCTGATATCACCGGGGATTGCCGGGAAAGGATATTAAACCCCTCAATCGTCCTCCTATGTCCGTGCATGATCCTCAAAATGGGCTAATCTGACAACTGTCCTTATTTTCGAAAGCTGTGTCCGTTAAACTTTGGTGTGTCTGTCAAAGGCCTTTTTCTGCTACAAGAGGGAGACATTTCCCTTGTCAAGATTTTTCTTTCAATTTTAACATTTTATTTTTCACTATCACATTCATCTTTGTGAATTTTCTTTGATCACATACTAGGTAAAAATTAAGTGATATGTTATATATAAGAAAATATTATAATATAAGGAAATGTTATATAAGTGATATATTATATATCGTCGAGTTTTCATCGTAAATACTTCGTTAGAGACCGTGGATAGCATAAATTACTTTTGTCGGCCTGTCGATGTTGGTTGGGTGTGTCTGTGGGTGTCAAATAATTGGTCCTTCATAATCTCAAAACCTTCTGAAGTGACTTTGAACATGAGTGACAAGTTTCATATATTATGTACTTAGAACAAAATTTTGTAAAATATATATAGTTTAGTTACAAATCGGAATTTTTCCAAAATCGTTGGCCCTTCGTAATTTCGAAAACCACTGAAGCGATTTGGGCAAAATGTGGGTGCTATACAGCGTCTATTGTCCAGATGTAATCTCACAAAAGAAGTTTTTAAAAATACATATAGTTTGGCTCAGAGGTCGAATGCTCAAGAGACATATTTCGAGATTTCCCAGATTTCAAGTTTTAAAATGTATTATTGCATCAAAAATTGCTTATTTCTAAAGTTTAAGGGTCAGCTCAATTTTAATTTATGTTGCTTAAATTTAAAAATAAAGGATTTAATTAATATTATAAAATGAAATTTGAATTCGATTGCTAATTTAAAATAAATTATATTTATTTTGTATAAGTAACATATGAACACTAACACTTTGCAATAAATAAATTTTCGTTAGGCAATACAATTAAAATTTATCATTTCCGTTTTTGAACATTAAAATAAAGTCAATTTGCGACATATTTCTATAACGTTCCCATTAGAAAACTCGTATAAGTGTATCTTAATGCCATAAGGGAATAATTTAACAAATATTTCTCCAGAATGATTGTAATTTTTTCGTTACAGCAATCATTATATTTCTAGTCGCATCAAATAGTAACTTATAATTTTCTATTTTTTATTTTCTGTTACATATTGCAAACGTGTACTGCGTCTGCAGAAGATGTTTTTAAAGCTGTCAAATTTTGAACAATAAAAGTGTTAATTATGAAATACAATACAAAAATTTTAATAAATTCTAAACTATTAAGATTGCTTATTTAAAATCTTAAAACTTAAAGGTGAAATTCGCGATATACCATAATAGTATAACATCTATCTATATATACTAATTGCCGAGTGTCCGTCCGTCTGTCTGTAACGCTTCTTTTAGGCACTTCCCGACTAGCTAGAGACTTGCAATTTGGTACACTGCTCGGTCGTTCGATAAACTCCCCTGGATAAATCGAATTTTTCGAAAACGTTCTTTAGAGGGGGTGCCCCACACCAACACGTTCTATAAGGGAAATGATGGGAAAGCATGATGCTTTGTGATGAGATAGAGACTTCAGATTTGGTGTAAAGGTAAATCATTCGGAAGGAAAAAAGTGTACAATTTCAGATTTCCAATATTTTCTACTTAAGGGGGTGCCGCACACTAAAACGTTCGAAAAGTGAAATGATAGGAGAGCATACTTTGTGATGAGATAGAGACTTCAAATTTGGTGT
This sequence comes from Amaurobius ferox, assembly GCA_951213105.1. Taxonomy (NCBI): domain Eukaryota; kingdom Metazoa; phylum Arthropoda; class Arachnida; order Araneae; family Amaurobiidae; genus Amaurobius; species Amaurobius ferox. Next base: position 16,495,900 of record OX578135.1, read on the forward strand.
ATGGATAAATCGTTCAAAAAGAAGAAAGTGTGCAATTTCAGATTTTCAATATTTTCTATTTAAGGGGGTACCACACACTAAAGCGTTCGAAAAGTGAAATGATAGGAAATCATGCCTTGCGATGAGATAGAGACTTCAAATTTGGTGTATGGGTGAATCGTTCAAAAGGAAGAAAGTGTGCAATTTCAGATTTCTAATATTTTCTACTTAAGGGGGTGCCGCACACCAAAATGTTTGATTTACAGAATAAATTAGAAAACGCTACTTTAAAATTTGATAGAGGCTTGAAATTTGCTATATGGGCTAATCATTTGACGGAAATACGCAAGAAGAATATAGTTTTTCAAAAATATTCGTTTAAGGGGGTGCTTCAGAGTGAAACATTCGAAAAGTGAATTGATAAAAAACCATGCTTCGAAATGAGATAGAGATATCAAATTTGGTGTAAGGGTAGATAGTTTGAAAGGAAGAAAGTGCGAAATTTCAGATTTCCAATATTTGCTACTTTAAGGGGTGCGTACACTAATATGATCGATTTTCCGAATAAATGAAGCACGCTTCCTTTTAAAGGTGATAGAGACTTGATATTTGGTGTATGGGCCAATCACCTGATAAAAAACACAATACAAACAGAGGAAGAAATGCACAAATTTAGTTTCCCAATACTTTCTTCTTTAGAGGGTTCTGCACACCAAAATATTCGATTTGTCGAATAAATGTGAAACGCGATTTATCATAAAATGTACATTATTCAGGGATTGCTTGTTGCGAAACCGTTGATTTTTAACGGGTATTTGGCTAGTATATACTAATTGTTAAATGTCCGTCCGTCTGTCTGTCAGGCTTTTTTAGGCACTTCCCGAATAGATAGAGACTTGCAGTTTGGTACACGGCTCGATCGTTCGATAAAACCCCCTGGAAAAATCGAATTTTTCGAAAACGTTCTCTACAAGGGGTGCTCCACACTAAAACGTTCGAAAAGTGAAATGATAAGAAAGCATGCTTTGCGATGAGATAAAGACTTCAAATTTGGTGTATGGGTAAATCGTTCGAAAGGAAGAAAGTGCGCAATTTCAGATTTCCAATATGTTCTACTTAAGAGGGGTGCCGCACACCAAAATTTTCGATTTACCGAATAAATGAGAAACGGTTCCTTTAAAATTTGATAGAGGCTTGAAATTCGGTATATGGGCTAATCATTTGACGACAACATCCAAGACGAATATGGTTTTTCAAAAATGTTCATTTAAGGGGCTGTTCCAGAGTAAAACGTTCGAAAAGTGAATTGATAAAAAACCATGTTTCGCAATGAGATAGAGATATCAAATTTGGTATAAGGGTAGATAGTTTGGAAGGAATAAAGTGTACAATTTCAGTTTAAGAAATATTTTCTACTTTAGGGGGTGCCGCACACCAAAATGTTCGATTTTCGGAATAAAGGAGAAACGCCCCTTTTAAAACGTGATAGAGACTTGATATTTGGTATATGGGCGAATCATCTGATAGAAATTCCAAAAAGAATAGAGTTTTTCAAAAATGTATATTTAAGGGGGTAGGTACTCCAAAAAAAAGCATTCCGGGCGCGGTAGCCCATTGGTTAGCGCGCTGGAGTTGCACTCGGTAGGCCCGGGTTCGATTCCAGCCACAGCCAAAACTGCCGCCGTGTTCATGCGGAGTACGATCACGTTAAACATGTGGGTCCGAAAGTCCTTCCGAGAGGTTGGTGGTAGGGGAAGGAGGGTACGGTCCCTGTGGATGCCTCCCCCACTGGGTTCCGGTCTAAATTGGGTGGCACTTCCCGACCGTCCAAACAGTTACCTTACACCTTTCTGGTAGGTCAGACGGTCTGGGTTTCAACATCAACAACACAAAAGCATTCGAAAGGTGAAATGCTAGAAAAGCATGCTTCACGATGAGACAGAGACTTCGACTTCGGTGTGCGGGTAAAAAGTTGGAAAGGAAGAAAGTGAGCAATTTCAGTTTTCTAACATTTGCTATTGTAGGGGGTGCCGCTCACAAAAATGTTCGATTTGAACAAATGAAAAACTCTATCTCCCTTTACAATGTGATAGAGGCTTGAAATTTAGTATATGGACTACCCATTTGACAAAAAAAACTTTAGTGATGAATACGGTACACACAAAAGATGAATACGGTTTGACAAAAATATTCATTAACGGGTTGTTACACAGAAGAACGTTCGAAAGGTGAAATAATAAAATAGGGGTACCTCGGGATAAGATAGACTTTAATGTACGGGTAGATAATTCGAAAGAAAGAAATGCGCAAATTAAGTTTCCCAATATTTTCTTTTCTAGGGGGTTCTGCACACCAAAATATTCGATTTGTCGAATAAATGCGAAACGCGAATTATTAAAAAATTTACATTATTCAGGGGTTGCTTATTGCGAGACCGTTGATTTTCAACGGCTATTTGGTTAGTATGTACTAATTGCCAAGTGTCCGTCTGTCTGTCTGCCACGTTTTGTTTAGGCACTTCCCGAATAGATAGAGACTTGCAATTTGGTACTCGGTTCGATCGTTCGATAAAATCCCCTGGAAAAAACGAATTTTTTGGAAATGTTCTCTAGAGGGGGGGTGTTCCACACAATAACGTTCAAAAAGTGAAATGATAGGAATATATGCTTTGCCATAAGATAGAGACTTCAAATTTGGTGTATGGGTAAATCTTACTAAAGGAAGAAAGTGTGCAATTTCAGATTTCCAATATGTTCTACTTAACTTATCACTTTTTTTCTTCAGATGTTTGCAAATTTTCGTCGATGTGAATCCATTCTTCGAAAGGTGCTTTTATTTCTTCTACATCTTCTGCTGGTATGTCAACATTATTTTTCAAAAATCCTGCTTTACGGAAGCAATTAAAAATGCATATGTCAGAAACATTTTTCCATGCGCCTGCGATCATATGGATAGCATCAAGCAAGGTTATTTTCTTGATTATTTCGGAAGCCGATCCCTTCTCTTCATCAATTGCATCCACTATTTTCTCTCGCAAATTTGACCGATACAGAGTTTTAAATGATTTAATAATTCCTTGGTCAAGAGGCTGTATGATGGAAGTTGTAGATAGGTAGAAAGGAAGAAAGTGTGCAATTTAAGTTTTGCGACATTTGCTATTGTAGGAGGTGCCGCACACTAAAATGTTCGATTTGGCGAACAAATGAAAAACGCCTCCTTTACAATGTAACAGAAGCTTTAAATTTAGTATATGAGGTAATCATTTGATAAAAAAACTCTACGATTATTACGGTTTTACAAAAATGATCATTTAAGGGGGTGGAACGCAGAAAAACTTTCAAAATATGAAGTGATAGAAAAATATTCTTCACAATAGGATAGAGACATCAAATTTGGTGTACTGGTAGATAGTTTGAAAGGAAGAAAGTGTGCAATTTCAGATTTCCAATATTTGCATCTTTAGGGGTGCCGAATACCAATATGTTCGATTTACGGAATAAATGAGACACGCTTTCTTTTAATGTGATAGAGGCTTGATATTTGGTATATGAGTCAATCATCTGATAAGAAACCCAGGCGAACATAGTTTTTCAAAAATGTTCATTTATGGGTGTGCTTCACAGAAAAACATTCGAAAGGGGAGATGATAAATTAGCATGCTTTGGGATGAGATAGAGACTTTAGTTTGGTATACTGATAGATAGTTCGAGAGGAAGAAGAGTGCAATTTAAAATTTACAATATTTTCTTCTTTAAGAGGTTCCACACACTAAAATATACGATTTGCCAAAAAAATGTGAAACGTGAATTATTAAAAAAATAACAATATTCAGTGGTTGCTTATTGTGAGACCGTTGATTTCCAATGGGTATTCGACTAGTACAGTATTAATTGTCTATAAGACAGTGTGCACATTCAGAAATAAGTTGTGGGGTAGCTCGGCAAATTTAATTTGTGTCTATATTGGCAATCAAAAATTACAAAAAAAAATCCTTTACTTCTTGATGTATTGTGAATCCTTTAATATTTTGGTGCAGATGGGATACCGGTTTCTCTTTCGCATTTTATTTTCTACAATGTTTTATTTAGGTTGGTTTCTGTGTTTGTTAGGATAAAATTTTAATCAATTTTTGACCTATTTCTACCGAGCTGATCTATTTAAGTTTGCACCCATAAGTATTTCCGGTGACAATACAACAGTTCATCACATTTGGTCTCCAACTAGGTTTCTGACCCCCCTCCCCCCGTATCATGCACAGAATGCTCCGTAAAATTCCCATTGTTATAAGATAGTTTTAATGTATTCTCTCTTATATATATATATATTAATATATATATATATATATATATATATATATATATATATATATGTAAAAATTCCCAAAAAGGACAAGTAGCAATGTACTCGTTCAGATTCTAGATGTGTGACTGAAGTACCGGCCGGGGGGAGTTGCGACCCCAGCACTCCGGTTAAAGCTTTTTCCGCCATGGCAACACATCTAGAATCTAGAATCTGAACGAGTACACATCTAGAATCTGAACGAGTACATTGCTACTTGTCCTTTTTGGGAATTTTTATAGGAATACACATGTAAATATTGCAGCATAGCGCTTTACAAGTTGTATTATAAATTATTTTTTGCATTTAGCTTTTTAATCTGTTCACTAAAATTGAAAATAAATTTTTCAAGTTTTATAATATATATATATGTATATATATATATATAGATACATATAACATATCGATATATGAAAACTAACGGACGTAAAATCTTCAATTATAATATGATCGGAAGACAGTTGGACAAAAATGATAACTTGATATGTCAATGTGAAACAAGTAAATTTCGCAATAGAGATCATGATCACATTGTTACTGGTGATTTAGAAGTTGCAATGGATTCGGATTTTAGAGAATTTTTACAATTGGGCACTAAATTCAGATTTCAGAATTTTTATAATCACGGAAAACTTTTTAAAAAGGATCTAGATGATTTTATTTACAAACTAGCTGTAAAGTACAGTTTTCCAATGGAAACCTTTCAAGAATGGAAGAGTGCAGTTTTAGCTGATTTTAATCTTTATTACAAAAACCGACAAAATAAAATTACTAATTATAAAATGGACAAGAACCGGTTGAAAATATTTCAAAATATGTATGTGATCACTTATATGGACAAAGTTACCTCAAACTATGCATTTACTTGCAAAAAATACTATGTAGAGCAATTAAAAAAATGTTACGACAACGAAACAATGTATAAACTAAATGTTTTGTCTAAAACGGCAAATGAAAACAAAATCACAGCATTGTATAAAAGGATCGGTATTGAAATCACTACAATCAAATTTCCATACCTGGTATTAATACCTAAAATGCATAAGTCACCCGTCAAATTTAGACCGGTGACTGTGGGATGTGGAACTTATTTAACTAAGGCAAATGCTATCCTGCTGAATATTTTAAGACCTACAATGGCGAAAATAAAATCAAGTGGTACGGTAATGGTATCAAATAGTAATGAAGTCATAGAAAAGTTGAGCAAAATACCAGAGAGATTACACCTTAAAAGCTACGATTTTAAAGATTTATTCAATAACATAAATTTAAAGGATCTGTTTGAGATCATGATCGAAACATTTCATGAATACAATTTGCATCTATTTATCAACATCAATAGTTACGAAAACCTCATCAAATTCGTTTTATATGAAAACTTACTTTACAACGGAGATTCATTCTATCAACAAATTCAAGGTATTCCCATGGGGGGTGGCTGTTCCTCCATGTTGGCTGATATCTATTTGAATAAGTATGAGATCGGAACTCATTATCTAAATGAAATTCCCTATTTCAGATTTGTGGACGATGTGCTTATTGGAAATTTTGAAAGTAATTATCAATTTAACTTCAACTTTTATCCCGCAAATTTGGAATTGATCGAAACAAAACAAGTGAAGAAAGAAATAACAGAGTTTTTAGATATAAGCATTTATTACGACAACAAAGAAAGTATTTGCTTTAAAATGTATGATAAAAGAAACACCTTTGATGTCAGCATAAACTATATCATCAGCTGGAATTCCAACTTGAGTATAGGCGTACTACGTAACTTAATACTCAATCATCTTAACAGAATTAAAAGATTAAATACAACCAAGACCGAACGCATTATATGCGAACGTAATTTGGTATGTGAAGCGAAAAAACAGCTATATCCGTTACATTTCCTAAAGCATTATTATGAAAAATCATACAAAAAGTATGATCAGGACTTTTATGCAAAATTCTATGAACTATTATAGTTACGTCACGCTGGATGCAAAAAGATTAACTGTGACATGTATCTTAACCGTAACATGTTATAAGGACTTACAAGGACTAGTACGTAATGAAAAGTCAGTGCTGATATGGATGTTATAGGTTGTTTAGACATTAGGCATCCAACTAGTCTTGCTATTAGTATCGTTTCATGTTGGTGATCTGGGTTTTCAAGTACGTTTTTCAATGGATTGAATTTGGCTTTTCAATGGATTGGATTTGCTTTTTCAGTGGATTGGATTTTGCTTTTCCAGCGTTGGTATATGGAGGACTGCTTCGGGCGAGTCTGGTTCCGGGAACGTTTCCTGGGATTAAAAGCGTGCTTCAACCGGGAACAAGGGGTCGTAATCCCCCTTGGCCGTTCGACTTCCTTGTAAGCATCCCCATCCGTTTTTACTTCTTTCATTTCTTATTCATTTGAATCCATATATATATAGATATATATATATATATAGATATATATAGATATATGTATATCTATATATATGTATATATATACATATATACATATATCTATCTATATCTATCTATATATATATATATATATATATATATATATATATATATATATATATATATATACACATGTATATATATACATATATACATATATCTATATATATATATATATATATATACATGTATATATATACATATATACATATATCTATATATATATATATAGATATATATATATATATATATACATGTATATATATATATATATATATATATATATATATATATATATATACATGTATATATATATATATATATATATATATATATACATATATATATATATCTACATATATATCTATATATACATATATATATATCTATATATACATATATATATATATATATCTATATATATATACATATATCTATATATACATATATATATATATCTATATATATATATCTATATATATATACATATACATATATATATATATATATATATATATATATATATAATAAAGACATAATAAACAATAGGATTTTGTAAAGTGAAGAAGAATTTTTGGAGGCTAATTCGCAAAACAATATCAGATAAACTCTAATTACAATGTACCACTGAACTAAGCCTTGTACCAATTTTCACATCTTTACGATGAATGGAAATATGTTAAAAATGCCATCAAAAAAGTTTAAACAGACATCCAGACATACAACCATTGGTCATGACGAATTTAATGAAAGATTTAAAGCAGGTTTGATTGGATTTCTGAAGGAAATATATGATAAAGAAAGATCGAAAAAGATTAAATAATATAAAATAAAATATTATAGAAAAGGCAAACTTTTAAGTTATGTGGTTTCAGTAAAATGCATTAAAAAGTAAAAACGAATGTTAACTATCACAACATTCTTGGCTATATGCGACTATAAAATAAAACCGTGAGGCGCCCACAGAGGAGTCGTATTTGAACAAAAACATAATTTTTAGGAACAATAGAATTGATAACATAGATATGACATACATATATAGAAATGACGTATATAAGAATGACGGATTGTTAAATCAAAATTGTCAAAAAAAATTTATATGAATTGAATATAATCAATCTTATATATGGCATTTCTATATAATCACTTCTATTGTTCCTTTAAATTCTGTTAATATCTAAATACAATTGTTTCATACAATTCTCATGTTGTGATAGTTATAAATTATTTATTACATTTTAGTACATTTTTCTAAAACCGTGTAACTTAAAAATATTAAATTTTATAATATTTTATTTTAGTCGGATTCAGTTTTGAATATAAAATTTTTTCCGGGCTGATATTGTGATAAAAATGGGTTTAATAACTGCTCATAATATTTTTAATGAACTTTGGTATAATATTTATATTTGAAATGTATTTCTGTAAATGGTAGTTTGAAAATATTTCGTCTTCTAATTTAAAATTTTAATTTCTAGTAAAATAACTTTTGTAAAAACAATTTTAAATCATTTATTATTTTTCCTGCAACTACTAAACGTTATATCCAGCGAAAAAAAACATACATACAATTAGTACATCTGCAGTAATCATATATGTCGTAAAAGACGTATTTGCCCCAATTTGCTACAAAGATACTTGTATTCAAAAACAAACAGCATACGTCTATTCTGCATTCCAGTATAGCGGAAAGAACTTTTATCTCAAGTTCTTTCAAGGAAGTATTTCCGATAGAACAATACTTAAGTCTTGGTATAGGGTTTCTATGCAAAGTGAGTTTGACTAAGGATATCTCAATTTCATCTGCACTTTGATATTTTGCACTAAATGAAGCTGTGAGACCAGGAGGCACCATATGCAGTGTTTGATATTTACAACGAAACAAATCGCAGACTTTTAGTCCCCATTTTATGACAGCCTTGACCAAGAAAGTCATGACCTCAATGAATACACGTCACACAAATTGCAGGTGTGGTTGGGGCAAAACATCCTAGGGCCAAGAGTTAAATCAAGCTTCACTAGAAATTACAAGAGCCAATAATTCAAAAGTCTGACATCGCACTGATGAGCATCCAATGACAGCAAGGAGGGCATATCAGAACCTGAAGCCAAATGATGTGGATACAAGGAGGAAAGTCAACAAATATAAGAGATTGATTACTCAAAAATCGAAAAGATAGGATTTTGATTTCATAGGAATGATTATTCAAGAGCTGAAAAAAGAGATTCGTGATTTCAAGCAGTATTATTTCAGAGAGAGTAGTATTATTCACTTGAGAATTGAGTATTGTGGTGAACAAAAGGTTGAAACTTAAGCTCATAATTAGGATATTGGAGGAATAACCCAGGAATGTCGTGAATCGTAACATTAGTACATTTTTATCATGGCCTCTATAACCAACCATTTGTTCTTTATACGAGTTCCTTAATATAATCATTAATTAAAACACTACACATTAAATTCCACATTTTTAACTTTTAAAATAAATATCATTTATTCACATCCATTATTGTTATGATTAAAATTACATTAATTTTAATAAACGCTTAAGGAGGAGGAAAGCACCGTGTGAGACCACCAGGTCGCTTGAATCTGACTCCAAAGATTAACAATTGACCTAATATTTACGAAGACCGGCAGATAGCTCTATCTTTCAGGTCTGTTGCTCAGTTAAAAATGTGGATTTTAATGTGTTGTATTTTGATTTAATGATTATGTTAAGGAACTCGTGAAAGATGTAATGGTGAGTTTTGCGGCCACGATAGAAATGTGCAAATGTTACTTTAATAATTTAATCCGCAATATTTATTTAAAAAAGTAAACCCCAATATAATTTTTTTCGACACAGAAGCCATGGTCGAGTTTGTGTTGTCCAAATGCTGCACGCAATGTAAATGACATACTGTGGAAATCGCAGATAAAAGCAGTTTGAATTGGCACTCGATCAAATTCATTTAATATTATTTGCTGAAGGTAGTGATAGTGATTGCGGAAGTTTTAGGCAAGGAGGATGAAACCTTTTTAGAAAAAGATTTGAAAAATGAATGTGAAAAATATGTTCATTATTGGAGAAATAAAAAATAACATAGAAAATAAATTGTGGAATTTTAGAATAGTATATTTTACCATCTATTCGTAATGCAGTGTTTAAATTTGTAGATGCTTTATTGCAATGTAATGTTGTTTCGTCGTTGAAACCGATTATCTCAACACGACTTCTGTCCGTCGGTCTCTCTCCCCAATATTTTGGATGGGATGACCGAAATCGAACCGAGGCGTAATTACAACAAAGTAACGTTACCTGAGCGGATTTCGCACGTGAGTTGCTATCCGTGAAAATCAGCAAACAAAACCAGGAGTCATACTTGGATTTGACACGGCAGACTTGTTTAAAACATAACAATACTTTTATTTTTCAGTTGAACAGTTAACTAATTTACAGATAAATATTATAGGCGAATGACCCAAATTGACACATCTTGACAATGGATGTTGAGTAAAAATTGGATAACTTAAAGATCAGACAGAAAAGTTGCGGAGCGAAGAGGGGTCATGATGAAACTCCTCGGAGCATTAAAAATGCGACCGTTTCTCGTAGCTGCTCCCCGAGAGAATCATCCCAAACAATAAAGACCGCCGTATATATCCTCCATCAAGTTCATTGGCCCCTGGCTGTGGCGTCTTCTCAAACTATGCATTTTGAGACTAAGCTCCACAAGTGACACTTTAATGTTTCTCATGCCCCAATATCGACATGTTCAATTCCCCAAACTGCCGTTCTTTGGGCGTTAAGCACTTGTGCTGACACATTCATGATGCAATCTCCGTGCAAAGACCTTGAGATTTTTCGTTGGTGTGGGGTCCTTTCCCCGAACTTATACCACACATAAAGTGCGGGGTTATTGGCATGTAGGTCCCCAGGATATTTTCCCAGCAGAACCTTACAAAATTTCACAGGATTTTTTTTTAATTCTAAAAGACTCCCTTTTTTCCCTTCTACTTTTTTTGGTGAAACGCAGAGTCTCAAGTTTCAAGCATTCTCAATGTTTTTGTCTGAATGGAAAACACATCCAATTTTATCCATTTATTAAATGCATCTGTTCCCAGTTTACCTGCTCCCAGTGTATCTGCTTCCAATGTATGTATCTATTGGTATCTACTCAGCTAAATTTCAGTAATTTTATTTTAAACGTCTAGCAGACCTCGACTATGAGACTGACCCAAATTTTTGCCTAAATGCATTTGAATTTCAATGATAAATATCTATTAAATTGACTCAATCTACCACTGCCGTATTTCTGAAATCAACTAGTCTATTTTTCTTAATGTTATTTTTTATTAACACTTCATAACATAGTTGAAAAATGTTTATGACATTGTTCATTCTGTCCGCCTGTCCGTCCGTTCGCACGATAACTGCAGTAAAAATGACTTTATCAAAATGAAATGTTAGTATGTTGTTGAGACGGTCTATGGTACATATGAGAATGTAAATATATAATATCACCCAATTGGTTTTGGATTGAACCCGGGTTGAAAAAATAAAATACATTGAACCCTATGGGACCTAATTTTTCAAACATTTTTTAAGCAAATTTAAAATTCACAAATTGCTTCGAAAAATTTAGGAAATATTCGAATTATCTCATAAAATAAATAAAAAAATTTCAGCAGAATATGCTCGGTAGTTTTTTTTAATAAAAATAATAATTGCACCCATATTATGTGAAAAGACCACGTGATCCGCTTCAAAATAAAATATGACATCCGTCTCGCGTCAAAATCGTGATTTTTAAAGTCCTGTATAATTTATATTTAGTGTTGCATCCGTCCTGAAACCGCTTTATTTTTTATGTTTTTCTGTGCATCTATATACTGCGCAAACGCAATTACAATGTTTTTGAGTTTAAATGATCATCAAACATTGATTATTTCTACAACAAAGCCTAATTTTCACGTATGGAGAATGTAACCATATCAAGCTGTAAGGTGAGTTGTATAAGAATTGCTGAATTTCTTTAACGCAAAATTATTTCTCACTGGAGTCTGCAATATAGCTGATATGAATGAAACTTTCATTAATTTTACATTGAGAAGCAGACGATGTAGTATTGCCGTTTTCGATGAAGTTTTAAGCAAGGAGTTAGAAAATATTTTTGCCTCCATGATTTTAGGTTTTTAAGTAAAATAAATTATTGTAGTATTTTGATAATTTTTAAAATATTGCCGCTAAATGAAAGGAATAGAAAAAGTTTATGCATGCAACATTCAATGTTTTGTATAGAGAGTCAGGCGATTTATATTTCGATGACGTCATTTGAATAAAGTTCATTTGTTTTTGATGAAGCACTAATTTTCGATTCAAATATAATGAATTATTCTGGTATTGGGATAATTTTAAAAAATATCACCTCTGAATGTATCGCGTTTTAGAGATGTTTAAATAAAATTGCATTGCAGTTGGAAAGTGTTTCATCAATGCTTTATGTATGATTGATCTTTCTTATTATTTATCTTATTATTTAATTAATTGTAATAATAGGGTAATTAATGTTATTATTTTTAAACCAAAGCATTATATATGATTGATATTTCTTATTATTTATCTTATTATTTAATTAATTGTAATAATAGAGTAATTAATGATTTTATTTTTAAACGAAAGGTAAGAGTTATTCATATATTTGTAAATAACTCGATAATTATCGAATAAAGTTTGAATTGCATGTATTAAAGCCATTTGTCTTCACCGTTTGTTTCTATTTTTAAACAAAAATTATAGATCTATGAATTATCTATAGTATTTATTAACTACCCATTTTACATCGGTGCTTCGCTAATTCGAAACGGCTAGTGGTTATAAAATATGACATCTACATACTTAATTCGCCCTAAAACCGCTTTACTTTTTATTTTATCACATCTACACACAAAATTGTTTATAGCTTGATGTAGTGTGTAGAGTTAAAAATGTAACATACTTTTAATTATGTTTTTAATGCAATTAAAAATGATCAATTTAAATGTACATAGAGAATTTATATATGTTGGTGATAATAACAAATTTTCTCGAAAAATAAGAGAACATGTGTACCAAATTTTAACTCTCTAGAACGTAGGAAAGTGCATTAAAAATGCCATCAAATAAGTATATCACGAAAAGTTATATAAATTAAAAAAATATATATATAATATATATAATAAATAAAAATATATATAATATATATAATATATATAATAAAATCTATAAAAGCAGCATTTCATTCACAAACACTTTTCCAATCCATTCATTCATCACAATACTATAACAATTTATTTTATTTAAAATTTCGAAAAATTGTTATCTACCATATTTATTTTAAAATGTGAAGCCTCTCTCATATACAAAATGATTAAACACTTGGAAAGATATTTATTATATAATATATCTCTTTTTCTTTCTGGAGGATATCTCAAAAGTCAGAATTTAATTGGATTTGTTTTTCCCTATATTAAATAATTTTTAAGATTACTTTATATATTTTACTGAAATTTTTTTTATATATTTTATGGGATAATGTGAATATTTCCCTAAAATTTCGAAGCAATTTGTGAATTTTAAATTTGCTTAAAAAATGTTTGAAAAATTAGGTCCCATAGGGTTCAATGTATTTCATTTTTTCAACCCGCGTTCAATGAAAAACTAATTGGGTGATATAATTTATTTATATTCCCATAGGTAGACCGTCTGAAAAACATAATTTCATTTTGATAAAGTCATTTTTAAGGCAGTTATCGTGCTAACGGACAGACAGACAGACAAAATGAACAAAGTTATAAACACTTTTCAACTATGTTGCAAAGTGTTAAAAATCTAACATACTTTTAACTATTTCTTAATGTAATTAAAAATGCACATATTAAATGTAAGTAGATAATTTATATATGTTGGTAGTAATAACAATTTTTCTCGAAAAAATAAGAGAACATTTTTTTTTCTAAATTATTTTTTAATATTAACAATGAATCCCATGTTTTCATTGAAACTATTAATACTGTCTTTAAAGAAGAACAAGTTCTAATTTGACAGAAATAAATTGCACCCGGAGCATTAAAAATGATGACATTTGCAGTATAAATTATTAAATAATTCAAAAACTAAATATTATTTATGGATCGAATGCTGTATATAATCAACTAGTTGCATAATAATAACTGATAAATTTCAAATAAAGCCATTGAAAAAAAAATGGTAATTTAAATTCCATTTCCGCCTTACGGTTTTGATTCTTACCAATTTGACAATAATCTAGAACTGAGTAATTAGATGATTTTTACTTTCCCTGCAATACATGGTAATGTATAGGGAAACTATTGGAATCATGTCAAAAATCGCAACTCGAGTTTTTGACGGATCTACGCGTTTCGAGACCTCTAGAATACGAAAAAACCATTTTTAGCGTGACGTCTGTGTGTGTGTCTGTGTGTGTGTCTGTGTGTCTGTGCAGATTTTGTATCCACTCTAACTAAAAAACAAATGGACCGAATTTCACAAAATTTGGTAAGTAAGTCACTTGTGAGGGAATCTGGTGCTGATTAGTTTTGGGTACGATTTGGAATGAAAGAACCCGCCTTTTTTTGCGGAATGGCCCGCAAAAGCTTGTATCCACTCTAACTGAAAAACTACTGAACCGAATTTCACAAAATTCGGCACATGAGTCACTTGTGGGTTACCCTGGTGCTGATTAGATTTTGGTACGATTCGGAAAAAAATTACCTGCTTTTTTTTTGCAAAATGACCCGCAAAAATCGTCTAAATCTAAACTAAAGAACTAGGTATACTCAAATATATCCATTAAATGCTCGTTTAATACGTAATTTTTAACGACGAAAATAGTAAGACCAACCCCATTACGCTAGGACTAGCCGTTTTCGAGATATTTTAGTTTTCCGTATTTTCTCTACGCCACCTTTGAAAATAAGTCCGGTTACCGAATGTGAACGAATATTGAATTAAAAGTGAAATAAATTTAATTAAAATAAAGATAACGTTAATATAAGTCTGCAGGGAAAGTCATGTGCTGCCCACATCAGATTTTTTTGTCTGTCTCACTTTGTTACTGAAATCGTTAACAAAACCTTTTCAATTACCCTCTAGGGGGCGCTACAACCTATTTTATTCGATTGGGCATGACCACTTTACTATAAATAGACCTAATGTATATACTTACAAACATTTCCCTACAAAGTTATTGGGCTGCGATAAGGCCATTCCTGGGAAACCTGTATATCAGTGTCATAATCACACACCTGATACATACTGCGTAAGTGACAGAATAATTAATAACAGAAATTCGCCAATCTGCACACGATATGAATTTCATCGTTTAACGTTTCCAAACCTTTGATGCGCACACTATATGACGTCTGCCTGCTGATTCAGAACTGATTGTCATAAGACATATACCCTATTCTGGGATTAATCTAGAACGATGACGATGTGCTTTAATAACACAGAGGATAGTCTATATTAGAAACGTTCTGTGTAAATTGTGTCGTGAATGTGGTATAATTCATTTAAACCCTATTGAGGCGATATGTATTCGATGAATAGTTTTGAAGGATCGTTTTGGTTTTTCCTTTGATCCGACTGCTTCAATACATCCACAGTGGATTTGAAAAAAAAATCAGCTTTTAAGATATTTTAAAGATTCCTTAAAATTGTTGACTTCTGAAACAGGGTCATTTAACTTTGTAAGCAGACACCCAAAATGTATTTTAAATTTGTGAAAAATCCTGATACAGAAGTGATCAGAATTTAAAAGTTCTCTGGCTACACCAGCAGCATGGCAGCATGTCAAGTGGGTTGAAAAATAATAACAGGTGTAATGACCCAGACCCAGGGAAATTAAAAGTTGTTATTGATGAATTAAATAAAGGGTCTTAAATCCGATGGACAAAACAACAAAAAATTTAATTTATCTAGACACTAACTCAAAATACGTGAACTGGCAATCATACTTTGGCTTTTGAAACTGTTTAAAAGCACTCTAGCTCTACAAGCAGCACATCAAGGGGGTTGAAAAATTTTGTTGACATTTCAGTCCATCTTCCTTTCCCTTATGCTATACAGAACATTTTCTTTTAATGATCTATCTCAGGTATATATAATACAAGTAAAATAAAAATTCTTCAAATATATAATCTGTATAGATATAATCTGTCTATTTCTTCAGAAACATACATTTTTGTGTTTGCTTCTACAAAAAACTTGGGCATGAATACGATTTTTGTGGAAGTGAACAATTCATGATTTAAACTTAGAGCCTTGTCCACGTGTATAGCGTTTGTGATTGATTTCGTTTGTTATTCTTTTTTCGATTCCATACCTTTGTATTTTGATACTCTTCATTGACTTGTTGATTCGATATTTATTTTATTTATTTGTTTGTTATTTTTTCCATTTGCTTGAGGATTTGTTGATTTATACTTTTATTTCGTAAGCCTGTTATATATTTGAATTTTCGTGTTGCAGATTCTCACTTTTCTTTCATTGGATCTTCAAACCTGTTTTTCTTATATATATATATATATATATAATAAAAATATAATATGAAAATCCAATGATAGAACAGAGAGAAGTTGTAACTCTAAAATCCCTAACTTAAAATATGCCTTCAAATTAAAAGAAGTATTAAATAGAGAATTATCAATCATGAGGAAACTAAAATGCATATTTTTAGTCATCAAGCTAAAGATAAGCAATAAATATCAATGGTATATATATATATATATATATATATATTGTATTATACACACACACACATATATATATATATATATCTATATTATGTTACTGCAATCATCCACCATCTGCTATTGCTCACTATAAAGCTCGTATCAGTTTTTAAGTCCGCTATTTCAGCTACAGAAATCAGTTTTATTACTTAAACTCAAATCAAATAGTGCTACCTATTTGTTTCTATTGAACAGTTTTCTGACAGACTGCATTAAAGCCGCAAACAGAATTACTTACGGCGGATGGAAACTCATGAATGTTCCAAGATATTCGTTTGACAGAGACTCACTTGAGTGTTTCTTAACTTCTGTTGCATTCATGCGCATGGGTGACACTGAATGTGCATGAGCACATATACTTACATCGTCTTTGAGAAGAGTAGTTTAAGTTTGTTACATCCAAGCTTAATTCACATCTTATGACATTATTACTTAGAAAGTGATCGTATTGTAACGATTTGGTTCATATATGGAGGCATAACATATGTGTAGGATCATTGTTATATATTCTCAATGAATGCATTACTGCATTGTGATGCGAATATTTCTATTTACACAGATGAAGGACATATGATCACTGATTGCAGCACCACATTCTATTGTTACAAGTTATGGAGAATTAGAAGTATATCGGCTAAAAAAGCAAGTATCGTGATTTGAATCTATCTATAGAAACTTTAATGGGAGGTACGGAACACTAAAACAGAACCTTTTTCGTTCATAACTGTAATTCTCTATCTCTAGACGTCATGTTTTAGTGCTAGACGGCGCTGTTGTTCAGCGTGACAATTGGCTATTTTTTACCGTCGTCACTTGTAACTCAGATTTTGCACGTGTAGTGTGGATCATTTTACGAATGCTGAGTTGATGGTGGGATAGCCTAGTGGTTAAGGTTGCACTCCGAGGACCCGGCTCTGCACAAACTATCCCCGTGCTCACTCGGAGTATAGGCACGTTAAAAATATGAGTCCGTAACTCCTTCCAAGAGGTTGGTGGTAACGCAAGGAGGGTAATATTCCTGTTTATTCCGCCACCCACTGGGTTCCAATCTAAATTGGGTGGCACTTCCCAGTCGTTCAAGTAGTAACATTACATCTCTGGGTAAGGCGAACTGTCTGAATAGAAAGAACAAAATAATGTTGATGTAACTAGAGTCGAGATAGCTCCATTCAAGAGTTGATCCGTTAGGGGAAGTATGGTACAGTCCTTGTGGTTGCCATCGCCATTGGGTGTCTAAACTTGTTAACATTTTTCAGCCAACAAATACCTTACACTCTCAGGTAGATCGGACAGACTGGGTAGAAAGAAAAAAGATGATTAGATGGCTGGCCTGCCCGTGTATGGAGCTGCCAATGGAAAAGGAAGGGCTGTTGCACGGAGTTAGAAAGGATGAGATAAATCCCCTGAAATGCCATAATACTTTGAGAATTATATCTAGGTGTCGATAGTGTTAGTAAAGAAACTGCTATTGTTAGTTGACACAACTGAAATGCGTATTTTTAATTACTTTAAATTAGGGGTTCTCCAATTATGAGTAAAATTAGCCAGTATTTTTTCATAGCTGTAGAATAGAATACAGAATATAGGGAGATAAAAACAAATTGAAAAGCAAAATAATTTTGAATACGTAGAAGTAGTCATATCGTTTCAGGTCTACTTTGCAAATTTAAATAAATATTTTAGGCTTTTCGCCATTGATACGCATGTAATGCGTGGCTACTTATTTTAGCGTCACCTGAATGATTGTCTCAAACGATTTTGGAGTTTTCTTAATATTAAGTTTTAATTATTTACTTTTACCTCTATGGGCTAATGTTTAGTGTTCGTAAAATGCCGAGAATCTTTGAAAATATACAGAAATCAATGCGTAGACCCTGTCAGGTATGCATTACTGTTAGCGGTCGCTCCTTTGATCAACTACTGTCGAACGGCTGGCTGTAAAACTATAAAACTGTCGTAAATAAAAATGTTAGTTACACTTTCATGTATGAACCAATAATGCCCTCTAGCACCAATGGGTAACGTCGGATGATATACATTGATATACGAAAAATATGTTTCATAATAAAAAAAGATTACTTAAATATTTAATTATTAAAGAAAAATTTAGTTTAAAATGCTTTTTCATGTTTTAAAAGTTCCAAAACGTGTACATCCGTCAAAAACTTGAGTTGCGTACTCCAGTACTTTCTTTGTGCATTGCTATGTATTGCTGGGGAAGTAAAAATCTGATGTGGACAGCACTTGACTTTCACTGCGGACTAAAATGCACTTTCTTATTATTTCCTTAATTCAATCGAGTTTAATAACACAAAATAACATACATAATTATTTAAAATGACACTGATTTGCACTTTTTATTCAATTTTCGTTTTCGTTTGGTAACTGGACGTATTTTCAAAGGCAAAAATTCGTAGCAAAAATGCAAAACTAAAATATCTGGAGAACAGCTAATCTTAGATTAATAGGGTTGTCCTTATTCCTTCCGTAGTCAAAAATTACGTGTAAAACAAGCTGTTAATGGATACTTTTCAGTATATTTTGACGATTTTTGCGGGCCATTTCACAGAAAAAGGCAATTCTTTTTTCACGTATTATACCAAAATCCAATTAGCTCCAGGGGTAGACCACAAGTGCCTATAAAATTTTATGAAATTTTGTCAAATAGTTTTTGAGTTAGAGTGGATACATACATTGCAAAGACACACACAGAGACGCACAGACACACACAAACACACAAACGAACAGACATATACATACAAACCGATACACACACACACACACACAAACCGACATACACATACAAACCGACACGTACACACTCACAAATAGACACACACATACTCACAAATAAACACACACACACGCAAATGAACTCAGACGTCACGGTAAAAATATATATTTCGCGTTCTAAAGGTTCCAAAACATGTAGCTATGTCGAAAACTCAAATTGCGATTTTCGACACGAATCCAATACTTCCCCTACACATTACCGTATAATAAAGGAAAAATAAGTAAAAACAAACACTCCACTGTTAATAGTATACATTTCTCTATTCTCTGCAATGTTTTACACATGAATATAATATTGAAATACGTGCAATGGCGCGTCAGCTGTCCTCTGACAGTTTCAAAGAACGTAATGATATTTAAGTCCACCACTTAACGCTTCACAAATCCTCTTTTTTTCCGCTTTAAATCAGAATGAAGAGCACCATCTTTTTGTCTTCGGTCGACATTTTTTCCGACCGACTGCGCTAATGTGGCAAACTGAATTACCTAAACGGCAGTGGGGGGAACTCATGCATATTCTATGATGTCCGTTTGACGAAGACTCCTTTGAGGGTTTATTAACTTTTTATCGCATTGATATGCATGGGTGGCACTTAATATGCCCGAGAACAGTTGCTTAACGCGTTTCTGAGCACAGAGTAATTTTAGCTAGTTATGTGTGGGTATAAATCATGTACTCTAATATAATTACCTTCGAAAGCGGTGGTTAGTAACATTATATGTGTTAATAAAAGACAAAATTTTAATGACAGTAATTTTAAAAGAGAAATGATATGAAAGACATACATTTGAGATTAAAATGCTGTCAGTAATGTTTATGACGAGCTCATTTATAGTAAATAATTGATTTAACAGTGTTCGGGGTGGGTACCTTATACTGAAGACACTCCCGTTGCAGATACTAGTACTTATGAACCGGTTTCGGGCTTATTATGTTCCCGTCTGCATGGAATAACAAATATCGGCAGAGGCAGTAAGAAAATTGTTAATCGCCACAATTTTTGCAAACTTGTATGTTCAATTTCAGTCTTCAATTCCAGTCCTTCCATGTAGCCGGCAAAACATCCATTTACAATTTTGCTCAAACCACATGAGGCTACACAGACAGAGATAGTAAGCACAAAATGAGCCTATAAAGATAATTCCCAAAGTTTGAAAGCCACGACCAATGCAAATACCAGTATCCATGAACCTATTTTCAACACAAAGCTGTAAAGGGTTAGTTCATAAACACAAGACCCGACTGTAAAGGGCTTTCCCCAACCCCGGAAGTGTAGTGTCTCGAATTTTGGGAAAAATTCTTATTGGGAGATTTTGTGTTTACGAATTTTGCTGCGTGTGGCATAAACTAAATTGTAAATGATTTTTTTTTTTACCGAGAAGTAGAAGTATTGAAATTGCCAGTTATCACAGAAGATCACAAAGAATATGGTGTATAGCAAGTTTCTTACTATCGTTGCAAATATCGGTTAGTACATGTTGACAAACGCATAAGCGTGAAACTTGTCCATGGATACTGATATCTAAATTGGGCTTGTCTTTCGAATTCTGGGAACATCCCTTATCGGCGGGTTTTGTGTGTATAAAGGCACCTTATGATGAACTATGCTGTGCTTCAGAAATATAGGCACACTTTGGGTAATTTTAGATAATGTTTAAGGATACATAATAACTAAGGGTCTCTTCTTATTCTTCTCTTAAAATCTCAAAAACATATTTTTTTTATTACTTACTATTGGTATTTCTTAATGTTAATTATTTCCGAAAATATTAAGGAAATGACATCCACCATGCAATACGAAGCAGAAAAGTATACTTTGCCCGCATTTTTCTCAGAACACTGATTTTTGAACATGCGCGTCTGATATTTGACCTTTTGATGAATTCTTATAAAATGCTGCATGCTTAGTGATGATATTATTAACCACTAAATATTCTAGATTTATAAGTGTAACTTATAAAACTAATTTGAGAAGCAAAGAAATTGTTCAAAATTCTGAAAAAAAGTTAATTTTAATAAATACGTTAAATTTCTCTGTTAAAAATTAAAAAAATTAAATATAGTATGCACGTATATTATGAATGTTGTTATTAATAAAATCACAAACTAGTTTGATTACATCCTTAAATATATAAGTCAACATTCGCGGAACAACATATTATAATTTTACCGACAAATATAACAGATTATAATTATTTTTTATATAATATTTCTCAATTCTTCAACTTTTTTTTATTTTATTTTAAAAGAAGAATGTTATTTTTTTCCTCCCTAAAAATTGCATTCTAATAATTTCAATAGATTTTATTTACAAAAGTTTTAAACTTCTGTTGATTTTATCGACATTTTGGAATGCTAAGAGTAGAAGTTTTCTTTAATAAAAATACATATAAATTTTATAATCCAATTTTACACACACAGTATGTTGGAAAGTCTTAACCCCCCCCCCCCCCCCCCCCAAATAAATTTGTAAGGAAATTTATCTGACAAATGTTAAAAATATCACAACAACATTCATAAAAATAAAATAAATAGAGTTTGAAAACCAAATTAGTAAAATATGCATCTCATTAATTGAACAAGGAAGATTAAGGTATAATTCAATAAAACTAATTACAAGTTTCTTAAGGTTTTTGTTTGAGTCAAAGATTTTTCTTCATCTAACATTGATGTTTCTATTAAATTCCTCTTGCATTGTAATGCCTTAACTTACAATTATTTATGTTACAATGGTTTCATAGGATCCGGCCACTAGTTAAATAAAAATTAACTACTGCTTTATTTTGAACTTAATTAGTTTAAACATTCAAAATAGTTTCTTTCCTTAGATACATGAGCCCCATTTATTTATTTATTTTTAATTTTACGACTAATTTAATTTAAGATAAATAAAGATAAATCCCTTAATTTATTAAGTAGAATCCTAAATGATTTAACATCACCATATCTCTAATTGCAGCAGTCTAATTATTTAAAACATTTATATAGAGTTTAAATGCAATTATAGAAGTTAAATTACTGAGGAAGTTGATGTTAGAATTAGCTTCCAATTAGAGGCTTATTTAATTTTCATGCAGATACATGGTCGAAACAGCATTAAAGCGTGGAATATATCTCATTTAAAGTTTGCTATGCAGATATTTGTTTAAAGTATAATTTTTTATAAATAAATTGGTTTTGATATAATTAAATATTATAACACACCCGTATGGGATGCAATACCTGACTTTGTTACACTAATATTGCCGGTAACAGCATCTAAGGGCCAGTGTCGTGCTTTTTGTGATGCTCTTGTCACCAATAAATTACTTTGAATAGTAGCTTCAAATTTATGTGCCAGTATTTTGTGATCGCCTCTGAAGACTGATCACTATATTCCTTACTGTTCATATTTGAGATCTCGTTGTATAAAAAGGCAATAACCAAGAAATTTCCCAAATCTATATCAACAAGAAATATCAATCATGCTTAAAGCATTGATTATGAAACACTTTCCAACTTCAATGCAATTTTATTTTTAAATGCAATACATTTCTCGGTAATATTTTAAAACTTATCACAATACTACATTAATTTATTATATTTGAAAACTTAAACTTTCATCGAAAAAAATGAACTCCATTCAAATGACGGAATTGAAATATAAATTGCCTGGTTTAAACATCTCTAAAATGCGATACATTCCTCGGTAAAATTTTTAAAATTATCATGATATTACAATAATTTATTATATTTGAAAACTTCATCGAAAACAAATTAAATTTATTCAAATGACGTCATAGAAAAAATAACACACCTGACTCTCTCTAAAAAAGTAGTATTTCATTCATAACATTTTCCCATTCATTTCATTCATCACAGTACTAAAATAATTTATTCTATTTAAAAACTTAAGACCATGGAGCTACAAGTAATTAAACTCTATGCTTAAAACTTCATCGAAAAAATCGTCCTTCTCCCTGTAAAATAAATTAATATTTCATTCATATCCGCTATGCAGACTCCATGAGCTAAATAATTTTGCATTAAAGAAATACATCAATTCTTGTACAACTCATCCTACATACTTTGCTGTTTACATTTTACATAAGTGAAAAATAGGCTTCGTTGTAGGAATAATCAAAATTGGATGATCATTTAAACTCAAATATATTGCAATTGCGTTGTTTCAGTATGTAGATGCACAGAATTTAAGCAAAAATAAAGCGGTTTTAGGATGGATACAACACTCAATATGAATTAAAAAAAACTTTAAAAATCACGATTTTGAGACAAGATGGATGCCATATTTCATTTTGAAGTGGGTCACGTGATCTTTTCATATCGTAGTCACGTGATTGCTTCATATAAGAGGTGTAATTATTATTTTAATTTTTACTTAAAAAACTACGGATTACATTTTGCTGAATTTTTTTATATACATTTTATAGAATAATTTGAATATTACCTAACATTTTCGAAGCAATTTGTGAATTTTAAATCCGCTTAAAAAATGCTTGAAAAATTAGGTCCCATAGGGTTCAATGTATTTCATTTTTTCAACCCGGGTTCAATCCAAAACTAATTGGGTGATTCTATTCATTTATATTCTCATTCATTTTGAGTAAGTCATTTCTATGGCAGTTATCGTGCTAAAGGACAGACAGACAGAATGAATGAACAAAGTCATAAACATTTTTCAACTTTGTTGTAAAGTGTTAATAAAATTGAAAATATGTCTGTTTATTTATTTATTTATTTGTGTGTTTGTCTCATCATTACGAGAGAATGGCCGCAGTGAATTCGCTGAAATTTTGTGGATAGCCGTGGAATAACCCCAGTTAAAATTGAGTCCATGGTTCGAGATACTAGGACCAGGGGTTGTCTAGATATTATTAAATAACGAACAGTTAAACCTGGCATACACATAGCATTATGCAGACGATATATTTTTTGTCAATTTATTTGAAGCAAATTATATCATGTCGCTCAGCAACGAATTTAATTCCAATTTGCTTGTAAGATAGACGATTTTCATTAAATATTTTACCATTTAAATAATCAATAAATGTATATAAAATAAATTTTGTCGAAAGTGCATTTTTGACTGGATTGTATCAATTACGGTCTTCATTGTTTAAAGACAACGGGTATTATTAATATGTCAATTTATCACGTCATCTGTTTTATTTTGACAAAATTTTTTTGAAACTCTACAGTAAGAGTAATCCTCTACTAATACACAGGTATATCCTCTAATCTACGAGAACATAAGTAGTACAGGTATATAACTTCATATACAATTTTTGAGCTTTTATTTCGGCATATATTGATATCATTTTTTTTTCTGTAAATTTGTTTACAAATGGGAGCAGAATTTTTTATCCTTCTGACCTTCTGGTCAAGGTAATTTTGTATAGCGACTTCTTTTTAGGAGCATTAATTTAAATATTTTAATATAATGTTTTGGATAATAATGTCATTTAGAATGCAATAGGAATTTGCAAATGATTGTGAATGTTAAGTATCTTTATATTATATATTCGGTACGAAGAACGGGTATATTGTTAGTACTGGATAAGTTTATTCATCAATTACGCCCCATCCCCACGAAAAAGATAAAAATATAAAAAAATATACGAGAACGAATGACGAAGAAAAAACTCTGATGTGGGCAATACATGACTTTCCTTATATAATGCATTACAATTAAAAAACAAGTTATTCTTATAGTAGATACTTATATTCTTTCCAAGATATTGAATTTTCTTCAATTAGTCGTCATTTTCATTGATTTAGCGTCATTTTTATCAATTTGGCGAGATTTTTGTTAATTTGGCAACAATTAAAAATGTCGCCAAGTTGGCAACATTTCGCCAAATTCGTCGCCAAAATCTCGCCAAGCGTTATGGACGGAGAAATAAGTTATTCTTACAGTAGATAAATGACTACTGGCGTTCAAATGCAAAAGTATTACTCAAAGTATCTTTTTTCCTAAATGGAACGAGCTAGATCCACGAGAATAATGTCAGCAAATTTATCGCATGGTATTACATATGAAAAGTGAACATGTTTCTCAATTGGACATTTTTTTTTATATATAACTTTTTAATATTTTTTTTGAAAAAGTGCAATATCTCAAGAACGGTTCGCGTTAGGGTTCTAAAATTTATGTCAATCGTTTTCTAATGAAAAATTGCATAAGAAATGTCTATTTGCGTAACTTTATAAGCGGTTTTGATAAGCGGTTTGTTCTAAGTAATAATTTTTTTAAAATTTCACTCGAAAATTTAGGGGGGTTCTGAACATTCGATTGCGTATAAAAATAATAGGCTTCCAGTGTTTACGGATTGTGATTGTTGTACCAAATTTCGTTCGAATCGGTCCATTCGTTCGTCAGTTATCGTCTCCACAGGCTCACTGACACACACACAGACATCACCTCAAAAATGTTTGATTCGTGATCAGGGATGCTTGAAACGTGCTCTCCCGTCGAAAACTCGAATTCAAATTTTCGACTCCGTCACAATACTTTCCTTATACATTATGTATATAAGGAAAGCAAAAATATTAGAAATTAGAACTAAAATGTAAAATACGAAATATGAGAAATTATGGTTATTGATAAAATTTATTGAAACGAGGGAACGAACTGAGTAAGCTTCCTTCTTTTGACTTGAAGTGGGACGCGAATCGATCCGATTTACTTTTAACAACTTGGCGTGATTTGCTGGTGTTTGACTGCCTGTCCGGCTGACTGCTTCTTCCCATGATAACTGCTGTAAAACGGATTTTTTTTTTAATTTGGATACATGGTGTACATTAATACTTTGCAAGCCACGTTCCTTGCTGAACGTTATCGAATAAAAACTGAGCGTGTTACGCCCTTTTTACTGATAAATTATATCTTATGCGATTTTAAGTCCATGGAAAACATTTTTAAGAAAATTTGAATATCCCGTGCTTCATTTTGAGTCGTACGAATACGGTCAAGCCTCCTGTAACGCGATTAATTCGCACCTCGTTATATGGAAACCGTGTTCTAAGAAACTCAGATTAGTGCAAATCAGATTAATTCGTACCGTGTTATAAGGAAACCGCATACCGTGTTGTTTGGAGACCGCATTATAAGAAACTCAGAATTAGTAAAAAACAGAACAATTTGTACCGCGTTATTTGGAAATCGCATTAAGTGAAATTCAGAACATATAAATCAGGCTGATTCGTTGTACGTTACATAAGACTGCATTTTTAGAGCACCATATTATGATGAATACTGTTATGAAATATAAGTTTATATGGAAACCACATTATGAGAGTACCGCGAAGGGAGTGTTGACTATATCTAGTGTTGTTTTTTATTGCTTCTGCCTATACCCTTGATTTGGTTCAATTTCGTGAGTGATTTCAAATTCAGTTTCTACATTTCCGGACGTCACTGATGTGCAGGGAATGACATTATATTTTCTTTTGTCATAATTTATACAGACTTTAATTCATATTCAAAATCAGTTTTTTAATTCCTATAAACATGATATTACGGTTTGCATAATATCTCATAGTATTCAAATCATATTCATATGAGTATTGCAAGAAACAGCTGCTTACAAATGCAATGCGTTGGTCAGTTTCTCAAAGCACGAACCGATCAATTCAAATGCTCGAGGCAGACAACTGATTTATGAATTAGGCAGCGAATACGCACATTATATGCCATTAATCTTAAATGACGGTGACTCAGATTCAATACGTTAAGGTTTTACCATATGCAGCATCCTGTATATCCAACCCACAACGATTGTTAGAGTAAATTAATACCGAGAAATGCAATGTGACAATGGCCAATATGCAGTTTCGAGAAAATATATTGGCCAGAGATCCAATACACTATTTCTATATATTTTTACTTGCTTTATGCTTAAATGCTATGGGTCAAATGTAGGAAATTACACAGTTACAATTTTGATGTTTGCGTAGAAACAACTGACAATTGTTTTATTAAGCAGTTGTTAAAAATGCAAACCGTTTTTGGTCTGATGAGGAATTCAAAACGTCCCCAAATAACTGTAGTCCCGAAGTTGGCTATAATAGTCACTTAATTGTCTATATCACCTATTTTTTTCTATAGATGCACTTTAGAAAACTCTAAAGTCAGAATAATTTGAATTCACATAATTAGATCTCAAACTATTCTATGTTTAGGATTTTATCATATTTATGTCCTACATAGGGTGGTCCAAACAGTATTAGACATATTTTAAAGGTAGGTCAGGCATACAAATACAAACTCGTTTTACATAGGAACATGGGGCCGCAAATGCCACCGTCGGGTGCTACAGATGCAGAAAAGAATGTAGAAAAAAATATGTGCAAATAAAAGGAATGCTGAAAAAAAAATGCAAAAGAAAGGAATGCAGAAAAAAAGGAATGCAAAAGAAAGGATATGTCATATCATTTTTTTTTATAGATAAACTTTAAAAAACCCTAAAGTCAGAACAGTTTGAATTCACATGATTAAATCTCAAAATTTATTATCTGCATTATCTGCATTTCTTTTGGTTTGTTCCTGCATCTGTAGCGCCTCAAGGTGGCGTTTGCAGCAGCATGTTCCTATGCAAAACGGGCGGCTTGTTTTTGTATACCTGACCTATCCTTAAAGTTTATCTAAGACTTTCCAGACCCCCTATATAGAACTATTTTAATATTTTATGAAATAGCATAATAAATACAGATAGTTACAATATAAAAAACAGCGATAGTTCAATCTATGCTATAAAATGATAGATTGAAATACTCTTTAAAAGTAAATGCTGTTTAAATAGATATATTAGTACACATCAGATAAATGCATTTAATTCATGACAGGCTTATTTCAACTGTGAAATAAATAATAATATTCACGAAAATATAACAGTAATTACTTGCCAACGAACAATGCGCGATTGACCATAAAACGGTCTGGTGTGATCACAGGGCCCAAATCCCTGAATTTGAAAGTAGGCAGTCGCTTTGTTTACTAGCATGATAAGCTAAATTCATAAAGATTGAAATCATTAAATGAAATAATTCTGTATTTGATAATTAAGTAATAGTGTTTTGAGTAAATAGCAGTATTGTGTTAAAACAATAATGTAAATAAATCAATAAATGCAAATGCATAAATATAAAGTAAATAAAGCAAAAAAGTAATTGTTAGTAAACGTGGAAATAGAAAAGAGAATGAACAAAATAAATATGTATATAAAAAGTGGATAATTGAAATATAAGAGTTAAAATTGAAAAATTAAATAGAAAAGAACACCCTCACAATTGGTGACGTGATTAGGATAACTTAATTAAAAATTTACAGTTAATCAATGGATGGTATGAGAAAATATTTTAAGTAATCTGTAATATACTAAGGAGCTGCTGTTAAATTTTAAATCTTGGCAAGTTTAAAACGTACGAAACGTATATATTTTAAAAGATAATTAAATTTGTCTATTAATCGTATTTTTTTTGTTCAAAGTTAGATTGAAAGGTAATTTTTCGTGTGTTTCTGATAGTAACAAGATGGAAAATCTGTGATAATATATTAGGTCACTATTAAACGCATTTATATGAAAATCGACTAAAATCGTCCTGAAACATAAAATAATTAAAGAAAAAATTCGAAATGTCAAAAAAAAAAAGAAGAGAGAGAGAGAGAGAGGTGAACCTATTCTGGTCTTGTACCAAATTTCATGGTTATGTGACCCTTAGATTCACCGCTGCTGAATGCACAGACATATATTTTATTATGTAAGATAAAGAAAATAAATTACAGACTCTGTTTAAACTCAAGAGATATGATAAATAAAAAACAAATAAATGCTAAAATTATTTAACAGGAGTTTGTGAAAAATTTTAAGTATTAAAACTACTACTGGTAATTCAAGAATCGGATGAATTTCCCAAACTCAAATCTACACATAACAGTCGGTAAACTACCTAAGACTACAAACACGTTATATAGTTTCATCTCCCCAATATCATGAGTCTATGGTTCAAATTACCTGCCAATAGAATTAAATTATCTTCGTGTTGCCAGATGCCGAGATCATCAATATCCCCGAACATATTACCAAAATCCGCTTGACGAGGTAATAGGAAATTCAAAGTGCTCTAGGAAATGCATTTGATAACCTGATACAAGCTTTAGTAACTTTAACGATCATTTCGATCTGAAATAATGAAATGCTGCCACAGAATCCAAATCACTATCAAAAGAGCATTGTGGTATTGCTCTGTCAGCATTAGAACTTCCACAAAATATTTATTGCTTTAGTTTCTTTATTACTTTCCTTATATACATAATGTATAAGGAAAGTATTGTGATGGGGTCGAAAATTTGAATTCGAGTTTTCGACGAAAGAGCACGTTTCAAGCATCCCTTATCACGAATCAAACATTTTTGAGGTGATGTCTGTGTATGTGTCAGAAAGTATGTGTGTGTGTGTGTGAAAGTATGTGTGTGTGTGTGCGTGTGTCAGTAAGACTGTGGAGACGATAACTGACGAACGAATGGACCGATTCGAACGAAATTTGGTACAAAAATCACAATCCGTAAACACTGGATGTCTATTGTTTTTATACGCAATCGAATGATCAGAACCCCCTTAAATTTTCGAGTGAAATTTTGAAAAAATCAAAACCGCTATTAAAGTTACGCAAATAGACATTTCTTATGTAATTTTTCATTAGCAAAAGATTGACATAAATTTTAGAACGCTAACATGAACAGTTCATGAGATATTGCACATTTTTCTAAAAAAATATCAAAAAGTCATATAAAATGAAAAAAAATATTTCCTATTGAGAAACATGTTCACTTTTCATATGTAATACCATGCGATAAATTGGGTGACATCATTCTCGTGGATCTAGCTCGTTCCATTCATGAAAAAAGATACTTTAAGTAATGCTTTTGTATTTGAACGCCAATAGTCATTTATTTGCTGTAAGAATAACTTATTTCTTTGTCCATAACGCTTGGCGAGATTTTGGCGACGAATTTGGGCGGAATGTCGCCCACTTGGCGACTTTTTGAAATGTTGCCAAATTAACGAAAATCTCGCCAAATTGATAAAAATGACGCTAAATCATTGAAAATGCCGACTAATTGTCCAAAATTCAATATCTTGGAAAGAATATGAGTATCTACTATACGAAAAACCTATTTTTTTACTGTAAAAGTAGTAAATTCATTACATTATATAAGGAAAGTCATGTGTTGCCCACACCAGATTTTTTTCTTTATGCAATAACATGCGGAACTAGAATTATGTTTAGTTTCGCATGTTATTGCATAGAGAAAAAATCTGATGCTGTAGCACGTGACATTCCTTATATAATGCAATGAATTTACTACTTTTACAGTAAAAAATAAATAGGTGATTCTTATAGTAGACTAGCAGCTATTAACCGACGTTGCTCGGGATTTACGATGCAAAACTCTGATAAAAATTACACCGGAACATATAGGGCCGTGAATCTTATACATTGTTTTTTCACACAAACATCACCTCAAAACACACAAACATCACCTCAAAAATGTTCGATTCATTATCAGAGATGCTTGAAACTGGCTCTCCCGTCGAAGACTAGAATTCGAATTTTCGACCCGTCACATTACTATCCTTATACATTATACTATGTATATAAGGAAAATAATAAAGAAAAGTTTACATAGAGAAAAGTTGCCCTAAACATTTTTGAATTCGAGAACTGGATTAACACGCAGTGGCAACTCGTGACTTCAGTAATGGGTGAAGTAGATTCATTGACGGGGTTCTCCCCTCCTCTTCGACAACGACCATCATCAGAACACATAGCGCTATCGGCACAAGTGTTGTCAAATATTATCTAAAACTAGCGAAACCAGTCCGAAAAACTCGCTAAATAATAATAACAACACATCCAATCGATAACTTTAAGTGAAACAGCGCTTCATCTAAATCACCTGACGAGCCGCCGCTGTTAGCACGACTTCCCATTTCGAAAACTTTCGGAAATATGTCGATCTCGTAAGTATGTGTATGTGTGTATGCATGTTAAGTGTTAATTCAATAATATAAGAGCGCATACGCCTACCGATATGAAATGTTTATGAATGGATTCATATTCGAGTCTCACAAAAATGGGGAAACGTCTATCCTTAAAAATTAATCTGCAATTTGAATAAGTTTGATTTTTTAACACTCTATGGCGTTTAGCACCAAAAATAGCTGTCTTATTCGAAAAATGGCGCATTCAGGTTTTGTCACGCTGTTGGCTGTATAATAATACAAATTACTAGCTTTACTGGTCAATTTGGGGGATTCGGTAATATCAGGTCTTAAAGACCACATTTTGTTCACCCCGGGGGAGAAATATAATGTTCAGCTCCGCTACTTTCAGGGCCGTAGCCAGAAATGTAATCCAAAACGGGCTGGAGTAAAATTCAAAGGGAGCTCATCAGCCTTTAAGGAGGGGTTCTCTAGAAAAAAACAGTCACTTAACAGCCATTAAGGAGGAAAAACAGCCATTAATGAGGGGTTCTCTGGA
This sequence comes from Amaurobius ferox, assembly GCA_951213105.1. Lineage (NCBI taxonomy): Eukaryota > Metazoa > Arthropoda > Arachnida > Araneae > Amaurobiidae > Amaurobius > Amaurobius ferox. The sequence goes on from OX578135.1 coordinate 16,527,768, forward strand.
AAAGAAGGGGGGCGGAGGGAAATGCACTAAAATGTCACATTTTAGTTTTTAACAAATTACTGCATTAAAAATTATTTAATTATAATTACATATATTATATCACATAATAGTAAATTGACTGCCATTACTTATCATTTGATAATATATAACGTGATAAGATAGTACTCTATATAACTAATGACTCATCGGTATAACTGCTCACCAGTTGGTAATATATAACGGTGAAACTCGCAATAATACAAAATTACCCTAAATATAATATTCTTAATTTGATTTTCAAAACTTTATTGAATATTTTTAAATACGTAAAAACATTGATGATCATCAATATAACCACAAATTCAGCAACGAAAAAATCTTAATTCTGTGCTATGCTGAACAAAGTTTACGAAAAATTATGTAAAAGCATTTTTTTTGCAAACTGTGGATGAGATGCTATATGAAATTTCATACCACTACAAAATATTATATATTTCCATCAGAGGGGGCTGAGTATACCTCTTGGCGGGCTCATCCCCTGCCTGAGGTTATATCAGTTAGATCGCCATTAGGTTAAGTCCATTAGGTCTCTGTTAATTTATGGTCGATGTTATAAGTGTGCATTCAGCCTTCTCACTGGAGAGAGACCTCTGGGGAGAGTGAAAATAATTTTCGAAAACCCTCCATTTTTTTCCCATTTCCGTTCAAAAATCGGACTGCATTAAGCTCTGCCCCAAGGTTGATATTATAAGCGTGTAAAATATTTAGTCTTCTAAATCTCCAGGGGAGTTTGGACAGACTTTCGAAATACACCCGCTATTCTCCGGCCTGCGGAAGGGGGAGGACAGAAATTTTTTAATTTTATGTTTCTTTTATGGATTGCTACAGAGAACTCAGCGTAACGAACGTGAACTGTGTATCTTATATGCATTTTTATGTAAAATTTTGATTTACTTCACGCTATTTTAGTGATAAGCTGAAAGAACTAATAAACATTATCGAAGCGTAAAAACAAATCTGGGGAGACATTGTCTATCCAAACAATTCGCTACCATGTAGCATTCTTTTCAATCGTCAACCAAACTTAATAACCGTATAAAACAATAATAACCGCAACTTAACTTAATAACCGCAACCAAAGTTAATTACCTCTTAATATAATGTATGAGGGGTGTTTAAGCACCACTATGTCCCCAAGTTCTTTTGACTCTTCTCCACTGTTGATAAATACGGCATTTCAAGATTTCAAACAGTTATTGTTGTTATTAGAAATTTGATAACTGTAAAATTTACGAATTTATCTTTAAGAGTAGCTTTGCGATTTTCAACAAGGCAAATGTTAAACGTATAACTGTATTAGTCAACTTTAAATATCAGGTGTAAATGTGGGAATTTCAGAGGACAACAAAATATAAAATATTTGACTGATTGCTACAAAAATTTAGCTGGGACAAAATAAACCAAATTGATAACTATAAAAATAAAGACTACGAAAGTTGGTTAATTAAAATGTCTTCAATAAAAACACCATTGATGACGTACATAAAATTAGTTAACCAGAGCACTTTTGGACATTATTACATCCTTGAGGAGTGGCTAAGTAAATTTACTTTGCCATTGATGAAAGACTTAATAATGCCTGAAGGCACACTGGTTGTATACGTACGTCAACGCTCTGGTTGTTACGTACGTCATTAATGGTGTTTTTAATACAGACATTTTAATTGACCAAATTTGGTTGTCTTTATTCTTAAAGTTTTTGCTGATTTGACGTGTTTTCCATACAATTTTATCAAATTAATAACCTCCTGTATCATCACGTACGTCTACCCGTCAAAAAATTAAAAATTCAATACACTACTTATTTTCTGAAACACAGATGTGTCTAAAACCCAGACCACTCGACTGACCCTAGGGCTTACAGTAGCAGTTTGAGTGGCCAGGAACGAAACACAGGGGTGCTGTTCTCGAGACCCAGACCGTCCTACAAGCCAGAAATGTGTAAGGTAATTGTTTGGACGGCCGGGTAGTGCCACCCAATTTAGTCCGGAACCCAGTGGGAGAGGCAACAACAGGAACCGTACACTCTTACCCCTACCACCAACCTCTCGGAAGGGAAACACAGAAGTGTTGAAAACCCAGACCACACGACAGACCCGAAGGTTTACTGCAGCTAAGTGTGTGGCCGGGAACTAAAAAACACAGAAGTGTGTAAAAGCCGTTATTATACGTTACATTTTTTAACAGAACTTGACAGGCAGAACAGAGCTATGGGAAATAACTGTCCTTGAGCAATTCAATTATTTAAACTACCTCTGTTATCGTAAATCATCCATCTAGAAACCCAATTAGTTAGATATCAACGGGACTTATGAAGGAATTGGAGTCTAAGGGTAACCAGTTCCGTGTGTGAAAATGAATTATCCATCGTTATCCATCCTAGGACAGGAACGTAAATATATTCATAGAATGTCCTACAATCCTGTAAATTCTACAGCATTTCTGCAAAATCTATTCGCATGTTTGAAGAAACTAAGTGCTGCGGTGCACCAGTTGTGATTCATGTGGAATGACGAATGTCTGCAAATCATTGAGGAGGCGGTGGTATCAATTGTCAATTACATTGCTCAGTGTCCAAGTGGAAGGGATTACGGAATGTGGTCATTAAGCGTCAATAAATGTTCTTTGTTGTAATTGTTAATTTAATAATCTTGATTCAAAAGAAAGATAGATTCGCTGCTCATGGAAAAAGTGCATTTTGTTATGGTTAGTATAATTAAAAGTCACGTGACCTCACGCGTTATAAAAGCAAAAACAGAAAATTGGCGGTGTCTCCAGTCCGATGAAGCTGAAATGGTTTTGCACGAAAAACATTTTGTAAAAAAAAACTACAGTAAAGTTCAATAAGTTTATTTAATCTTTTAGACTTATTTGTTCACTTATAGGGTTCCAAAGCGCTACAACTTATGTGCTAACAGTTTATACCTAGCACATGTAATTTTGGGCCTGATTTCATCTGTATACTCTAACCATAGACTCCACGCCAAAATATCAAAGTGTTTTACTAACTTGTTTATGTATATAATTTAAACTTATGCAATATATCTGGCAAGATTTTAAATTCAAGTTACTCTATAAACTTGCCTGGCGGTACATCAATACGTACTTGAATACGTATATTTTCATCTATTCCGTTCAAACCTCACCAATTAGTAAACATCTTTAGAATCATCAAGTTAATTTTTTTAAATAAAATAAAATGCATCGTGTTTATCCACCAATATTTCAACGAAGAGTATGTAAACAGATTAGGCTGCAACAATCTTGACAATTTAAATATTACAGCTTTTCCACTCATTCGAAAATCCCGTATTTAAATACTAAAATATCAAAGTTGTAGCAGATATACTTCAAAAACTCAGAGCATGACCGAAAGTTCATTTCTATATTCTTATAGGGCTTTCAGAGCGCTACACTTGCCTGCTTATTGTTCATAGCCAGCACTTCCAGTTTCTGAGTTATAAGCAATACAAACTTGAAAAACGGAAATTTTTCAATCTTCTTCAACATGACAAGACGATTACTAGAAAATTATAAGAGCTTTTTTTTTTTTTTAAATAAATGCACATTTCTGACGCTTACTTTTTATATCCATATTTTATTGTTTCGAACATATTTCGATCATAAATAAAAAATGAAAAGAAAAAACTTTCTCGGGTAGATGCATTTTTAAGGTTTTTCGAAAAAATAATTCAAAATATAACAAGAAAGATCAATCATGCATATAGCACTGATTATGAAATACTTTCCAACTTCAATGCAATTTTATATAAACATTTCTAAAATGCGATATCCCAGGAAATATTTTTTAAATTATCATAACACTACAATAATTTATTACATTTGAAAACTTTATCGAAAACAAATGAGCTTTATTCAAATGACGTCTTCGAAATATAAATCGCCTCTATATAAAAGCAGCATTTCATTCATAAACATTTTTCCAATCCTTTCATTCATCACAATACTATAATAATTTATTTTATTATAAACTTAAAACCATGGAGGCACAGTTTATTTAACTCTATGCTTTAAACTTCATCGAAAAAATCGTATGGTTGGATCTCTGTGTAAAATCAATGAATGTTGCATTCATATCAGCTATATTGCAGACTCCATAAGCTAAATAATTTTGCGTTAAAGAAATGCAGCACGTCTTATGCAGCACATTTTACATCTTTTGATATTTACATTTTCCATAAGTGAAAATGAGGCTTCGTTGCAGAAACAATCAAAGTTTGATAATCATTTAAACTCAAATATATTGTAATTGCGTTGTTTCAGTATGTAGATGCTCAGAATTTAGGCAATAATAAAGCGGATTTAGGACGGATACAACACTAAATATGAATTAAAAAGAACTTTAAAAATCAAGATTTTGAGACAAGATGGATACCATATTTTATTTTTGAAGTGGGTCACGTGATCTCTCTCCATATAATGGTCATGTGATCTCTTCATATAAAGGGTGTAATTATTATTTTAATTTTTATTTAAAAAGCTACTGAATATGTTTTGCTGAAATTGTTTTTATATATTTTATGGGATAATTTGAATATTTCCTAAAACTTTCGAAGCAATTTGTGAATATTAAATTCGCTTAAAAAATGTTTGAAAAATTAGGTCCTATAGGGTTCAGTGTAGTTCATTTTTTCAACCCGGGTTCAATCCAAAACTAATTGGGTGCAATTATTCATTTATATTCCCATAGGTCCCACAGACCGTCTGAGCAACATACTAAAATTTCGTTTTGGTAAAGTCATTTTTACGGCAGTCATTATGCTAACGAACAGACAGGCAGACAGGCAGACAGACAGAACGAACAAAGTCATAAACACTTTTCCACTATATTGTAAAGTTTTAAAAATATTGAAATTGTTTTTATATATTTATAATATGTACTATATTTTCAAAAAAAAGAAGACTCATTGATGAAAATTCAGTATCTTGGAAATGATGTAAGAATCTATTATAGGAAAAGATATTTTGGGTAACAATTTTGTATTTGGACACCATTAGTTGTTTATCTACTATACGAATAACCTATTTTTCCGATCATAATGCTTGACGAAATTTTGGCGACAAATTTGGCAGAATATCGCCAAAATGGTGAGTTTTTAAATGTCGCCAAATTGATAAAACAGTCGCTGCATTCATTAAAAATGTCGCCAAATTGATAAGAATGACGCTAAATCAATGAAAATTGCAACTAATTGATGATAATTTAATATTTTGGAAAGAACATAAGAATAACTTATTTCTCCATCTGGAAGACATGGCGGTATTCAGCGACGGATTTTGGCGGCATATCGCCAACTTGGAGACTTTAATTAAATGCTCCAAATTGGCGAAACCCTTGCTAGATGGATAAAATATTATCAAATTGATAAAAATGGCTCCAAATTGATAAAGATGACGCCAAATAGAATGCGGTGTTTTGTAAATTTTTACTTCCGTCATATTATAGGCATACCTTTTATTATATAAAAAACTCTTCTAAATATCGACAACTTGGCAATATTTTGCCCCATATTGACGAAAATATCGTCAAAATTGCAAAAATGGCGCCTAATTGATGAATTTATTATTAAAATTTTTAAATGTATGGACTATATTGCTTATTGAGGATGATATCAATATTGATAATTGTAATATTAGAGTTGCTTAAAATATAAGGTAATCGGGTACGAAATAGTTTTACATGTTGTCATCCGGAAAAGCGTCAAATGTACAATTTAGCGTTACAAGTATTGTACCATGGATTTTTTCATAACTTTTTCACCGTTAAAGAAGTTAATTAATTGCATTATATAAGGAAAGTCATGTGCTGTCCACATCATATTTTTTGTTATTAGGTTCGGAGATATATGCGTCCAATCTGTTTACTTTTTTCGTAATACTCAGAATTTCCACACAGAAACCCCAAGCACAGATGTTATTTCCATCAAAATTAGTTCCATTTTCTGGGACGTCCTGTAATTAAGAATTTCCGCAATCGGAAATGCACAAAATATTAATCGGACATCTTGACGTGCACTACAAGATCCAAAAGATAAAGATACAGAATTATGCAAACTTTATTATGTACATAAAGTCTGCATATAGTCTGTGTCTTTATTAGATTTTATGCACAAATATGTTTAATTTAAAACTTTAATCCCATCCTGTAAAATCTAATGCACTTGGTCAAACTTCTATGGATTTAATATTTTAAAGCTACGAGCTAAATTTAAGCTTTCATACCTTACGTATTTTGTACATTCCTCTATCTTATGTATCTTATTTTAGTATAGGTCCATATTATCTGTTGTAGATGAAATACATGAGATTAAAAACAAAGGATAACCAGCCACATTAAACTTTATTAGAATTTTACCTTACAAATGTTATTCGCGCAAAATCATTCCCGCTTCATACGACTAAAGACGATTTTTTACCTCGTATATATAAGAATGGCCTTAAAATATAAGATATAAGTATATATCATAAATTAATCCATCGAATCGCTGTTAGTTGCATCCTTTGTATCCCAGGCTGATACGAAAATAGTCACTGCATACGTGTTTCATCCCTCTAAAAATCCAGTGTAATTCTTTTTATATGTTATGTATTTTTGATATCATTTTCCATGATACTATATCAGCTCTCTACACGTCCCATTTTTGTCACAGGCTACATTTCATTCTAAAGGTGACACTGCATACAAAATCCCAGAGCCTATTTCTCATTCTAAAGGAGTATTTAATGGTAGCACGCATATGCACTTAGCGAATGAATGCAGTGATATATATAGCTGTTGTCTTCTCTCATACGCCATATGATTTTATCCGTTTAATTGCTAAGACAATGAAGGTCACAGTAAAAAGTTAAACTCAATACTGAGAAAATGTCAATATCATTTGAGGCATTCGTTTAGGTGGCGCTGGGCTAAGATAAGCACCTCTGCATTTCCTATGGCGAAAGGCTTAATATTTATTTAAACTTTCAATTTTCTAGAAATAAATTGGTAACGAAAGACAAATTAGAAATGAAACAACAAGGAATATTTCTATTTATTTAAAATTATTTTACCTTCCAATTTATTTTTACCTTCCTATATTTTGAACCTTTTGAACCATGTCTTACAACTGTAAAAATACTATTAATGATAACACTGATTAATTGTATTGATAATAAGGGAATTTTAATTTAAAGACCACATTATGTCGCATAAAACAGAGAGGCACCAAATGTGGTGAAAACAATATTTAACTAGTAATTAATATTTATATTAATTAGGACAAGTGTAAAGTTATAGTGCGTAGAAAGTCATGCATCCAACTTATAACCCACCTATTGTGCAGTCCGGCGTCAACCTGTAGATAAACATAATTTCTAAAAGATAAGCATTAATTATAGACTACTTATTAAAGATACCTTTGATTTTCCTCACATATTTATTTATTTCAACGAACATATATATATACTTTTCACTAACATTTTCAATTAATAATTTTGCAATTTGTATTTATTTTACATTTAACTTAGAGGCGAGGTGTGATAACGAAGTGTAATTTATAAAACACTAATTTTGAACAAACGCGAATTCCTCATGAGAAATAAGAGAGTACCTGTTGTGGACGCCATACTTATTGTAGGATTCTCTACTGGAATCACCTTGGCCAGGGGGAACCTTTAGGGCTTGCGTCGCTCTGATTTTTTAAAGACTTTTCTTTTTCGTCCATCGTCAACCTTTTTTAATCACTTTTATCTACCAGCATTTCATCACGTCATTTTCAATTCTCCTCTGATTTCTTGAACGTGCCCTGCTGGCTTCCTTTTCATTTCTTCCCCTTGAGTCTATTGGCTGGTGCGCTTGTGTTAGGAAGTTGTCATTGGCCCCAGATGTTCTGGACGTATCAGCCGTGAATCATGGAAAAACCACGTGGCTTTATGATGTGCGTAGGATATGTATTACTCCACATAAATGTATTTGAATTAAATGTCAAGCACTGGCGACTGTCTGACTACGTTCATTGTTTGACGCTTACAAAGTTTATTTATCGCCATTATCTCGTAGTTGTTGTTTGAGGTCATAAATGCATTAACGGCTGCAGTCATTAATAATGCAAAAACAAAGCGCACTTCCGTCACCACACTTACCATGATTTTGTGATTACTTGGTACAACGATATAGTTTTTTCAATTTTTTTCCTTGTCAAATTTGAAAAATAAAAAAGTCACAAGCTATTTAAAAATAGATTCTATTATGAGAAAGTCGAGTTGAGCGATACTCCAGCTCATTTTTATTATCGTCTCTTACTTTAATTACGATCGAGGTTCAGAGTATTGAAAAACATTTTCTTGTAACGTGAAGTAAATACAATTTAACTCGATCGCGCATTAGTTAGCGTGGAATACTTCCACATTCCGAGATATATATCTGTATGCAAACGTTATTTCAACACATTTTTTTTACTTAGTAAACATATAGAAACATGAAAACATATACATATTTCCACTCACGTTCATATAGATAAGTATTCCTCATGTGGCTTCTATTCCAAATATAACATGCAACTCTTTTTTCTATGTATGTATTTTTAATTCTCTTTTTCGCGGCACTGTATCAGCTATCCGCAGGTTCTCTTTGCATCACATGCTACATTTCATTTGTAAGAAGGTGACACCGCATACAGAATCACAGTGAACATTTCGCATTCCAGAAACGTATCTGCTGTTCAGCACGCACTTGCACTTAGCCGATGAATTCAATGAAATATGTCGCTGTTATTTTCTCTGTAGCACCTTGTGTGTTTCTTTATTCGATATGTTATTTTGGATGATAACACAAAGAAGCATTTAAGAGAAACTGGCACAGAAAATTTTTGAAAAAAGAATAGTAAATCTGTCATTCGTTTTAAATTGATATGAAGAATCACACTTTTTGATTAGGTACCAAAAAATGTCTCGATATTTTTTAATTTTTAATGTAATTAATTTATTCTTCTTTGGGGTTGGGGGAAATTATTACAGTTCTGCTTGTTAAATAGAACACAGTTTATTTCATCCGAATCTTAGCTTATCTATGTTACGATGTTATGGAGTTATCGATGAAGAAACATTTGCAGGACTAGTGTGCGGTCGGTGCAAGCGACAAGTGCCTACTGACTTAGCGCAGATGCATAACTTTTGCAGCTCTAAAATTTATTTAAGCTTTTCCACCAAACTTGTTTTACATTATAGCTGAATGCGAATATAGTTGGAAGAAAACTTACATACTATTAAGATCCCGTCCGCCCATTAAGCTGCTCTATGTCTTAGGATGAGTCGGTCGGCCTGGGCTTTCGATACTATTAAGTTCGGCATACATTTTTACTCGTTCAACCCCCAACAACCCAGCTGAACGACGGCGAGCTTGCATTGTGGAAAGTTCTGGTAAAAGTACTTGGAGATTGCAGGAGAAGTGCATAGAAACACCTGCCGATATACAGAATCCGAGAAGATTCTAGAACTCGAGAATCGTGACAAGGTTTTCGATATACAGCCAAATTCCTCGCCAAAAATACCGATGTTGTCACCAAGGTCAAATGATCCAGTCCTTCAAATTGTTAACCATTCTCCTCCCTCCACTCGAGCCATTCCATTCTGTTCACCCCTACTCTCTACGAAATATCATGATGATCCCGTAACAATGACGGTGATATATTATGTAGATATAATAAACATTTTTAACTATAAATAGTTTTACATAAGGTATATTTTTCAAATGTAAAATATTGTAAAGGTATAAAGAACATAAAAATATAAATGGCTGTTGAATTTAGCTTTTCCTCATTCAATTCGTATCTGAATAATATTTTCCATATTTTATAACTATCAATTCCACCCCAACCCTCACTTGGTTCTATGAGTTTCAAATAAGGATATTAACATAAATTTAAAGAACAATAGAAGTGATAAAATAGGAATTACATATATAAGAATTGTTACATTCAATTCATTTAAATTTCTATTTGAAAATTTTGATTATATGATATTAATAATACATATCAAATTTCAAAATTACTTTTGATTGGAAACAATGGAAGAACTGGATTTTCGCAATTAAATATAGTTTATAACCTTTTAATAACTACTGTATATGATAACATTCATTTTAAACATTTATTCTATGATTTTCTCATTACCAGAATTAAAATTCTTAATATCTATTTATACGTCACGAACTTAAATTTAAATGACGAATCAAAGCAATATACTAAAATAAACGAATATTGTACCTTGAATTTCACTAATTTTGTCTTAAATAATTTGAAGATAAATATTTTTTTTAAAATCGGTTTGCAATTACTTTCCAGTCAAACATATAAATCCTAAAATTGCATATAAATATGATAAACCGCTAGGACGTTATATTTTCAATTACAATCAAATAGCCAAATCAATAGATATTAATCAAAATTATGAATTTAGATAAATACAAAGTCATTTAGATAAATACAAAGACTACGTAGATAAACACTATGGGCATGTTATAACGGGGAATCTAAATATCATTAATTATGATTCACAAATGTTGCGATTCACACTGATGCTACGAGGTACTTAGTTATTAAGTACCGTATACCTACTAAATTTAAACATAAATTAATTTGTAAAGATTTAATTATTAAATAAATTTATCTATAAAATCAGCTATAAATATCAAATCCTTGTAGAAGCCTTCAAACCATGATTGTCTTAATAGAGCAATACTTAAATCAAATCAGAAAATTAATAAATCATACAAACTTAATTCAATTAAAAAGGAAATTAAAGAAATTCATAATGATTTTGTCATTACATATGTCAATAAGGCTGATAGTAACTACTCAATCATATGTAAATATTACTATATAAGTACCCTTCAATCACACTTACTTAATAATCATGTCTACAATTTACATAATACTAAATTTAAAATCTTATCCAATAGAATATCAGCCAAATATAAGCAAATCCATCTAAAAATAGCTGTAATAACATTCCATATATTGTTTTAGTACCCAAGTTTCATATATCGCCTGTTGCTTTTCGATATATTACTAGTGGGCATAATTCTTATATTACTAATGCTGGTAAATTATTATTAAAAATATTAAATGAAGTATACTTGTGAGATCTTAAATAATTGTCCTATTGTGTGAAACAGTTTTGAATTATTTAAAAAATTAAAAAATCTTCCTAATAATCAAAGTACTTATACTTTTGATTTCAAAGATTTGTTTAATAATATTGACATAGATGATCTGTATAAATGTGTTTTAGGAATTTTTGAAAAATATAATATCAACCTAAAACATACAAATTTCCTTTTTAAAAAATTACTTAATTTCACTCTCTATCAGAATTATATTCAACATGGTGGTCATTTTTTTAAATAACAGTTTGGTATCCCACAGGGGGGGGGGGTCTCATCATTGTTCGGAAATCTGTATTTATTCTTCTATGAAAAGAACATTAATCCAGGATTGCATAATATGCACATTTTTCGATATTTAGATGACATGGTATGTGTATCCCAAAATAATATCCCTATAGAATTTAACCTTTATCCTAATAATTTACAATTATATGCAAGTAATAATCACTCTAATGTTGCAAACACTTTAGATTTAAATTTAGATTTACAAAATTGTAATCTGGCTATAGACTATATGATAACAAGACAAGATTTTAAATTTAATACATAAAAAATTCAACATTTTGACTCTTGCTTGCATATATCAGTTTATTGAAACATTATAATAAACCAGGTTCTTAAAATCAATGAAATTTGTGAGGAAAATTATAAATTAGCACATTTTATGGAATTATTGAGTACAGCGACTAATAATGCATATCCTCTCAAATTCGTTATTAAAATTATCAACTCAGTGTACCAACTTCCACTCGATAACATCCAAGACAACTTTCCCAATTATAGTGGTTAACAAAATATATATATATATTTATTAATTATATAAATAAATAAAAATGAAAAATAATAAACTAAAAAAATTAGAAAAATAATAAAATAAACTAAAAAAATTAGAAAAATAAAAAATAAGAAAATAAGGTACATTAATATTAATGCTTTGAATTTTATTTTCGCTGAAAAATTCTAACTTTAGCCAGTTTGATACCATGATTTGAGTGCCCTTAGAATTGGTGTATAGTGGCATTCTAGTTTATCCATTTCTTCTATGAATCACTTGTTTAGTAGGAATTTTCATCTATGCTTCATGTTATGATTTACTAATATCGGTAATTGTCCTGCATCCTGTACTGACTCACTGGAAGGGGTCTGGGAGGGTTGCTGTGAACGTTCGTTCTGTCTCCTAGGTTGTAATTCGTCATGCTCATTCCGGTGCTTCTAGATATTTACCATACTGTTGAGGTAGATCGCATATACACGTAGTGAAAGAAGAAGTGTTCCTGCTTCATGGTAATACAAATTTTCCTAATGTTTCTTATCTCCAATTTTTCATCTTTTGGTGCCTGTAGTCCGAGTTTGAGCATTTGTAGTAATGTACTATTGCTCAATCTGAAACAGGCATTTATTTGGTTTAATTAGAATTAAATATTCAGATGAATTTAATTCTGATTATATATATATATATATATATATATATATATATATATATATATATATATATATATATATATATATATATATATATATATATATATATATATATATATATATATATATATATTGTGATAGTTAAGCATCATTTTTTACTTTTTAGTTCCTTTTAAAAAATTCGAGTTTATGACGGGAGAGCACATTTCAAGCATCCCTGATCACGAATCAAACATTTTTGAAGTGATGTCTGTGTGTGTGTGTGTGTGTGTGTGTGTGTGTGTGTGTGTGTGTGTATATGAAAGTGTGTGTGTGTGTGTGTGTGTGTGTGTGTGCGTCAGTGAGTCTGTGGAAACGATAACTGACGAACGAATGGACCGATTCAAACCAAATTTGGTACAAAAATCACAATCCGTAAACACCGGAAACCTATTGTTTTTTAAGCAATCGAATGTTCAGAACCCCCTAAATTGTCGAATAAAATTTTGAAAAAATCGTCAAAAAATCAAAACTACTAATAAAGTTACGCAAATAGACATTTCTTATGTAATTTTTCATTAGAAAACGATTGGCATAAATTTTAGAATGCTAACGCAAACCGTTCTCGAGATATTGGACATTTAAAAAAAATTATCAAAAAGTCATAAAATAAAAAAAAATATTTCTTATTGAGAAACATATTCACTTTTCATATGTAATACCATACGATAAATTGGGTGACATCATTCTCGTGGATCTAGCTCGTTCCATTCATAGAAAAAGATACTTTGAATAATACTTTTGTATTTGAGCGCCAATAGTCATTTGTCTGCTGTAAGAATAACTTATTTCTTCATCCATAACGCTTGGCGAGATTTTGGCGGCGAATTTGGCGGAATGTCGCCAACTTGGCGACTTCTTGAAATGTTGCCAAATTAAAGAAAATATCGCCAAATGGATAAAAATGACGCTAAATCAATGAAAATGACGACTTATTGTCGAAAATTCAATATCTTGGAAAGAATATTAGTATCTACTGTAAGAAAAACCTATTTTTTTACTGTAAAAGCAGTAAATTCATTACATTATATAAGGAAAGTCATGTGTTGCCCACATCAGATTTTTTATATTGCTTTTGATTATAACTTTAGAATACAGCCTTATAGAAAAAGGCCTTAGCGTATATGCACCCAGCTGTTAAAAAACTCCAAATCTGAAAATTCTCTGTTATCAAAGCTTGCATCGCATTATTATATGTATTTGTAAGGGTGCTTTAAATTTAATATTATCTGCTTCAAGCGGAATCAGATAATGCATTTCGAAGATATTGATGGCATGGACATCTGACGGTATGAAGCATATTCAATTCCACACGTTAATAAATCACTGAATGTTAGCATCTCCTACTGCTCGTCCAGTGTTTTGTTTCGAACAGCTCATATAAAGCGTAAGAAAAAGTATACTGTAAGAAAAACCTATTTTTTTACTGTAAAAGCAGTAAATTCATTACATTATATAAGGAAAGTCATGTGTTGCCCACATCAGATTTTTTATATTGCTTTTGATTATAACTTTAGAATACAGCCTTATAGAAAAAGGCCTTAGCGTATATGCACCCAGCTGTTAAAAAACTCCAAATCTGAAAATTCTCTGTTATCAAAGCTTGCATCGCATTATTATATGTATTTGTAAGGGTGCTTTAAATTTAATATTATCTGCTTCAAGCGGAATCAGATAATGCATTTCGAAGATATTGATGGCATGGACATCTGACGGTATGAAGCATATTCAATTCCACACGTTAATAAATCACTGAATGTTAGCATCTCCTACTGCTCGTCCAGTGTTTTGTTTCGAACAGCTCATATAAAGCGATTTCTCAAACAATATTAAACAATCTGATTTGGTCAGAACATGACTATACTACATAATTTCACGATTATTTTTAAGACATTTATTTTAACTGATTTGTATTCTCAATCAATGGACCTTTATCACATTCTAACTCAACGCTTTGCAAGTTTGCTTGCAAATATATATCACTTATTTACATGCTCGGACAAAGACAACAATAAAATCCATTAAGAATATCACGAGAAATAAGTGAAATTTGGTGAATTTGTTGACGTCGAAATGCAAAATTATGGCCTTTTTTTTATCGCGAACTAAATATACTTATGTATACGACAATGATATTAAAACTATTCGTCGCAAAATGTAGTATATGGGAAAAAGCAAGAAAATATTATTTATGTACCTTGATTTCATAGGGCACTCAATAACGCATTCACAGAAGTACATTTGTAAGAAATCCTTAAAATTTCTCATTCTATTAATCTTGGTTAATTTGCCATCCTGACCCAAAATGTGCCGTCCAGATAAATAGTTTGCTATAATTTCCCTCATTTTCATTTATTGTAGGATTTTTCTCATACTAACAGTCTATTATGATTTTAAGTTTAGCTGACCAGCTGACCAATCACGAGGTTGTCCAGGCAAAGTGGCAATTCTATATTGGGATAGAATGAATTTTTGGATGAATGTCTGTTTTCATGTAATCCCAATAGACTGAGAGTGAAAGTGGCCCAAAAGTGCTTGATTTACCTAGATTTGGGTGGTCAAAGACGGAAATCCATCTTCTCCTGTTTCGTCATTCGTTGAGGATAAGCTCTACTCACATATTTCTAATTTCTCTCGGTTGGATCAAATTTATCATTGGACGATATAAACATTGCCCCAAGAGCTCCACTGTGATTTTCTGTCTCGGTTGCCTCCCTGGTTTTGACCCCGTTTTCATATTCATTATGATTAGCTTTAACAAATCTTGTGATATGTTTGTCCTCGTCACATATCATGTTCGTATGTGTCATGTTAGTCCTACGATAAACAATTCATGTTACATGAGTTATACAATAAAAATAGCTAGATTGAAAGTGTGAGAGTATGGAAATTATTTGCATTTAACCAACTCACAGCTACAAAATTAGACACTGAAACACTTCGGGTCTGGTCAGAAGAGAAATTATCGGTCAAAGCATTTTTTTTTTGTATTTCAAATTCGTTTTTCAGTTATTTTATGTTAAAGTGCGACTTTGAATGATTTTTTGCGTTCCTTGGGAATCTAAAATTTTATAGCAGACTTTCCATTTAATACCATTGGAAATATTGGAAAGCTAAAGTCGTGATGTCACAATATGTTTCATCTTTAAATGTTCTTCTAAATAGGCGTATTTTAAAGCATTCGTTAGTTTTCAAAAATTCCCTATGAATTCTGTGTGGAATTTTATTCAGAGATTTGCATTTGAAATCCCCGGTAATGCTTGCTATTCGTTTTAGTTTGCAGTATGAGAAGGTAATTTATAAATATTTATTTAGAACACTAACTCTTTAAAATAAAAGCAAGCCAAATGACAAATTTAATACGGGTCAAAGAGAATGGTTGTTGAGAATGGAAAATATTATTGTACCCATTATACATGTTAATGCTATATTACATTTATACCACTAAATATGTTAATATATGCTATACATGTTAATACATGTTATACATGTCTATACAAGTTTTACATGCTTATGCATTACACATGTTGTTGTGTCCATTACACACTTTTACTAGTACATGCATACCATTATACATGTTATACATTAGTCACGTTATACATGCTATTGTGCCTATCATACACTTTTCCTCGAACTATGATAACGATAATTCAATTGGAACATCAGAGTTTCAGAGCCAGTTTCAAAAGTTTACCAGGTTAGAATCTGCGTACTGTATTATTGTCAGACAATCGCACTTAGACAAAGGATAGAGGTGAACATTAACACGTTGTGAATTGTACATCAGCATGGACAATTGAAGCAGCAGAGTTGTATCAGATTGATTTATGGCTGAGTTACATAGCTCACGTCTGTGCACATCCCCAAGATTTCTGATATAATTATAGTAAGTTATGATTGATATTAATCACTAGCCTAATGTAACTTCTAGCATCCCCCTACAGTAGGAAATATTTTATAAGATAACAAGAAAAGCCGAAAAACGTAGTTCTTTAAAATACACACTTTTATTATTTATATGTAAATTTAATGCACGAAAAATGCATTTATTAAAATGTATGTAACTTAGATGTATGAACGATAACGACATAATAAATTTGGACTTTCTCACTGTTCTGGTTCCTCAATTATTCTCTCAAACACACTCAGAATGGGCTTGGATGATGACGGTTAAAATCCAAAACATTAAAATATACCATTAAAGATAGTGATATGGCAAATGTGTTATGTCTATAACTTTATCCGAATCTCGAATTATTCCCAAAAAACAAGTACGTTCCTATGGCAGGCTAAGTGATTTCTCTCAGCTAATTAGCGCCATTCTCTTGTATGTCCTCACTATTTACAGGAATATCAAAAGCAAGAGTACACGTCTTGCAATCGAACAGTTTTTTTAGTAACATATTTTTACTTTTGGTTATATTTAATACAGGCGATAGGTCAGAAAAGCCAAGCTTCACCCAAATAAGCGAAGAAAATTAGGACTTCATTCTATATCTCCTTTTCCATCTTTCTTTCATTAATTCCCACTTTCTATATTAACTACAAATACAAATCTCTTATTTTTAATATCATTGTTGCTTCAGGGCTTTTTATACTCCAAGTGGATTTATCGGCTATTATACGATTATCTATGAAGGAATCTGCACTAGGATTGTGTTTTAAAGCGGGTAACTTCAATAATGTAAATTTGCAGACTCTCTAGCATTATGCTGCATCCAGTATTGATTTGCATTATAGACTGCGGTATTCCGTTTAAACTCAATATTGTACATTATAAATCGTAACATAGCCCATCTGCATCGAAATCGCTTGAGATAATACATATTACATACAAATATGGTACATTGCTTAGACAGGCATCAATCTGATACAGTGCATGTACTTGAATCGGCAGGTTTAGACTATATTGCCGTGTGCAAATTGACTCTTACCTGATATTAGTGTGTCTCTGAATTGTATAATATATATATATATATATATATATATATATATATATATATATATATATATATGTGTGTGTGTGTGTGTATATATATATATATTATAATCATATATATATATATATATATATATATATATCATATATATAATATGAAAATACTGTGAAATATAATATTAAAAATTTATCAGAAATCACACTTAAAGGTGCAAAGCTGCACTAAAAAGAGGATTAAAAATATTTTTATGAAGAGAGGGATAGATGGATGCATGGTACCAAAAGATGGTCGGGGGGGTTGTGACCCTCTCACCCCGGTTAAGCAAGCTTTATGTCGCGAAAAGCACTCCCGGAGAGCCGGTACATTGCAAAATAGAATACGAAAGTATCAAGTTTTAAGATGAAAACCAGGCATTATACACAAACAAATATAAGAGAAAATTGTCGAGATCCATTTCATTATATATATATATATATAAGCAAAGAAATACGAGGAAGAAGGGATAACCAGTGTAGGGCAAATTTCGAAGATAATGCATTATCTTAAGCATTATCCAAGTGCATCAGATAATACATTTTACTAAAACCGTGTAATTAACATTTTTTTATATATTATTTATTGAAAGTTCATGATAGCCATAATTGCAAAACGCTTTGCTTATAAAAATAAGTCTGTAATTATTGTCCTCGGCTATCTTTGTTTCTGTCTTTAACCAGTCATAGAAAATTAGGCTCGACGCATTAAATATTTGCCCATACTGGTAGTGCAATATTTTATAAAATAATATTTAAATAGCTAAGACCTAAATCTGAATTCTATGCCCGTCTTGAATATTTACGGAATCAAATTAATTTATATGTAGGGTTTTTTTTAATGCATCTCTAATTTCGATGTTTACTGGCGTTTCAGAAACCCCCAAAGTGTTGTTGATATATAATTTGTTAAGGATTTGTTAAAAAATCAGTAAGTATCCATTTACACGGATGCTCGCTTTCAATGTTTTGAAATCCATAACTCTATTCGTCAGACATTTCTATGTTCGCTTCTATGATTATTTATCAGTAAATAGTATTGCACATTGTGTTGCAAAAATATATACACCCATAAGAAACTGAGCTACAGCCACAAAATACGACATGAACGTAATCCTGGAGGAAATATGCAAATGATTAGTACTCGGGAATAAAAATCGTTTCATCAAGAAACAGTGGTAACAAGAAGATGGTATTTCAGTGAGTGTAAATTCTCCCTCGACATCAACACAGAGCAATATTCGGTGCAGCATAGAGTCAATTGAATTCCTTATGCCCATCGACATGATATTCTGCTACAAATGTTTTAACTGGTCAGCTAATTCAATAGCATAATGAGAAGGCTGCAATTGTCATTTCATTATGTGCCAGACGGGTTCTATTGATGATATGTCTCAGGACGTAGATGGCCATCGTGTGTATTAAATCCTGGTAGGCATTGTTGAGAAAGTCGTGCAGTATGTGGTTGAGCGTCGATTTGTTGGCAAATTGATCCTTAGCGACTTGACAGTATAAGTAGAGCAATGGACTGCAGAATGTTGTTCACGTACAAGCTAACCGTCAAATTGGATTGCAGAACAACTAGATGAAATCGTGTGTCCCACGAGGTGGCTTCGCAGACTGTTATACCACGTATGATGGGCATGTGTCGCTCGATGACAAATGCGGGATCGTAATACTGGTCAGTCCTCCTCCATACGCGACTGTCATACGCTCTGAAAGAAAAGCTGGATTTGTTGCACAAGACAACATGCCTCCAATAGGACACTACCCAGAATGTCACACCACGTATGATGGTTATGTGCTGCTCGACAACAAATGCAGTATCGTAATGTTGACCAGTCCTCCTCCACGCGCTTATGCGGCTGTCATCAGCACCAAAAGAGAAGAGGGATTGGTTGCTCAAGACAACATGCCTCCAATCGGACACTGTCCAGGCTGACTGAGCACGGCACCAATCCAGATAGCTCTTCATATGTTAAGAAGTCAGTGGCAGGCGCCTTCATGGAAATCAACCATGCTTGTCGACTCCAAATAGTATCCCTTAATACAGGATGTATGGAGGATGGCAAATACCTTTGAATGTCTAATAGCGACGTCATTTATGTGAACATGGCTCCTGTCCTGATTGCGCGATCCTCTCGAGCAGTGGGGTGTCTTTAGCCTCTGCGACGGTCACATATGCTCTCAATAATATCCTGTTACCATCATGGAGTAGCTACCATAGCGCTCCGATCGAAATGGCAACTGATACGTCTGTTGGACCAACCAGCTACCCTTAGGCTTATGATGCAGCCACTCTCTAAATGCGGTTCATAGCTCTTTCGAGTGCATCACAAAGACATCTTTGTACACCGCTTGAAGTATCAAAATAGAGAATTCAGTTCCAATTATCCATGATTTGAAACACCGGTGGTTTTAAATGCTGCGCGATGCGTCGTTCGTGTTGCATGACCCATATAACATTATTGGCTTTGTCAGTTTAATCATTTGCCCAACTCTTAAAACGACATTTGAAAGCCAGGTTTCGAAGCTGTCGCTCAATTTTTTATAGGTGCACATATGTTTTTGCAACAGAGTGTTCATTAGTCTGATTCATTTCATTTTATTGGCGACATCGTCGTTCAACCGGGAATCCTCTTAATTAAATTTAAAACAATCCAAACTCACAACCTGTCGCTACAACATATCTTGGCGAGGATTTTGCTATTATGATTCTGTGATATAAGTACAGGTGGAATTCCTGGCATAGATGGATGAAGCAAGGGGTAACATAACTGGGCACAATTTAGATGACTCCGGTTCAATTTGTGGATCCTGACAACTGAGTCTTGAATATATTGAAGAGAATATATTATTTATAGACAGTTCGACCTATCTGAAATATGATGCGGACGGTAGAGGTGGATCCTTAGTTGTCTGAGATGACAAATATTTTTTGGTTGGATATTTCTGTTGCGTTTTGGGACGCCCCCATCTTGTATGTTAGTTGTACTTTTCGAATTGGCTGGACTGTTTTCAATTCTGCTGTCTAATAGTCCCACAGGTGAAATCTTAATCCTCAATTTGGGTATATAATGTTGCGGCCATGTAATTTTCTCTCACTAGCGTCTCCCGTCTTGTCTTTCGTCTCTATCCCAGACCAAACGGTGCCAGCGGAATGTTTTCTCCACTGGCACCGCTCTCATCTCTGTTTCTTCCATTCTACGAATATTCTTTCCCTGATTTCACTCTATGGTTACTTGAATTTCGAGTAAGAAGAAGGGTTTACAGATTTTGCGATTTATCGGCAATTTGGCGACATTTGTCGACTTCCCGAAACTTCGAGAATCATCACCAAATAACGATTATTCTACGAGATTGTAGAAATTTCCAGAATTATCTAATGTGAGATTTCCAGAAGTTTATATAGAGATGCTATAAAAAGGACTCATCACTCCGTTGGAGTTAAGTTGACAAGTTAACGAATGGACTTGACACGAGCTACATTGGACTGTGATTTTTGTCAATGTTTTGAGAAAAGTAGCTGTTGTTTTGTGAAAATATTTTCCCTAGTAGTTTGAGAATATTATCGCTTATTCTGTGAAATTAGTGGATCATTTAAGAGCTGTTTGATTGTGTATTGTTCCTGTTTACTTTGCGCTTGTGAATAAACGTAAGTTATCCAGAAACTTGGACTCGTTCTCGTATACTGTGTATATATCCACGATTCTTGAGGCTACGTTTTGTAACAATAACATCTCTGTTTCTTCTATGTGTGGACAGTTCGTCTTTTGATTTTGTTGGTGGTTTGGCACTGTCGAAAGGATTAGAGCGTATCCTCGAAACAGCTCTGTGCTCTACTGTTCATCTATGCGTGCTCAAATACGTTGCTTAACCTTTTGCTTACGGGTGGGACAGCGTCCATCCCAAACGAAGAATCTCTCAAAAAGGCATGTGTTTGACATACCCTATCCCAAACAGTTCGATCCCCTTTTGCAGGCATTGGCGTCCACCATGGGTGGACGCCTTTGCAGGGTGGGCGCCCCTTGCAGGGTGGACGCCCTTTGCAGGCATTGGCGTCCACCCATGGTGGACGCCAATGCCTGCAAAGGGGGATCGAACTGTTTGGGATAGGGTATGTCAAATACCTGCCTTTTTGAGAGATTCTTCGTTTGGGATGGACGCTGTCTCACTCGTAAGCAAAAGGTTACGTTTTTCTTATCCTTTGCCTAAAGTGTTTTTAGTTATAATTCTTTATTATTTACCCTGCCTTTTATACATCCCCCCATTTAAAATTATTTTCTATAATTTAAAAGAACGCACTAAAGTCATAATCTCTTATCACATAAGATTTCAATCAAAAGCACGAAAAGCGCACATAATAACATCCAATATGTATTGTAGCATTTCTAATACATGCACATATATTATACAGTAGTCACACATTACTATCAGAACCGAGACAATTTGCACATTGCTACAGCGTCCGAATCTGTCGATTCAAGCAGGCTCACGGTATCAGATTGATTCCTGCCTAAGCCATGCAGCGTATGCATGTATACCCAATATGAATTATGTCGAAAGCTCTCGATGCAGATAGAACGCGTTACGATTTATAATGTGTAATATCCCGTTTAAACGGAATACCGCAGTCCATAATATAAATCAATACTGAATGTAACAAAACGACACTGTAAGATGATAAGTTTCCTAATTTGGGTAGAGATAGTATCAATGTGCCATTTTTATGCTTTTAATATTTTTGCCGTTTTATAAGCCATGTTTTGTAATTTTAATTGTTAGAAGTAACACATTGAAATGTTATTGAACAGATGAAATAATTTAAAGTAGAAAATAAGCAGAACGCAAGAGAAATATCCGCAATATAAATCAATACTGAATACAGCAAAACGAAAATGTAAGAAGATGAGTTTGCTAGTTTGTGTAGAGATAGTATCAATGGGGCATTTTTATACTTTTAATATTTTTGCCGTTTTATTAAGACATTTTCTAAAATTTCAATTATTAGAAGTAACACATTAAAATGTTATTGAACAGATGAAATAATTTAGAACAGAAAATAAGTAGCCTAATACTGGTAAAATGAAGAAAGTATGCACTGACATATTCATCCCCATTCATTCCAGACAGGATAATGAATGGGACAATAAAAATACTGAATCGGACGACAGAAATTCTGCTCATTTTTACAATTTTATTTTCGCAAATGGTTTTCAAGATTTTCTTTGATTCGAAAGACATGAAATATTCTATTATACACATGGACATTTACGAGAAGGAAAAACCCTTTAAGCATCTAAACTGTCCTTTCACACCTAATTACATTATATGTTCAAATTTGTTTTCAAATTTTCAAAATTTGCAGACAATGATACAGATTGCACGTGCAGAATAAGTATCATAACATCCACTAGATCTAGGGTGTCACTTATTAACACATATCAACACATATTAAGCATAGCAATACTTATCAACGCATACCATTAAGTCACTTATCAACGCAATAGCTATCTCTTCATTGGTTGGACAAACAAAGAATAATGTTTTGTCTTTTAATCATGGAAATCGCATTATTTTCACTTCACTAGATTTCGATTTTGTCATAATTCTATTGACAGAACATGCGCAAGTCTTCTACGTGCTAAATTTAACTAGTACAAAGTAGTATTCCTTTTAACTAACCGCTTAACTCTCGTCTTCTAAGGTATCCCGACATAAACAATCAATACATTCATCTAAATCCAGAATTTTAAAATAAACACAGCACTTGTTACTTTAGTCATTCACTTCTTTATTATTCTTATATTTTAATTTATTTGACTTTGAAGGACGTTTAAGATTCCACATATTCGGTATTTCAAGCTGAATCTTCCCAGGTATTCTTACGGTTATAGAATCTCTTTTCCTTGTCCTTTTAGTATAATTTTCCCTAGGTTGTTGTTCTTAAGAAAAAATGATTAATTTAAAAGCAGAATGTAAGTTATATAGCCGATGACATGACTTATCTAACCATGATTTATAAGATAGTTTCATTATTAACAAAACTAAATAAGGCCGAGCAGGTTCAGAAAAAAAAGAAATAATATATTTTTAATATTATTTTAAATGTTAAATACACATGCCTTACTTAATATATGTACTTAAATACTTAATATATGTACTTAAATACTTAATACTTAATATATGCAAAATACTTAATATATGTAAAAAGGTTTCTAACAGCTACTTCTAAATCCTTTTTTTATTCTAAACTTAAAATTCTTCTATTAAAACAATATAATGGGCTTTAAAATTACAATATGTAATCGATGAGACAGTCCCTTTTACTACTTTACTTTATGTCCAATTAATGACTTCTATGCATTCAATTCAAAATTAAAAGTCCACGACACAACAAAAACCACGCAAAGTTCAACAATTCTCTAAGTTAAATGTATGCAGATACATATTTTATGACTATTCCAACTTTGAAAAATCGCTTAATTAGTATATTTTTACTTTAAAACGTTTATAATTACTCATTATACGTCTTTGCCCTGAATGCACAGAACTATAATTTTCAGATCGTATAAGCAGCTATTTTACTCCTGGTTTATTTCATGAACAATAACACAAAACTTGATCTATTGGCCAAAAATATAAAATTAAAATAATATTTAGTTAATGATTTATGATCAATGTCCTATTCATAACGTGCCCTAAAGTGGTGGCTCGAGAGGTGACGCAGGATAAACGCTGCTTCACTTTAAGATATGGATTGAATAGGTTAATATTATTATGTGACGAATTTTTCAGACTAGATTGGCGATTTTTAGATATTATTGACAACACCTGTGCCAGAAGTGCACTGCGTTTTTAAGATGTTCCTTGTCTAGGAGGAAGGGGGAATTCTGACTTATGAATTTGCTTCACCCGTTCCTGAAGTCACTAGCCGCCACTGGTGAATTCACCCTATTCATGCCACTTATTTCCTACACTTGCACCCAAACAAAAATAAATGTGTTATAGCCTATACTTTTATTACTTTTTCTTCCGACACAAATTTTTACTTTTTCTAATGTACACGTAGATGCAAAGAGACTGTATTGTGACGAGGATCAAAAATCGACTTTTAAATAAAGATATAGTTGCATGTCTTAAGTTTCCATCAATACAAACCATGTTTACAACTATATATGTGTACCTCACACATAAAATAAAATAAATACGTCACACACAAGTTAAAAATATGAAAATTGGCTTTACTGCAATTAAAATGACACTTAACCAGGTAACTTTTAACCAGGATACTTTTCACCAGGTTTATTTTACACTGAAAAGACAGTTTTAAACTGGTAAATAAGTAACATGAGATGTTCATTTTACGCACTTATATACCTGTTTAAATGTGTTCCAATTTAATTACCTTTTTTTTGCAGGTAAGCAAGGGGATAACAGGTAAACATGCGAGTAAAGTGACCTGTTAATAACTGTCTTTTCAGAGCAAAATAAAGCGTACCCATTATTCCATGCAATTATTATATAAAAGAGTAAAATAACACACTTATATAGATATAATTACCTTTTTAAGTCTGTAAATAAAAATGTTTCACTTTAAAAGAATAAAAGAGCAATTTTAGTGGCAGTACATCCAATGCTTTGTGTGTTATTACCATTATTATTTTTAGTGTACAGAAACATGCTTACTTTAGTGAGCTTGGAACAGGGACAGTTCTCAGTTTTTCGAATATACTTTCTTAATCAAAAATATATTTTAATAATATTAGTGCTACAAAATGTTAGAGAGATAACCATTTTACATGCAAATATTTAGGCAAAGTAAGTGGCACAATTTATTGGATGTTAATATATGTGAATACAAATAGTGATCGATTTTTAACTAAAACTGAAAGAGACTCATAAAAATAAACACTTCTGCAGATATTAGAAATAGGAATTTTAACACATGGAATACGAAAGCTCTAGAAAAAATTATCTAAGTTATATAAAGTAACTACAATGCGCCACAAAAGACATATACACATCTGCTGTTTCAATTTTTTTGATAGTTTGTCACGAACTCCTTGCATTTTGCTGGGTGGTGTTGCTCTGCCTCTTTCACCTAGGCTGTTTTATAAGGCTGTTTATATAGCCTTCTAGGCTGTTTTACAAGGCTGCTTTTCTTCCTTGAAATCGGTCAATACTGTTAATGAACTGTGTTTCAAGTGTCTTTCTTTTAATAAGAGCAGAAATGTCTTTGCAGCCTGCACCAAGTGCCACGACCATCAGGCTTCTGCAGAGCACATAATGGATTGCATGGGTCTCTCTAAGGTAGGATATCTACCGCGGTCAACTTCTTGTGCTCAACTTTCTGAGAGTCAACGGACTTATGGATCTCGTCTGACTTCGTCAGACACTGGAGGATAAGCAACAACAACAACAACATGAACTGTGTACGCTGTTATTAACGAAGACTTTTTATTGCAGATAAAATGTGATTATACTGTATAATGTGATTATACTGTATCATATATGCAGAAATTATGAGATTATACTGTGTAATGTAATATACTGTATGAGAAATGCAGATATAATGCGATATACGCTTAGTTGCCTTGCATGTTTGAAAAATTGTGTTCCTTAATATTCAATAAGGAATAATAATATTTTAACCACTAATTTATATTATATGTGATTATACTATGTGCATATATGAACTTATATTATATAGTGAATTAGTTATATGACAAGTTTCAAGAAACTGTAACTGGAACGGTCAACTTCCAAACTTTTCTGAAATCTATAAAAGCCAAATGATGTTTACCAGTTTTAATTCAAGTTCTGTTAATATCATTTCAATTTTTAATTATAAAACAAAATTATTTTTATTGGATTTCGCCAAATTGTCCCACTGACTATCTCCAGAAATATGCATATGTTCATCACGCATTTTCACTTTCATCTAACATATTTTTTGCTCCCCAATTAAACAGCGCGATTTGAATTTCAAATTAGTTCTTCAAATATTTCCGAACGATGCACGATCAGATATGATTTCTTTTATTTAGAAGACAGAAAATTGTAACTCATGCATGCATAATTAATCAGAAGGGCGGTAGAGTTCTTTAATATGTTATGCTTGTATTTATGGAAGAGGATTTGTGTTCTACAAGGATAAGTTTGGTTCTTAAAAGCGTACTGTTAATTTCTATGCTTGTATCGGCATTTATTCATAATGCATGGTATTTAACTTAAACTGTAAAAATATGGATATGTAAGTCTTGATCTGTCTAAGAAAGGTTAAAATGAGAGATTGAAGTCGGTTTAAAAATTGGGACGTTGAATAAATTGCATTCAGATTCATATATATATATATATATATATATATATATATATATACAGATCTTATTGTAAACAGTTGTAATTCAGAAAAATCTGACGTGGGTAAAACATGACTTTCTGTATAGGCTAAAATTTGATTTTCTATACTTTTTTCTGTATATGCATTGCATTTATTTGAATTATAACGGGACGGAAGTCAAAACGTACAAACGGGAGTTATATCATATCATGCCTCCAAGTTGTTCAGTGACTGTGATTATCATATAGAGTTTCTTTCTTCATAGCAATCATGCCTTCAATAGCTTTTGTGGTAATTAAACATTGTTGGTTTTACTTTTTCAAAATAATCTTTGTAGATTACTTTATAAATCTTAATTAAAGTGTTCGTGAATTTTCAACATTTGTACATTAATCGCAACATTCGTAGCTGCAAAACCCACCATTAACTCATTGTATGAGTTCCGTAACATAATCATTAAATCAAAAACATTACACATTAAAATCCACATTTTTAACTTTTAAAATAAATTATCATTTATTCACACCTCTATTATTGTTTTGCTTAAAATTACACCAATTTTAACACACGTTTAAGGAAGGCTATCATATAAAGATGCCTAAATGTGTGCACTTTGTCTCGTCGTAAACATAAAAAACTACATATAATGGCTCCTGGTATCAAAGCTTCAATTTGATTTTTTGTCAGTATACTAACAGAAGGACAATAGTAAATACGTGTACATAACTGAGCTATTCATTTTCAAAGTTAAGGCTGATCTTTATGAAGTCACATTAACTCCATGCCTAGGAAACTGTAACGGGATGCAGTGGTATATGCGCAACTACAGACAAAGGACTCTTTGACTCCATGAAGCTCGTTGGATGTTGTTGTTATTAAATGATTCGTGCTTTTTACTTATAACATTTTTAACATTTTCCAACCTCTTTTGAAATTAGATAATTTCTAGAATACCACACGCTTCCAAACTAAACGTCAAATAGCATTTATAAAAAAAAAATTGACTTCATATCTGTGATTACACAGTATAAATTTACGTTTGTAGTTACGGGTTTATATACTAAAAACATGGAACGAATACTTGTTTGAAAGAACTTGTTAGACAGAATTAGACACAGAGAATAAGACAGACAGACAGAGAGCAATAGAGTGGGAGCTTTATTAAATTTCCCTTTTTCATTTGGCCCGCTGACGCATTTTGAAATCGCTAAAATTCAGAAATTCAAAACTATCTCTAGAGTGTGTTATCCTAATGGTTCGATTATATTCATTTTACACCATAAAGTATTGTGCGTAAAATGAACAATTAACACATTTGAGCAGATTCATTTTTTCAGTTCAGTGGATATCCAATTTTGGGGATATTTTCAAAAATTATCTATCTCATTTCCCCCTTTTTGTACTAAAAGTTATTAAATATACTGGGGGATAACTCGGTTATATGTCTTTACACGGCAAGGTGAATAATTCCGTCCTAAAAAGAGAGTTCTTGAAACGTAACAAATGAATGGCAGAATAGACGGCTGTTAAAAATACATTTTTAATAACATTTGAAAATATTGAGTATTTATTTTGGAATGAATTGATTTGTAGTTTTAATTTTATTGTAATTATTTTTTTTATTTTACAGACTACGCATGACATGATATTTTCAGCGAATCAAATGCCTGTAGAGACCTTTGGCTTTTCTTTTAGCAACCCCAGAGGCGAAAAAGTCCACTTGGCGTCCAAATTTTCCTCCTTTTTTGTTCTCGAATTTTGTGAATTTTTCGATATTTAAGTTCTCGTATGCGGAAACATTTTATCGGAATATAAACACATTTTAACATACAATTTAACGTTTTTTATATCTGTAAGTGCTTTATGTTAAATGCGAAGTCCAAGTTAAAAAGAAGTTTACAGTGTATAATCTATATGCGTGTGCAAAAGTTTTGCATACATTTGAAAACAAATAAATTGTTTTCAAAATAAATTTTAGTTTTTGCACTTGCACATCATTTTTTGAAAATGTATTAGTTACATAATTTTTGCATTATTGTCTAAACCAGAAATTAGTAATGAATTCTCAATAAAATGATATTACAGATATAAAAATTTAATGAAACATAAATCGATTTAAACGATAATCACGCCAAATATGGAACTTCCTCTTCTCTTACTTGCCTGTAACGTCCTGGGGTGAATGGGATCAATCGTAGCAAATCAGATCATTAAAACTATTCAATGCAGACATTTTACCGGAGCTGTATTATCAAGTTACATTGGCGTCGAGTACAGCGTAATTAACTGCATATAATAACTACCGAATGTTACAAATTAATCGAACTTCCTTGAAAGAAGCAGACATATAAAATTTAGGTGACAGCTATCTGTTATTCCATAGTACCATACTCATAATAAGCACGAAACTGTCAAAGAATTTGAGTACTCGCAAATATCAGTTATATTCCGTCTGTACCAAATGTCACATCATCTTATATTCACACATACTGCCCACGCAGATAGATATACAGACGTATACACATATAGATGACACGTTAAAAAAGTTGGTGTATGGCCAAAAGTTCCTCAAACATACATTTATCTCATATCCAAAGTCGTAATTATAGATTGCACATTAATTTTGCGATAGTTCATATTAAGTTTATATTTTGCAATAGTCGCTTTCGGCGACCAGCCTGTTCGCTATCCTTGAAAATTCTGACCGTGGCAAACTGGCTGGCGCGACCTACCAGAAAGATGTAAGGTAACTGTTTGGACGGCTAGGAAGTGCCACCCAATTTAGACCGGAACCCAGTGAGGAGGCATCCACATCAAGGACCGTACCGTCCATCCCTTACCACCAACCTCTCGGAAGGACTTACGGAACCACATGTTAAATTAAAATATCCATTATAATAAATTATTATATATCCATTATTATTATATATCCATTATTATATATCCATTATTATAAATTAAAATAATTCCATGACTCTTAATTCCATGACTTAAAATATTACCTAATTTTCTAACCTGTCTCAATGGAAATAGGTGACGTCCCCGGCGTGAGAAAATCGGATCTTCGGAGAATTATCCGAGAAATTTAAAATCATTACTTTTTTAAAATTCCGATCCTGCGGCCATTTTTATATATTTCTTGGTCAGATTAGGCTTGTAAGAATGCGTGATGTTTAAGCTTTCTAAAAATGTAAATTATTAGTTGAAATACTCGGAACTTTTCCCGATGCAAGGATTTAAAAATGAAAGTTCGTTTTTTTGAGCCGAAAGTGACTTTTATTTTAAAATCTTTAAAAAATATTAGAAATTGAAATTGAGATTTGAAATTGATATATTTTTACTCGCAATTGTCTGCTTTTTCCGGTCGTTTGATTTTTTTTTTTTTCTACGACGACTGGATGGTGGAAAAAAAGGGCAAAAAATGGTTGAAGTCGCATAAAACATTAAACAACAACAAAAAAAAAATTATTCAAATTTTAAACATCGGTATTCACGTGTCACCTCCCCGGGTCTCAGATTGCCAAATTTCGTAACTCTGCGACGCGCGGTCGCTAAGCCTATAGTGTATAAGACACACACCATTCTCAGTTGGTACCTGGACTTTTTCAACGGTGGCGTAGCGGAAATGAGAAAAAATAAAAACAAAATATCTCGAGAACGGCTAACCCTAGGGAAATGAGGTTGACCTTTATTATTTTCATCGTCGAAAGTTACATGTAAAACAAGCATTTAATGGATATATTTGAGCATACGTAGTCTTTTATTTCAGATTTTGACGACCTTTGCGGGCCATTTCGCAACAGCAAAGAAGGTTATTACTTTCCTTATATACATAATGTATAAGGAAAGTATTGTGACGGGGTCAAAAATTCGAATTCGACTGTATGTGTGTCTGTGTGAAAGTATGTGTGTGTGTGTGTGTGTGAGTGTGTGTGTGAGTGTGTGTGTCAGTGGGTCTGTGGAGACGATAACTGACGAACGAATGGACCGATTTGAACCAAATTTGGTACAAAAACCACAATCCATAAACACTGGAAGCCTATTGCTTTTATACGCAATCGAATGTTCAGAACTCCCCTAAATTTTCGAATGGAATTTTGAAAAAATCGTCAAAAAATCAAAACCACTAATAAAGTTACGCAAATAGACATTTCTTATGTAATTTTTCATTAGAAAACGATTGACATAATATTTAGAACACTAACACGAACCGTTCTCGAGATATTGTACATTTTTCAAAAAAATATCAAAAAGTCATATAAAATAAAAAAGAAATTCCTATTGATAAACATGTTCGCTTTTCATATGTAATACTATGCGATAAACTGGGTGACATCATTCTCGTGGATCTAGCTCGTTCCATTCATGAAAAAAGATACTTTGAGTAATACTTTTGTATTTGAGCGCCAATAGTCATTTATCTGCTGTAAGAATAACTTATTTCTTAGTGCATAACGCTTGGCGAGATTTTGACGACGAATTTGGCGGAATATCGCCAACTTGGCGACTTTTTGAAATGCTGCCAAATTAACGAAAATCTCGCCAAATGGATGAAAATTACGCTAAATCAATGAAAATGACGACTCATTGTCGAAAATTCAATGTTTTGGAAATAATATTAGTATCTACTATATGAAAAACCTATTTTTTTACTTTAAAAGTAGTAAATTCATTACATTATATAAGGAAAGGCATGTGTTGCCCACATCAGATTTTTTTTTCAGAATCGTACCAAAATCTAATCAGCACCAGGGTAACCCATAAACTACTTATCTGCCAAATTTTGTGAAATTCGGTCAATTAGTTTTTCAGCTAGAGTGGATACAGGCAATTTTTGCCGTCCATTTCACAAAAAAGGGGCAGGTTCTTTTATCCCGAATCGTACCAAAAACTAATCTGTACCAGGGTCATACACAAGTGACTTACCCACCAAATTTTATGAAACTCGGTCCATTTGAGTTAGAGTGGATACATACATTGCAGAGACAGATACACAGACATACAGACACAGGCACACACACACAGACGTCACGCTAAAATAGTTTTGTCGTGTTCTAGAGGTCCCAAAACGTGTAGATCCGTTGAAAACTCGAGTTGTGTTTTTCGGCATGATTCCAATACTTTTCCTATATATTACCAAGTATTGCAGGGAAAGTAATATATTCCCCGAGAATATATATATTTTATAGAACAGAAATTTTAGATTTTACGTAACATTGTAACAGATTTATGAACTCTTGCCTATTGAATATCCGGTGCAAAAAAATAGCAATGAACTGCTAAAATAAGAACCAGTACAATTTGAGAGCTACAGACATTAGTCGATTTATTAAATTATATTTTTTATCAGAGAAGCATTTTTTCCCCACAGGACAGCTAGCTATCTATCTTTCTATATCCTATAGGGCAACTAAGTGTTTTTTTAGAGTGCGAATTATTCTTTCAGATCTAGATACATTAAATTTTAAATATTTTAGATTTCCTGTTCACCTTGAAGTTTTATATTCACTTAATACACTATAATATCAAGCTTTACTCACATGAATTGTTAGTGATGGTAAAACTATAGACTTATTATTATTTCCCTTTGAAACGTCTTCTGTATTTCTTTTTGAAACATGCTTTTCATAGGAACTGCAGTAAGAAGAGCTCAAGTCATGATGAGTGTTTCTGTCAAGCATACCACCGCAAGGCAAAGTCCCCTGTAGACGAGTATACGCCCGCCGGACACATTTTGTGTTAACCTAGTTTCTATTTATGTGACACGGCATTTAGATATATTTATATAGGGCAAAAACAAAACTCGCCCCCCCCCCCCCCTAAAATTTCATTCGTCCTCCCTCCCGGGCGAAAAGTCCTAAAAGAAACACTGATCATGGTTAATTTGTATTCATCATCAAACTCCAGAAGAGAAAGGAGGCGGGGTTATTAAGGATTTTCACTTCTGGTTATTTATTTTTCCAGTTCAGATTCAAAATGTTCCATTTTATTTGGAATATCTATTTTTCAAGATTACCTATAGGGAGAACTTATCAGCCTATATTTTTCATATTGTATTTACTTATCATTTTATATTTTTCAAGATAAACCTGTAGGTAGAATATATATCAGTCGTTATAAAACGGCTGATATGGATTCATCATCGAATTATGATGGGGATAAGGAGAATCAGTAAAGGTGTCCAATATCTATTAAAAAGATGTCACTTCCGACTCAAGCATTTGCATTTTACATGCAATATTTATTTCTCAGAATATATAGGTATGGGATGATGACTGATATAAATTCAGCATAAAATTCAGGAGAAGCACATAAATTTACGAGCTAAGAATTACTTTCAGTTCAAGCATTTTCCTTAATACACCCATTTCTCAAGACTGGCCATAGATAAAGCTTAGATGGTGACTGATATGAATTTCAGAGAAAACAGGGAGTTCACGTAAGATTTCCTGCTCTCAAGTTAATGATTTTACGAAAGTTCGTATGATTTTACGAAATATGCAGAAGAATGTAAATGCTTAATAATTCCGTCAAATATGAGATGTACACACCATTTGCCACCACATCAAGTCTTGTTGTAATATACCACCACATGAAGTTTTGTCGTAATATAATGCCACCACATAAAGACTTATTGTAATATAATGCCACCACATAAAGTATTTTAATATAATGCCACCACATTAAATCTTGTTGTAATATAATACCACCACATAAATTTCTTTTTGGTGCACATATGTAACCTTTCACAAACGCATGATTCGATTTAAAAATAGAAATACAGACTTTTGATCTATTTTAGCATCAAACAGAAGCACTGAAATGGAGAGAAAAATGCATTTGCCAAGCTACACCATTTCTCATCAAAGAAAAAATAGGCTTCTATGATATTTTCCAGATGGCTGTTGTATCTTAAAATACCATTTATTATTATCCATTATCTAACAGAACATATAATCAATTACAGTCAGTCTTCTTTTGAATCCGTTGTGGTAATGTCCGCGTATTACACCCTTCAGTTTTTATTGAAGATGTACTACTTTACAATCAATTTCTTTCAAGGATGATTTGTACGATGTCGTCAGAATTCCAGCTTAGGTGTTTGACTGTGATGTAATTATAAAATCCTGTTGTAATAAAATGCCACCACATAAAGTATTGTTGTAATAAAATACTACCACATAAAGTATTGTTGTAAAATAATGCCACCACATAAATTACTGTTGTAATATAATGCCATCAGATAATGTATTGTTTTTATATAATGCTACCACATAAAGTCTTGAAATATAATGTTACTACATAAAGTTTTGTTGTAATATAAAACCATCATATAAATTTCTTGTTGGTGGATTATAATGGTGTACATATATGGTCTTTCACAAACGCATATAATTTTAAAGGGTTCATTTAATTTCGCATATGAGACCAGGATAAGCTCGTTCTGGCCCAACCTCCTGTAAGATATTTAATTGAAAATTCTTACAATTATGTTCAATTGCAGAAAATAAGCGTTATTTAGAAAACAACAAAATTTTATGGTAGAATAGGCGGGACATGCATGAATTGTGTATAGGTCACGCTCAAATTTGTTCATTCCAGAGTTTCCACAGATCTTTTAGAGAATACTGTTTAACTACAATAAATATGAAAAAGGTGGATAATTTTTAAGTAGATAGTTTCATTCCAAACATTTTTTCCGAATATACTAATGCTTGGCAAAAATGCGGAAATTGAAACAACTTTACCGTGAGGATTTCATATTTGCACTAATTCTTTCATTTCATAACTATTTATGTTTTATTCGTAGCCAGAAAGTTCATTGATAAATTTCTCCACCTACAGTCATCTGGATCGCTCTTACGTAAGCCCAAAACGGATAACATTATTATATCTAATGTAAATATTTTGTGCAATATGCATTCATATGTACTGATATAATTTAAAAGTACATTTTATATAATATATTAATAAATAATTTCATTTTATAGCCAGTGGAAATGAGCATTTCTCCTTATATACAAAAAGTTGTGCCAATATGAAGAAACATTTTCGGCAATGTTAATTTTTAGAGCGATTCTGCGGCACTTCTGTATTTTGTAACGACTTTGGAATATTGTTACGAACGTATCCTCTGAATTCGTAGGTGTAATCTCATTATACAAGAATGAGTCCAAATTTTTGGATAACTAACGCGTTTATTTAAAACTACTTATAAGCGTAAACAGGCATAAATACAGCGTATAACCCGAAAACCTTCTTACAAGATCACAAAACAATTTTCAGATATAATATGAGAGCAGCTAATTTCACAAAATAGCAAATACTATTCTCAAAACTTTGACATATCTCACAATTCAATTTAGCTTGTCAACTGCAATTTAGCAAGTCAACTGCCCTCCAACTGGGAGATGACTTTTTCCATGTACTTTTCGTGGAAACGACCAAAAGATATCCCAGAATATTCCTCATTTCGAGAATGTTCCAGTACATTTGAAAAGGAGCCCAAACTTGTAAAGTTGACGATAAATCACCAAATATCGCAACCCCAACCCAACAACGGCTAATTTCAGTTTCGAACTTGGTGTCAGTTCATATAGCAACCGAATGCTTATCTTCATTTTATCAATAAATTTTATTTAATTTTTGATCTTATTAAATTTTACTTTTAGAATTGGTTGTTTTTTTCTGCTTAATTTATCGTACAGCATTTATGTTCGTACTTATCGTACACTTTCGTACTCACTGAGTGCTCCAATACATCTTGCTAGTCGTTCAAATTCCTTCTCAGTTTTTTACCATTCATTCATAAACTGTTACTATTCGTTACCCTCATTCTTGATTTTACTTTTCATTTCTTCTCACTTTGCTTGACGACCGCTTTCGTGTCGCGCTTACTACTCTATCAACAGAAAACGACCTTGCTGTAGTGAATGTACAGGTTGCTCAATTTTTCTGTCATGATGAAGGAATATTTTTGTCTCCGAAACCATTTGGGGCCATTATTTTGTGCTATATGCTTCTTTATATAACCCTTTGACGCAGATGGGACACCGGTGTTTCTTTTATATATTATTTTTTGTAGGCTTTAGTTTTAATTATAAAAATATTCTACGTAGATATTGATATAAAATAGGGTTTAATAATTATCCATAATTTCAATTAATTTTGAAAAAATATTTATATTTTACATTTTTTTCGAATATTGTACTTTGAAAGTGTTTTGTCCATCAATTTGAAAAAAATTAATTTCCATTAAAATATTTTTGTAAGAATATTTCAAAATCATACATTATTTTTCTTGCATCTGATAATTATTATTCCATAGAAACAAAAAAAGGATATTTTGTACATATATATTGATGGTATATAACTTAAGGGACATATGTCCCAATCTGCTTCAATGATATCTCTATACAAAAAGCAAGTTTCTGCATACTATTGCAGTGGAAGAAAACGGTTTGATTTGCATATAGACAATAGTAAAATCCCGATGTAGGGCTTATATACAAAAGAAGCATTACCCAGGATGTCCCAAGGCCATCTGTATTTGGAGGTTTTGAACTAGAAGCTTCGGCTGTACCAGTGTTGGCAAAGTATTTCCGCTGCGAGGCTTTAGCAGTAGACGTGCTATAGAAATCGCAGACCAGAATAGTTTGAACTTATAAAAAATCAGATTAATCCAATATTGCTTGTTGAAAGTGATGATAGTAATTGTGGAAATAGAAATGAGGAAAATAGCATTTTTAGATGTTTTGAATATCGAATGTGACGTCATTACTGACGACGCAAAAGCAAATATTGATAAGGAAAAACATGGAAATATTGATCATTTTTATGTCATAAATGTCAACGTCCGAAACTAAATAATTCAGCTGAAAGTGAATTACGCACAACATATATAAATCTTGCTGACAAAGAAATGAAGATTGACTAAAAAATCCAACGGAACATAGAAAAAAATTAACGGAACAAGACTTGAATGTTTGTTGATAAAACAAAAAGTATATACTGCTATTCCAAGAGATGCGGATATTACTGTTGAGTTGGAAAAAGGCTAAATTTAGAGTCCATCTCTAAAAATGTACAAAAGAAGTATTTTTTGAAATGTCGAATTTGGAAAGCTTAACTGAAGATACCATTGTTCCACAAACAGATTTATACACTGAACAAAGCGGTAAAGTATTTGAGACATCTGAAGAGGAAGTATATGTTAACCTAGGTACATGATTTGCTGTGGTAAACCGTATTCTGAAAATGTGGAAGCTTGCAGGACTTTTGTTAATGTTTTGAGAGAAAATCTGACTGCAAGGACAATGATTTAGGAAGAATTTAGTAACATTACGCGAAATTTGTACTTTAAGGATAATTAAAAAAAATACGACGTGATACAATAAGAATTATGACCAAGCGTTCACGATTTAGCCAAAAATTGAATATTTTAACAAATATATTTTTAGATCCTATTGAGCAAAAAGCATCAGTCTAAAAAAAATTTTAAAAAAATGTTTGGACGAAGAAATGGACAATTGATTAGGAATATTTTTGCATAATGTGTAACTGGAATATTTGTCTAGAAAATAATAGAAAATGCTTCAAAGAGCATTGTGCATCCAAACAAAGTATGTATTAAATTATAAGTTTGTCTATTTAAGTAATCAAAATAACTTCGATCATTTTTTTTTTATTTTTGTTTATTTCAAAATATCTTTAAGGCTTAATGAGACATCCGTGTCCCGTGCCACTTTTGCCGTTGAAGCAGAGTAGGACATGGGTGTCCCTGACTATATTTTGAAAATTCAACATGTTTAAAATTAAAATTAAAATTATTATTATTTACATTTAAATAAATAGTGAAAAACAAAAAAGCATAAGAATATGTTTAATAAAAATTCTGCTTTAAAGGGATAAAGTTTTCTAAACATTTTACCGTGTAACAGCAATTTGAGTGCATTTAAAAATGCATCATGTATCTTGTACAGAAAGAAGAACAGCACTTTATGAGAAAGCGGCTCATATTTTCCCAGAAACACGTAATTCTAGTTACATATCGTACCATGATATCCTTAAACATCATACTCTGAGACATATTTTTTTTTAAACTTGACCTTATTATCTTAAGTTTTAATAATATGGATTAACTATAAATCACAAAACAGTAATAAAAACGCTATTTCCTAAGCTTTTAAAATATTGATTAAATACAAATTTATGAAAGCCAAGAAGAAAAAGCATCTTCCTATTTTTCTCAGGTTAATGACAGCCAATTAATTAATTATGCATAGGAATATATATAACTCGTAATTCTAGTAAAATCGTATTCTGATATCCATCCTTAAACATCATACTCTGAGACGTATGTTTTTAAAACTTAATCTTATTATCTTAGAAGTTTGAAAAATATGAATTAGCTATAAATTACGAAACATTAATAAAAACGTTATTTTCTGAGCTTTTAAAATATTGATTAGTTACCAATTAATGAAAGGTAATTAGAAAAAGGTATCTTCCTATTTTTCTCAGGTTAATGACAGTCAATTAATTAATTATGCATAGGAATATATATTTTAATTCAGGTAATAAACAATTACTGGTGAAGTTTCTAAACAAATTATTTTAAATTTAGCAGGGGTCAGCAACAACACTATGAGAAGATTCATAATGTCCGTTATATTTAAATTAGTAGATTTTATTTAGTTTAATGCTTTAATCCTTATATTATCTTCCAAGTTTTCGAAATACAGATTAGTTATAAATTACTACACTTAATAACGCTATTTTTTGACCTTTTAAAATATTGATTAGCTATAAATAACTGAAATTAGCTATAAATTACTAAACTTATAAAAACGTTACTTTCTGAGTTTTTAAAATATCGATTAACTACACATTATTGAACGGTAATAAGAAAAATTATCTTCATATTTTCCCGTGGTTAATGACAATCAATCATTAATTATGCATAGGAATATAGTTTTTAATTCAGGAAATAAAATATTGCTGATGAAGCTTCTTAACAATTTTAAATTTAAAAGGGATCAGCATCAATACCATGAGAAGATTCGCCAAGGCCGTTATATACAAATTAGTAGATTTGATTTAGTTGAATGCTTTACATATTAGGTACCACGAAAAATTGTTTTGTTGACACATGTCCAATGATAAAATTTTACAAACATTTGATCGAAATCCAGCATTATTTGTTTGACAACGCTGTTTCTCAAATATGGGATGTTACCAGAAAATAATCAAATAATCTTGCTTTAGTTGAAATGGCTGCGTTTTTTTTTTAAAGAAAGCAGCTATGTTTTGCTTTCTTTGAAGCTATCTCTTACATTTTTAAAACATATTTTATATACATTTCACTACAAGAATTAACAGAAAAAAATTGTCACATTCTGACTTCAGCGAGCAATGTTTTTCTCCCTTATTTACACTTCGCTTCAGTTCAGTTCTGCAAACTTAATTTTAGTTTTTAGTGAACCCTGTAGCTAGATAACCTTCACCACATTGACCATATAAGGTACTCATGTCCTGTTTGGAAAAAGGAATGGGACGAAGGGAGAAAGAACTGATTACAAAACCAAATCCATGGAACCCTTTATTTCAGAACAGTCGCTCCAAAATAGTTACATATCGGTAAATATTAAAGCTCCATCTGAACGCGATGAATACTGATGTACCGCGTGGCATGAAGTAAAGCAAAACCACCATGTTAACTTGCGACAAATTATGCCATGCGTTTGAAAATTGCTGCTCCAGATCCTTGATATACAGCGATGACTGCAATTCACACACTAGTGTATCCCAAATATGTCCGATTTAAGATAAGTCTTGGATCCAATGTGTCTGAAAAGCAGGGTCTGATTAGCACAGAGGTACTCCTATGAGAGGCAAGCCAATATACCCGCGAATTGCATTAATGGTAAATAGACCTTTGCAGACGTTTCATATAATACAAGACGATCTGCTGCTTACATGGTACCACAATAAGTGCACCAGCTATTATAGGCCATGGCTCTTATTTACAGAAGACAGCTCTGCACAGTAAAAACTTGTTATATCTCATTCCATAAGAAGATGATTCATCCCTAAAGTAAAATCAATACAATTTGGAGATTTTCCACGACTCTTGCACACAGCTCTATTCCCAACGAAACCGCAGATGTTTAATTTTTAGAAGCATACGTCTTAAAGGGTGATGAAAATGTATTCGTTCCTCCGCCAAGAGTCTTTCGAAAGAGAGTGATGATACAAAATGTTGTTTAGGAGACACGACATCTCAATGGATAGCGGACTATTCAGCTGTGAGTATAATTTGATCACGTCTCATTATCATCTGGTACTCTCCACCAGTTGTCCTCATATGCCAACCAGAACCTTCGTTGCGCATTTCCATGCAATATTTCTGCTAGCAGTTTTCTGCTAGCAGTTTTCTAGCAGCGGGCATCAGTGCGAACCAGATCGCGGGCAATCCGTCTTCATAACCAACATGTCTTGATTTGCTCCGCGATTAGGACCCTCTCAAAGTCGAGTATCTGAGCGTAAGATTTTCGAATCGTAAAGACATTATTGGAAGCAACTAAAGTCAATACAACGGTGATTAATATCAGGATGTTCACAGTGAGCGTTTTACTGTGACACATTAAGGTAAGCGAGTTAAATGCGCTGTGGGAACTAACTCATATGTTCATTGACAACCAAATTTTAAACACTTGCTTGCCTGACCGGAAGTAATTTACATATCAACAGTACTAAGTCTCGGTTCATTTTATCAAAGTAATTTTTTTTTGGAAACTAGTGTATATTTTCTTTTATAAAAATTATATTTTCTTCATAGTCAATGCTATTGTTAAAATCAAACTAAGACAATGGAAAAGAAAAATTATCTTAATAGCTCTTTTAGTAGAAACAAAACCCTCTACCTTTTCCATTTTTGACCATACTAATTTTATTTATTTTTATAATTTACGTTGGCTTTTAAATAAAATATGCGTCTATAATACTGTATAATGTGTAAAAAATTCAAGTGTTTAATCACGAACATTGGTCATAACATACCTTCAAATAACTTTTGTTCTGGTTCCCAGCTTCATTTTTCCAGCTTTTTAAAATTATCCAAAAGAGGGCAATTTCGGGATATTTTTACAAATTTTCAAACCATGCCATTCAAATTTAATAGTAAACGAAATAAGTTTAAAACTGTAA
Organism: Amaurobius ferox; assembly: GCA_951213105.1. NCBI lineage: Eukaryota > Metazoa > Arthropoda > Arachnida > Araneae > Amaurobiidae > Amaurobius > Amaurobius ferox. The sequence continues at coordinate 16,568,955 of OX578135.1, forward strand.
AAGTTATTTTCTGTTCAGAAAGACTTAAAGACAAGAAAAATATATCAGGATATGAACAACATGTCAGGGGATGCACATGTTCATATGGACTTTGTAAAAGAGCAATGAAAATGATCGCATTCACTCTAATGACTACGCCAAGAAAAAACCCAAATAAGCTAATGGATGCAATGCTGACTTGAACTGGACAGTTCCAGAAATAAAATGTTGTGCACCGCTGTATAAAGGTCATTTATTTGTAATAATAGAAAAGATTAAATAAATTATAATCAACTACCAGAAAAATTTCCTAATACATCGTTTATTCTTATATAAAATATGAACATTCATACGTAATTAAATGTGATTGTGGTCTGATTGATACATGTAATATGCGACATCGTGCGAGAAGCGGTGTCTTTAGTAAACAGCGTAAGAGTACGGTGTATGTTCTATTTAGTAGGGATCGCATTGGAAGTAGGTCCCAGAGACAAATACTGAATGACTGTGTGAATCGAATGGCAGGGTTTACCGAAGCTCGCCAGGCCCTAATGTAACCTGCTCTGATAGACTCGGCCGGTCCTTGCATGATATTCGTGTTCACTATGGAAGCTTTCACCATTCCCAGTGTCAAAAGCAGTATAATTGATGAAAAGAGGAGTTTCATTTACGTAAAAATACTGAGGCCTTTTTTGTGCGTCCCTATTTTTTAATAAATGAAAATTTTAAAATTTTAAATTGAGATTGTTAAGCATAATAGAAGTGACAACCTTCACATCAGATTTATCTGGTAATTCTTACTGAAATCAACGCTTCCATGGTAGAGTTACTATGACTACCTGCTATGGCTTGGGAGCATGACGTCATGAGCATGGAAGCGTGACTTCAAGCGGATACTTTTGTCCTTACGTCTCCAAAGCATAATACTCGTATGCTTAACAGCATTTACATTTTAGTTATCCTTCATTACAAACATCCATTTTGGAAATTTACTACCGCTTTGTCCTTAATTTCAGTGAGAAATATCTACATTTATGTTCTGTCATGGATGCTTTTAATTTACAGGTAAATAAATTAATCACGTTCAGTAAAATGCATACATATTTTTTTATGAAAATTAGTTATGTACCTTTGTCTTGTCGCTTGCGTATACACTACAGACTATGGTAGTAAATGCACAGAACGCTAGCTAGTGACTACGGTAAAAATTTATAGTAGATATTCACTTAAAATCACTAATAATGCACTTTAGAAAATGAAATGTTTATAGATACATTTTTACTCAAGTAATCTAAACAACTTATTTCCGCACAAAGATAAATTTCGGCAATCCAATACTTTCAATCACTCCATGATTAAGCTCCTTTCAAAGTCGAGTAGTTGAGCGTAAGGTCATCGAGTGCATAGTAGAGGCATTATAGGGGTTACTGAAGTAAATACAATGGTGATTACAATCAAAATGTTCACAGTGAGCTTTTGACAGTTAAATAGACAGTAGAGTACTCTCGTAAATGCACTTTAGGAACTACCCAGGAGTTCAATGGCAGACAAATTTGAATCATTTGCTTGGCTGACTGAAAGATATTTGCATATCAGCAAGGCTAAACCATAAATTTCGATGTTTAGAGGACTTAGATTTAATTTTTATTTACCATCATCATCAGTTCACCAATACCCGCTATTCTAAAAATAATGCCTTTATTTTCTGCGCGTTCTACTAAGCAGAATGTTTATTTACATTCGCGACCATGCTCTGTAGGAAGTGATGATACAAAATATAACTTAATGAGACACGACATCTCATTGGGTGATGGACTATAAAGATGTGGGTGTAATTTGGGTTTATTTCATTCTCCGCTGTCGCTCTCACTGACCTGTACTCTCAGTATATAGTAGAGTAGAAGTTAGTGGACACTTCTTACCAATTGTCTTCATGTGCCAACAAAAATCATTGCCGCGTGCATGCGCTCTCACTTCGGCTAGCAGTATGCTAGCAGCGTGCATCAGTGTGGACTAGATGGCAGACGATTCAGCCAACCAGCCTACTTTCAATCACTCCATGATGAAGCTCCTTTCACAGTCGAGTACTTGAGAGTAAGGTCATCGAGTGCATCGTAGAGGCATTATTGGGGGTAACTGATGTCAATACAATGGCGATTACAATCAAGATGTTCACAGTGAGCGTTTGACAGTTTAATAGACAGTAGGGTACGCTCGCAAATGTGCTCTAGGAACTACCCAGAAGTTCATCGGCAACCAAATTTTAATCATTTGCTTGGCTGACCGAAAGTAATTTGCATATCAGCAAGGTTAAGTCCCGGATTATTTCATCAAGGTATGATTTTTTGGAAACCAGTGTGTACGTACTTTTATAAAAATTACCCTTTCTTCATATTGAGTGTTATTGATAAAATTAAACTAGTGTAATCGAGAAGAAAAAATTAATTAACTTAATAGCCCTTTTGCTGGAAACAAAATCCTCCAACTTTTCTATTTTTGATCATAACAATATTTATTTTTATTATTCCCATGGCTTTTAATTAAAATATGCTCCTTTAATACTGCATAATGTGCAAAAAATCTAATCAAGTTTTTAATCATGAAGTGCATTCTGATTGAATTTGCTCAAAATTAAAAGTGGGAGAATTAATTTTCCTGATTATTTTATTAATCATGATAGTATTCAGATATATGTCGTAATTTGCATAAATAATTGTTTTTTACCCGGTCTCCACATCCTAGGTTTTATGAAAACAATTTCAATTGATTGCATTATGTATTCATTAAATCACGAATAAGTTAATAGTGAAATTGAACGCAAAACTGCATAACTTGAAAATAAATTATTTAAGAAGAGAAATAGCTTTACGAAATTATAAGCAGGATATGGTATGTTTAAACACCTGATGGATCATCTAAATGACAATTTTAAATGATTTAAATACGATTTACATAAAACTTTCCATCAAAAGTTTGTTGAATTTGAGCAAGGATTTAAGGATTATAATATATAATGGTATTTAAATTATAATATTAAGGCATCAAGTACAAAACATAAAATTTAATGAATAATAAATACACTTTAGGATAAACGTCTTATCACACTAAATTCATTAAGTACACATTAAAAACTCAAGTGCTTTCGAACGCAGAGTCCCTCATCATTAATTTATGCTAAAAATGAGATAAATTAACTTTTTATACCCAATCAAAACCGCGAACAAAATTTGCATACCATTATATGACACATTACACAAGCAAAAAATATTGGAATAAAAACCTATAATTTTAAAATTGACACAATTCAGATAATTGACACAATTCATATTGTTATTCATGGGCATGGATTTAAATTGACACATCAGATATAAAATGCTAAAATGATAAATATAGATGTTTAAAAATCCAGATAATTTTATAACATTCAAGGTGTCAAGAAAATGGTGTAGGATAATCCAGTAGTTTGCACTCAGGTGACACAAGTTTGATTCTCGGCCCTGCCCAAACTATCCCCATGTTCAAACGGAGTGCGAACACGTTACATATGTGGATTCGCAAGACTATCCGAGAGGTTGGTAGTACTGGAAGAAGGGTACGGGTAGGAGGGAATGACCGCTGTGGATGTCTAATATAGGTGGAACGGTCCCAGTCGTCCAAACAGATACCGTCCACACTTTTTTGTAGATCGGACGGTCTGGGTCGAAGAAGAAGATGAAGGAGTCGAGAATGGCGGCACACGAGACTGGGTTCGGGTTTTGAATGGGGTCACAATTATAAATGGAGTCACGATAAATATAAATAAATAAGGATTCAGAAAGCAAGACATTACGTGGATTATATACAATTAATTAAATCGGGAAAAGTTATCAATGATATTAGCTTAGCATAGATCAGAGGATTTTTTTTTTCATTTTTATATCATGTTCAGATAAGCTAACGTTAACAGTGGGTTTAGAACTGCCAATATAAAATATGTAACTACTATCAGGTAAATAAAGGGGACAACATAAGCCTGATTCAAAATATTAATTTTAAACTTATCTGCGCAAATACGACTAATATTGCAGCAATCGTAAATTTAAATTCGCGATAAACCTGAATCAGCATATGGAAGATTTTAAGATTGTAAAGAAGACTGGATTTGTAAAGCAAAAAGACGGACCAAGCTTAGTTTTGGGATAGCCAAATTAGAAAGCATATTTGAGAAAATTTCGTAAAAAAACTCAAAGGAAGATTAGAGATAAAGTTGATTTCGTCACTCAAACTAGCAATAGAAGGAGAGGAGGCATAATTAAAACAGACAATAATAGAAGCTTTTTTAGAAGAAATAGAATGGAGCGAAATATCGGGAAGACTATAGGAAGAATAACAAAATTATTTTTAAGGAAAACAGAGGCATTAAAACCATTAATATAGTGTGAAAGTTTATTTAAGCATGGTAAAAATTTGTCACACGGTATGAAGTTTTAAAGATTTTTTCTCTGAGTTTTGATGAATAGCTGCAAATTGTCTGGATATATATGCCATTCCATATATACCCGTCAACTGGATCTTATCAGATTTTACATTAATTATGATAATCAAAGTTGTGAAATTCCTTCATAATCCCATAATTATTTTCTCCCAATTATCATATTTTAAATTTTAGAAATAATTTATAATTTTTACTTTCTAATACTACTGTATAAAAAAAAATTTAGCTTTCTCCAAATTTTCGAATTTGATATTTTGAAATGAAAAAACATTTCACGACATCCTGAACACATCTCGAGCACATGTCGAAAGTTGTCTATGTGTGTGTGTGTGTGTGCATAAAACAAAAGCAGATGTACGTATTTCTATGGCATATCACGTGGGAATATGTTATGTAAAACCTAGAACTGCATAGTTGAAAACTCAGACCACTGGACTGACCAGGAGGTTTAAAGCAGCCGTTTGAGTGGCCGGGAGTACTACATAGTTGTAACTTTTATTATTAGAACATTAATTAATTGAAATTTCTGATTTTAATAGCATTTTTACAATAATAATTCCCAGAGCTTCATACACTGTTCTATTCAAAAACTTAATAAAACGATCGCAAATTAAAAATAAATTTTACTGTGATAAATTTTGTCATTATACATCTATCTTATCAAAGATTTTGCTGAGTTCACCCGAAGCCTAAATGGCGAAGTTCATGGTGGCAGTAAAAGTGCAAAACCTATCAATGTCTACTGTTAATTTCAAGGGGAGCACGTTGCTAACACTATATTGCGTTTATAACTTCAGTCTAAAAATCGACTGCTTAGATGTAGTGTGTCGTAAATAAAATGTTTTATATTCACACACTTCCTATAGTAATAAATTATAAATTAGTGTATTATAGAAATATATCCCTAACTGCATTTTTTTTCACAGTGACGTAAGATTTGCGTCACACTGTGACTTTGGGACGTCACAGAACGTCGCAGTACGTCTCGACAATGTCATATTGAGGTCACAGCGAAGTCATTTTGGTCATTTTCATGGTCGTTTTTGACGTCGCATATTAACTTGTTTGTGACGCCACATTGTAATTGCCATTGTAATGTCGTCATATTGTTACGTGTTAATTGAATTATGGAAACGTCACAGAATATAATCACAATGGAGTTACAAAGTTACTATTACGTAACGTTGCATAAAAGTCACAAATATAATGTGACATTGTGAACCAGGTGCCATGTGACTACCATGTCACTGTCACACATGTGACGATCTTTACTGTGAGGGCGTAGACTTCTGATATAGAACCATTTGACAGGTAAATCAAACGACACCATTTCTAAAAAGCATCCGGAAAGTATTTTAATAATTAAACACGATCGGGTTAAATATTAAATTCTTCACGCGAAGGCTAAACATATTGCTTTTTTTCCAGGATCAATTTGTCATGTGTGACACTTGCCGAAGTTCGTGGATGTTCTGTTGTTTGTAACATTGCACCGAGATTAAAAGGTTCTCAGTTAAATTATGTTATAGATTCGGGTTATATAGGGGAATGGAATATATTTAAAATACACCTAGCCCCGATTTGAAGAACGGTTAGGAACCTTCAACAGGATACATTAAACCTGAAAATACAGCTTCGACCATGTGGAAAACCCAGGCCGTCCGACTCATCTAGAGGACTTGCGCAACTATTTGGACGACCGGGGCTTCGGCCATGTGGAGAAATAATCCTTTTCCAATATTCTCTCAGTTTAAAATTAATATCAAATTTCACAAATATTCTTTTCATTGCAAGCCATGGAAAATAACTTTGGGATTTAGCTTCATTTTCAAGAGTATTAACATTTTGGAAATGAACGTAATTAGGGCCGCATCAATATTATTTGACACCCGGTGCGAATTAATTTGGGCTAAACTTCTATTATAGGCGGTGTCGAAGTTGGCGTGACTCCAAACCTATACGGTCCTTAGTGCGATGGCACCTTTCCCACAACCCTTGCTGAGGCAGTGAACGTAATACATGGCTTTGGTGTTATCTAAGTGTTTGCTGATAATTTCTAGCTGATTAGACCTAAACTATAACTTTTATAGAAAAGACAAATAAAAAAAATGAGAATATGCACATTGAAAACTTTACTCACTATTTTTTATGTTTGAAATTTTTATAAACAGTTCTTTTCAATTTATTTATATTTTAAATGTATTTTATATATAGTGATCTGTTTTTGTATACTTTTCTTGAACATAACTGTAAAGTCAAAGAAATACTTGAACATTATGTGTAATGATTATGCAAAAACTGGTATGTAAGCCTGTCAAAAAGGAATTACTACTCTTAAAAATATTAACGTAATACTGTTAAGATTAAATTAATAAATATAAATTGATCTTGATTTATCCATCATGAACTTAAATGAACAACTGTAAATCTCTTTTAGTATTGTAAGTTTCCAATGGGCATCGCAGCCATCGTTAGAATCTCTCTCTCTCTCTCTATTAGAGTCCATAAACTATTTGCCATTATGAGTATGGCGTTACCCCTCCTACTCTCTACCCTTCTTTCTATCTATATATTTCGTTCAGGTGACACGGAAAAGAGTCGTAGTTATTTATTTCCTGAATATGAATGAAATTTGCTTTAATTATATTGTTTAAAACATGGAAGTAAAGGTAAAAGAAGTGGTGGGACTTGCTAACTTCATGTTTAAAAACAGCAGGTAGATAGTGTCTCTCTAACTACTATGAATACATCTCAAGTATTTTTAGATTATTTTATTCAAGACAACAATTATTATTTAGTTTGTTCAATATTCTGTACCACAATGATTGATTAGTGTATTCATGGTCTGACAGCAATGAAAATACGACTTCAAAATAATTATTTTGTTATAAGCTTTTAGGAGCAAAATTTTGTCATAATTATTTTAGAATTTTTTGCAATACAAATTATAAATTATTTGATCTGATGTCCATATAATTTAAATAAGTGTGGTTATTATATTCTATTAGGGGTCGTATATTAATTAATAATTGTGAGTGAAATAGGTGTGGGGTGCGCATGTGTATGGGGATATGAGGGACGCAAATGTTACAGGCGAGCGAAGCGGATAGTATCTTATTGTTTACTATCAGTATACCTGTTCGTCGAGCAAATTATATAACATAAAGGAAGTTAAAATTCACAATTGTGTGCAAATTTCGCCAGTATTCAAAATGATATTGTTATTCATAACATTCTGTTAAAATATTTAATTTAATTCTCCTGGAGTGAAGTATAAGAATCTCTTTTCTCTCTATACGGAATTATCTTCACAGCAGATTCCAAGAATAAAACATGATAGACCCGTTTGTGAACAAATTAACATAAATATGAAATTGGACCAAAATTGGACAAAATGAAAGCGCTAAAATGCTATTAGAATATATAATCCAATACAACTTTTATTCTGTTTCAATAATTGACTAAACACAATATATGTGAGTTTGAAAAATCTTTGCCAAAATAAAAGATCACAAAATAAATTAAAAATATCTATATTTCTGGTAATATTTAAAACGTAATTGATATAATCCAGACAAAAATACAATACTGTTCATTCATAACATTTATATTATTAAGAAAAATAAAATTAAAATCAGCCTTCTGTATAAAGACATTTGATTTAATCCCGTTGCTCAGCAATATTGGTGTTGAGACCCAGACCTTCCGACCTACCAGAAAGGTGTCAGGTAACTGCTTGGACGGCCGGGAAGTGCCACCCAATTTAGACCGGAACCCAGTGGGGGGAGGCATCCACAGGGACCTAACCCTCCTTCCCCTACCACAAACCTCTTGGAAAGACTTAAGGACCCACATGTTTAACGTGATCGCACTCCGCATGAACACGGCGGCAGTTGTAGCAGCGTGCAAATCCAGAGCGCAAACCACGGGGCTACCGTGCCCGAAATGTGCCAACACCACGCGGTGTTCTCAGGTGGTCACCCACCCAAGTACTAACCGCGCCCGATGTTGCTTGACTTCGGTGATCAAACGAGATCCGGTGTTTTCAGAAAGGTAGGGCCGTTGGCTTCGTTGCTCAGCAATGTGACATAATTTTCTGTAAATAAATTTGCTATAAAACATCGTCTGCATAATGTTATTTGTGGTTACATTGTGTGGGTTTTTTTATCTCCTCGACAACCCATGGCCCTAGAACCTCGAAATATAGACTAACTGTAATGGAGGGTACTACAGAGATACCTACAAATTTTTATGAAATTCGGTTGAGCCGTTCTCCCATGATGATTAGACAAATACATATACATACATACATATATACAGACCATAGAATATATGTATGTATAAATATATGTCATGTCAGAATATCAATACATGAGAAAGTCGAATAGAGGTTCACACTTAAGATATTTGATAGTAAGTTATAAACATATACTGGGCTTTAGGATATATTACAAAGCAGTTGCTCTCACGGGTACAGCCAGTACAAAAATATTTTACTTCTATAAAACTCTGCCTAAATATAGACTTTTATATTAAATGGAAAGTTTCAATGAACATACATACATTTATGTCAATAACAAAGAGGAATCAGTCGAATATCTATATCTGAAGACTGTATGTATTGCTCTTTTCTTGGATTCATCTGTCATTTGTGACATTTGTCAGAGTTCAGCGATGATTGGTAATTTGTAACGTTGCATGAAGATAAGGAAATTTACCGTTGAGTTTCGAAAATAAATTTGCGGATCTGGAAGATGTATTGTTATCTACTACATCGTGATATAACGCGTTACGGTCTTTATCAGTTAAACAGGGTTGTGTGTAATGGAAAGAATGAAGCAATAGTCATTTATGAATGCCTAATTTATATAATTTGACAACTAAAACACGGATCATATTTTGTAATTTTTCTTTTCAAATATAACTAATTGTTTGAAAATTTCTAACAGATGTCATGAGGAATGAATTTATGCAGATTGGGAGAATATGGAGACGTAGGCAAAAATAATTGCACATATGATTGATATATATTTCGAATGCTATGATAGCCGTTAGTATAGATGCTATTTATGTTTACACAAGTTTAGATCAAATTTAAAGCAACATGATTGAGGTTTGAAGAAGCATTATTTATTTCTTAAATATTTTATCTGTTATACCTTTCCTGGACTATCATTCTACAACTTGTTTGCCGAGTTAAGAGAATTTTTTTATAGTTGTGAGTCGATTTGTATTTCATTCCTCTTTCAAAGTTTCCCATAGTCTATCCATTGTTTTAGGTCTGAGTTTAGAAAGTTCTTTTTTTAGCAATTCAAAAACACAATGATCAATTGGTGACACATTATGGAACTTGAGGTATATGAGCAAATGGTTATGAGCAAAATGGAGATAGATGAACAAATGGTGAGGAATATGAGCAGAAGATTAATACTACTACTTTAAGACTATATTTTTAGTCATTTTTTTCAAGAAATTTGGAGGTTGATTTTGATGTGTGACTAGAAGCGTGAAGTTCTATTCTAAAATTCTGTGGATGAAGGAAGGTATTTCTTGTTTACATAAAATAGTTAAGACATTCTCTTGGTAATAAATTGAATTGAAACGGTTCATGCTAGCGTTCTGAAGTTTATGATATTAGTTTTCTAGTAAAAAATTACTAAAATATTTATTTATTTATTAATATTGAATTTCTTGATTCGTTAAAGATTTCTTTCAAATTTTATTCGAGGATTAAAGATGGGAGCGTTCTGAAGTTTATGATATTAGTTTTCTAGTAAAAAATTACTAAAATATTTATTTATTTATTAATATTGAATTTCTTGATTCGTTAAAGATTTCTTTCAAATTTTATTCGAGGATTAAAGATGGGAGCTTCCGAATATTCGATCGTGTTTAAAACTAATAGAGTTTCACGTCCAGCATTCACTAATTGTAATATTTGTACTAAAATTATGTTTGAAACGTTCCACTCCTTCGTGAGATACTGCATCCACATACTCATGGAGGCATAGACTAACATACACACACACGCACACACTTTAGCATATATAAACACACATTAACATACATATCCATACACTAATATACACTCATATCCAAAAGTTAAGCATAATTCGTAAAATGCAAAAGAATCGGAGTTAATATGGATGCAATGGTTCACAATAAGTTGTGGAGAATCATGGAATGAAGGCAAATCATTTTGCATATGTAAAACAGTTCAGTCGATGTCGATATGCGCAAAGTACCGGCGCAGGGCGGAACGAGTAAAAAACATGGCCTCGAGCGACATGGCCAGTTCAGGCAGAACTTCGCAATTGCTGTAGTACGGAGCGTTGTTAACAATAACAAGAAAGATCAATCACGCATAAAGCATTGATTATGAAACACTTTCCAACTTCAATGCAATTTTATTTGAATATCTCTAAAATGCGATACATTAGTCAGTAATATTTTTAAAATTACCACAATGCTACATTAATTTATTATATTTGAAAACTTAAAACTTCGAAAAAAATTAACTTTATTCAAATAACGGCATTGAAATATAAATTACCTGGTTTAAACATCCCTAAAATGTGATACATTCCTCGGTAATATTTTTAAAATTATCATAATACTACAATAATTTATTATATTTGAAAACTTCATCTAAAACAAATTAACTTTATTCAAATGACGTTATCGAAATGCAAATCGCCTGACTCTCTGTATAAAAGCAGCATTTCATTCATAAACTTTTTAACATTTATTTCATTCATCACAATACTATAATAATTTATTTTATTTAAAAACTTAAAACCATGGAGGTACAAGTGATTAACTCTATGCTTAAAACTTCATCGAAAAAATCGCCTGCTTCTCTTTATAAAATCATTGAATATTTCATTCATATCAGCTATATTGCAGGCTTCATGAGCTAAATAATTTTGCATTAAAGATATGTACCAATTCTTATGCAACTCATTCTACATCTTTTGGTGTTTACATTCTCCATAAGGGAAAAATAGGCTGCGTTGTAGAAATAATCAAAGTTTGATGATCATTTAAACTAAATATATTGTAATTGCGTTGTGTCAGGATGTAGATGCACAGAATTTAAGCAAACATAAAGCGGTTTTAGGACGAATACAACATTAAATATGAAATAAAAAGAACTTTTAAAATCGCGATTTTGACACAAGATGGATGCCATATTTTATTCTGAAGTTTGTCATGTGATCTCTGCATATAATAGTCATGTGTCCTCTTCATATAAAGGGTGTAATTATTTTAATTTTTATTTAAAAACTACTGAATATATTTTGCTAAATTTTTTTATATATATATATATTTTATGGGATAATTTGAATATTTCCTAAAACTTTCGAAGCAATTTCTGAATTTTAAATTCGCTTCAAAAATGTTTGAAAAATTAGGTCCCATAGGGTTCAATGTATTTCATTTTTTCAACCCGGGTTCAATCCAAGACTAATTGGGTGATATTATTCATTTATATTCCCGTAGGTCCACACAAACCGTCTGAACAGCATACACATTTCATTTTGATAAAGTCATTTTTACGACAATCATCGTGCTAACGGACAGACATACAGCGAGACAAACAGAATGAACAAAATCATGAACACATTTTAACTAAGTTGTAAAATATTAAAAAGCAAGACAGTAGCAAGGTCACTCACAAGTGACTATCTACCAAACTGTGCGACATTTTGTTCATTAACCTTTGAGCTAGAGTGGATGCATACATTGTACAGCTAGACACACATACACATACACCAGGCTAAGAATAGTTTTTTGGGCGTTCTAGAGACTTGTGAGTTGTAGATCCGTCGCAAATTCGAGTTGCAATTTTCGACACGATTCGAATACTTTGTGCTTTAGATTACCATGCATTATAGTGAAAGTAAAATACTAAATCCATTTTATTAAGAGCTATTGCAATCTCTTTTTCACTTTCCTTTCATTTTTAATTCTTTTTAAGATTTCCATTCTTAAATATGTAAGTACCCAGAAGAAGTTCGCTTCCTGTACAGTTAAAGGCGCTACTCTTTGTCTAAAGCTTAATCGATCAATTTTGGCGTTTGGCAAAGTTCTACAAGGATCTGTATCTTTTGAAAGATGTTACCTGTAAAAGCACTTCTAGAAATATTTGTTCTGCTGGAATTGATATTAACGTGACTTTCCAAAACCATGTCTGATAGGACTGACCCGGCGTTAAATAATTCTCTGAAAAAAGAAGAGATCGGGGTGTTAAATATTTGGAGAAAATGGATAAGAGAATATACAGCTTGGAAAGAATATTTTATGAAGCCTGTGGGAATAAATTTGTAATTATTTGATAGGCTTAAATGCACTTTTACAACATGGATTTGATTTTAGACTGAAAAAGTCCATAAAGAGGTTCCATATCTAAGGAAAAGTCACGGGAACGTGACTGAAATTGTAAACAAATAAAAATATCAGTCAGTTGGCATTCTAAGCTTTTTAACAATAGGATTTTATACAATAAAACATGTCTTTCTGCCTGTATACTATGTCGTAAGAAGAGTAAAATCTATGCTTTGAACCACGAAGTTCTGCATGGAGTTAGCTGAACTGGATAACAAAATAGTTACACAAAAAAAATTATCTCCGCATCGATCAGAGATAAATCCTGGAGAATAAACAAAATTGAGATAGATTGTGTGGATAAAATCGTTTAGGTGTTAAATATTTAAATTTAGAAAATCATTGCTCCAAGGAGGCCAACCGACATTGAGGTAAATCGATTGTGTTGACAAAAACGTTAATGTGTCATATATTTAAGATTAGAGAAACATAGCCCCAAGAAGGACAACCGAAATTGATATAGATCGATTGTGTGGACAAAAACGTTAAGGTGTTATATACTTAAAATTGGAAAATCGTTGCTAAAAGGAGGACAACCAAAATTCAGGTAGATCGATTGTGCGGATAAAACCATTAAGGTGTTATATATTTAAAATTGGAGAATCATTGTTCCAAGGAGGACAACCGACATTGAGATAAATCGATTGTGTTTACAGAAACGTTAATGTGTTAGATATTTAAAATTAGAGAAACATTGCCCCAAGAAGGACAACCGAAATTGAGATAGATCGATTGTGTGGACAAAAACGTTAAGGTTTAATATATATAAAATTGGTGAATTATTGCCGCAAGGAGGAAAACTTGGAATAATATTTTGAGGAAGGCAAAGGCTCACAATGTATATCAAAGCCATTGATGATGATCTTCTAAGGAATAAGGAAGCACATTTTGTGTTATTAGATTTCTCTTAGAAAGATAATGTCCGACAAAAATGTGTATGCAGTTAAATACATGTAATAAAAGTGTCAACTTTCATATTTATCATAAAATTCTTACTGAAATCAACGCTACCATGGTAGAGCTGTTATAACTATTACGAAAATTGTTCTTTAGAATCGTGCGTGTATACACAGGATACAAGAAAGAGTCCAAATCTCTGGATAACTTTACGTTAATCCACAATATAATTACAAGCATAAAGTAAACAGGAACAAAATAATTAATTCACAAGCATAAAGTAAACAGGAACAGTATACAAACAAGCAACACTGAAATGCTCCACAAATTTCACAAAATACAAAAAATACAACAACAAAAAATGAAATATCTAGATAACGGCTATACCTGGAGTTATAAAGCTAGTCTTATTATTTTTGTGCCAAAAATGACATATAAAACAAACATTTATTTGATGCATTTGAGCATTTGAATTATCTTATTTTAAATTATGGCAATTTTGCCGGCATTTCAGAAAAAAAACCAAGATTTTTTTTTCCAGAACAGCGCCAAGGTCAATCACGAGTGATATCGACTTATCTACTAAAGATTTAACTAATCTACTAAATTATGAGAAAGTTTGTCCATTAGACTTTAAGCTAGAGTGGATATGTACATTGTATAGACAGACTCACACACACATACTACTTCAGGCTAAGAATAGTTTTGTTTCAGGTTCTGAAGAGTTCGAGATTTTTAGATCCTTCGAAAACTCGAGTTGCGATTTTCGACACGATTTCAATTCTTTCTGCTTTAAATTACCATGCATTATAGAGAAAGTAAAATGCATCATGCACTTTAGTAAGCAATTTCCTTCTCCATTTCTTTTCATCTTTAATTCTTTTTATGATTTCCATTCTTACAATATTTAAGTACCCAGAAAAAATGTGTTTCCTTCCTGTACATTTAAAGGCGCTGCTCCTTTTTCTGACGCTTCATCGATCAATTTTGACGTTTGGCAGAGATCTACGAGGATCCGTTTCTTTTGAAAGATGCTACTTGTAAAAGCACTTCTAGAAATACTCGTTCTGTTGGAATTGATGTTAACGTTACTTTCTAAAACCGTGTCTGACAGGACCTAGGGTCTGCTGTTAAATAATTCTCTGAAATAAGAAGGTATGAGAGTGTTAAAGTTTTGAAAATAATATTTTATGAAGCCTGTGGGAATAAAGTTGTAATTATTTGATAGGCTTGAATACACTTTTAAAATATGGATTTGATTTTATACTGAAAAAGGAGGATCCACGTCTGAGGAAAAATCGCTGTGTGATTTAAAATATAAACAAGTTTATAACAATCATTTGTTAATCTAGACGTTCTAACAATAGGATATTGTATAATAAAATATGCATTTTTCTTTGTCTGATTGTGCCATCTGACAAGTAAAATCTAAGCTTGAACCACGAAATTCTATATTGAGTTAACTGAACTGGATAACAAGAGAATTGCACAAAAAACAATTCTCTATACACTGAATGGGGAAAACAACTTTAGGACTAGCGAAATTGAGATAGGTCGATTGTGTGAATAAAATCGTTAAAATGTTATATATTTAAAATTGGAGAAACATTGCTCCAAGGAGACCAACCGAAATTGCGATAGATCGATTGTGTGGATAAGAATATTAAGGTGGTATATATTTTAAATTGAAAAAACATTGCTACAAGAAGAACAACTCGGAAGAATTCTTTGAGGTAGGCAAAGGCCCACAATGGACTGTCAAGTCATTGATGATGATCATCAGAGGAATAAGGAAGCATATTTTGTATTATTGATTTCTCAAAAAAAATATATTGCCCGTCACAAATGTGTAATCAGTTAACTAACTATCTGAGAATTAACTGCGTAAATCCTTGTTGTCCATTAATTATTTAGTAGTTGCATCTGTGTATTTTATAGAGTGTCGTCCGCTGGAAGAGATAAGATAATCGTCCAAGTTAAATAATAGATCAGTGTTTAGATATTCTGACGATATGCTCAACAGAATTCCGGACTGTGAATGGACTCGAGCATATGAAGTATGCGGGCTGTGAAAGATTTTAAATTAAAACTTAATTTTATAAATAATTCTGAAATTAGAAGCATAAAAAATCAATTTCAAAATTTGAGAATCCTTATACAAATGAGTCTATAAATTTGTTAGAATTTAAATATTAAATTAAACACATTAGAATACAGGTAAAAAACGAAATCAAAGTAACACATTTAAATAGAAAAAACGCATTTAATATATACAGGAGCATGTTTAAGTCACAATGCATGAAGTTCACAAACTTTGATCAGTTTTTTAAAAGTTGTTGTCTACTTCTTATTTGTAGGAAGCGTAGTGAATACGGGGAGTTAAAAAATGGGAGTTTTGTCCTGTTGTAGTTCATTTTAATAATTGAAATTGGAATTTGAAAGACTAAATTCAAGGATTTCATGGTAGAACTAATACAAATATAACTGCACCATTAATGTCTAGTTATTAGATAGGCATCAGGCATGTGCAGAAAGGGTAGATATGTCGTATATTTGCAAATCAGTGGTCGTTGAGTTGCTTAAGTTCAGTGCAGTTGATTATAACACTGTGGTATCCAGCAGATGCAATAAAGAATCAGTTAAACGTTGAACACGTTTATAAACAAAAACTCATTTTCATAAAACACTGGCGTATTTGCAATGCATAAAATACCCTTGTATCTGAACTATCATAGATCTCGAAACTTAGTCATGGCATCCTTTGAAATAACTTTATTTCTAACTTCGGCTTCACTTCACCAGCCTCTTAAAACTCTCTTAAAGATGCTATTTTTGTGGTATATTTTCAATGACAAGTGTGTAGATAAAACAATCACCATTTAAATCCAATAGCAAGAGAAATTGGTTTAAAAAGGTAAAAGTTTTAATTTCTTCAATGACATTAAACTTTGTAATTGTAAAAGGGCAATAAAAATGGCAGCATTCAATTTAAGCCAACAGAAACATAAATAAGCTAATGGATGTAACTTTAGAATGGACTGGACAATTCCAGGACTATATTTTAAGCACACCTGTGTACAAGCTAGATATTTGAAATAATTTAAAGGGTTAAAAAATGATTATAAAATATTTGGAAAGTTTCTTAACATGTCGTTTATTCTTATATAAAATGTAAGCATTAATGCATGCTTAATTGGAACTGTAAAATGTGATACGCGACGTCCTGAGGAAATACGTACATATGCGGTGTCGTATGAGGAGCGATGTTTTCTGAAATAAAATGCAAAGTATGTAATTAAGCGAGTCCAATTGTCATTTCGAGTAGTTGATCATTCATGTCTTACGCTGTGTACAAGGATCGCATTGGAAGTAGGTCCAGATATCAAATACTATGTGTGAATCGAATGTCAGGATTTGCTGCAGCTCGCCAGGCCCTAAAGTTCATGCTCTGCTCACTCCGTAAATCTTTGCAAAGCAAACGCGCTCACAGTGAAGATCAGCAAAGCAACAGCATTAGCAAAGCAACATTCCAAATGTCAAAAACGGTTATAACACATTGATGAAAATGAAAGTTTTCTTTTTACTTTTCTTATATACAATAATGTATAAGGAAAGTATTGTGACGGGGTCGAAAATTCGAACTCGAGTTTTCAACGGGAGAACACGTTTCAAGCATTCCTGATCAAGAATAAAACATTTTTGAAGTGGTGTGTGTGTGAAAGTATGTGTGTGTGTGTATGTGTGTGTGAAAGTATGTGTGTGTGTGTGTGTCAGTGAGCCTGTGGAGACAATAACTGACGAACGAATGGACTGATTCAAACAAAATTTGGTACAAAAATCGCAATCCGTAAACGCTGGAAACCTATTGTTTTTATACGCAATCGAATGTTCAGAACCCCTCTAAATTTTCGAGTGAAATTTTGAAAAAAATCGTCAAAAAATCAAAACCTCTAAAAAAGTTACGCAAATAGACATTTCTTATGTAACTTTTCATTAGAAAGCGACTGACAGAAATTTTAGAACGCCAAAATGAACCGTTCTCAAGATATTGCACATTTTTCAAAAAACATTCTCAAAAAATCATATAAAATTAAAAAAAAATATTAACTGTTGAGAAACATGTTCACTTTTCATATGTTATATCATGCGATAAATTGGGTGACATCATTCTCGTGGATCTAGGTCGTTCCATTCAAGAGAAAATATACTTTGAGTAATACTTTTGTATTTGAACGCCAATAGTCATTTATCTGATGTAAGAATAACTTATTTCTCCGTCCATAACGTTTGGCGTTATTTTGGTGACGAATTTGTCGGCATGTCGCCAACTTGGCGATTTTTTTTTTAAATGTTGCCAAATTAACGAAAATCTCGCCAAATGGATAAAAATGGCGCTAAATCAATGAAAATGACGACTAATCGTCGAAAATTCAATATCTTGGAAGGAATATAAGTATTTACTATTAGGAAAACCTATTTTTTTACTGTAAAAAGTTGTAAACTCATTGCATTATATAAGGAAAGTCATATGTTGCCCACATCATATTTGTTTAATTTGGGGCCCTGTTTCGTGTGTCCGTATTTTTTTTGTAAATGAAAATTTCAAATATTGTTACATGGACTGGAAGTACAACTTTCACAATTATCATACAATCTTTAAAGAAATCATCGCTACCACGGTACGGACCAGATGGCGGACGATTTGTCTGCACAACCAGCCTGCTTTCAATCACTCCACGATGAAGCTCCTTTTAAAGTCGAGTAAGTTGATCGTAAGGTCATCGAGTTGCATCGTAGAGGCATTATTGGCGCCAACTAAAGTCAATACAATGGTAATTATAATCTAAATGTTCAAAGTGAGTGTTTGACAGTTAAGTAGGCATTAGGGTACGGGCGTAATTGCGCTCGAACAACTACCCAGAAATTTATCGGCAGCTAAATTTTAATAATTTCCTTGGATGGTCGAAAGTAATTTGCATATTAGCAATGCTAAGTCCTGGATTATTTCATCGAGGTACGATTTTTTGGAAACCGGTTTATAAGTTCTTTTATAAAAATTATCTTTCCTCATATTGAGTGTTATCGATAAATTCAAACTAATGCAATTGAGAAAAATGAAATTATCTGAATAGTCCTTTTTGCTAGAAACAGAATCATCTATCTTTTCTACATTTGATCATAACAGTATTTATTTTTATTATTCATATAGCTTTTAATTAAAGTATGCTACTTTAATACTGTATAATGTGCAAAAATTCTATTTAATCATGAAGTACATTCTGATTGAATTTGCTCAAAATTTAAGTATTAATTTTCCTGCTTATTTTATTAATAATGATAATCTTCCGATATAATATTTGGTAATTTACATAGGTAATTGTTTTTTACCCGGTCTCCATCCTAGGTTTTATGAAAACAATTTCAATTGATTGCATTATGTATTCATTAAATCACGAATAAGTTAATAAAATTGAACGCAAAACTGAATATTTTGAAAATAAATGATTTAAGAAGAGAAAGAGCTTTACGAAATAATAAGCAGGATATGGTTTGATTAAACACTCGATGAATTATCTAAACGACAATTTTAAATAATTTAAGTAGGATTAACATAAATAAAAACTTTCCGTCAAATATCTATTGAATTCGATTATTATATACAATGATATTTAAACCATTATATTAAAGCATCGCGTCTAATATATAAAATTTAAGGAATTATATATATACACTTTAGAATAAAAGTATTTATTTGATCGCACTAAATTCATTAAAAACACATTAAAAGCCCAAGTGCTTTAGAAGGCAAAGCGTCCCTCATCAGGGGCTTATGCTAAAAATTAGATAAATTAGCTTCATATATCTAGTCAAACCCGCGAACAAAATCTGCATATCATTAATTGATAACTTACACAAGGGATAAATTTTGGAATAAAAAACTATAATTTTTTAAATTAACACAATTCACACAACTCTTGACAATTAGACCTCAACGTGAGATTTACTAATTGTTGGTCATGGGCTTGGATTTAAATTGACACAGCAGAAATAAAATGCAGAAATGACAAATTTAGATGTTTAAAAATTCAGAGAATTATTTAACTCTCAGGGTGTCGAGGAATGGTGTGGGATAGTCAAGTGGTTAGCAATGAGACCACCCGAGTTTGATGGTACAGAAAGGAGGGTACGGTCACTGTGGATGCCGCTCCTACTGGGTTCCGATTTAAATTGGATGACACTGTCATGTCCGTCCAAAGCGATACCTTACACTCTTTTGTAGGTCGGACGGTCTGGATCGAAGAGGAAGATGAAGGAGTCGAGAATGAAGCCACGCGAGACTGGGGTTTTGAAAGGGATCACAATTACAAATAGAGTTACGATAGAATTAGATTAGAGAATAGAGTTACAAATAGAGTTACGAGACAGCGCGATACTTGCAAAACACCCTTACGTCTCAGTAATGCACAGACAGCTACAACAACACTTAGACATACTCCAAACATGGTTGGAAAAATGGCGAATAAAATTAAATCCCAATAAATGTCATTGGATTAATTTCTCAAGAAAACGTAAACCTCCGCCTCCTCTGTACATAAACAACCATGCCCTAAAAGCGGAAAAATCTACTAAATACCTAGGTGTAACGATAGACTCCCACCTAACTTGGAAACTGCACGTAACGAACATAATCAAAAAAGCGTATATAGCCATAGGAGCCTTATACCCTATATTAGGAAACGGAAATCTAAGTTATCAAAATAAACTCCTAATTTATAAATCGGTCATCTGCCCGGGAATGCTGTATGCAGCACCCGTATGGGGATATGCCTGTAAAACTACCATAGATTTATTAGAGACAAGACAAAACAAAACCCTAAGGATTATAAGGAAAGCCCCTAGATACTTAAGAAACTCGGTAATTAGGAAAGACTTCAAAATAAAAACTGTTAGAGCCCAAATCAAAAAGCTAGCGCTTAAATTCTACAAAAATCTGCCATCTGTCCCAAATGAACTACTCGTATTATTTAATCTGTATGACTATAATCATCGCAAGGCTAAATCTCGTAAGAGACCCCGCTCGGTACTTAACTTTGATATTCGGTACTAGGAACGTCCTACCTCAATCAGTTGATATTAAAGAAAACTCGCGATCTTTGGTTTTCTACAAAATGTTTTAAATCCTAAACTGCTAAAATGCTAGGTTACCCTCAGATCTGCATCAACCCCCCAAACTGCTTAAACTCTTAATGTGCAACAAACTGCCACACTAGGAGCTAGGACAAATAATAAAAACAGTAAATCAAAAACCCCGAACCTCCAACTATGGACCAATGAAATAATGTCACAGTATGAAGATAAAAACCACACCTAGAGATTGGAGATTAAAGGCGCTTCGCGCCTGGTGCTCTGTTCTGGACGAAACTCTATGAAGGACTTAGAGCAGCAGTTTGGATGGCCGGGGATGGTGACGTGTGTACGAGGTTTGTTTGTATTGTTATATATTTGATTTTTAAATAGTCATATGTGTTACTGTTTTGTTGTAATGAAACTTGAAGATACAGATTTTGTGGTATAGTCAGTATGGGTCTTTCACCGTTTTGACTTTACATTTTTAGTTTTAGTATAGTGTACTTGGTTTACGACAGTGTATCCGCTTCCGGGAGTATCGTCATGACATCAAGCTGGCTTAACCGGGAAGTGAGGGTCACAATCCCCCCCGGTGAAATTTTGATACATTGTCGTTCTTTCTTCATTCTCTTTTGTTTATATATATATATATATATAGGATGTCACAAAATGATTGAAACGCGCTTTAACTATTTACCTGGAGATAAGTGGGCATTGTAAAAAGCAAAAATGTTGAAAGTAAGGTAGGAAATTAGACTACGTTAATGAAGTAATCCGCCCATTAATTTTCAAAAAGTGACACATTTTAAATTTTTATACGAACCCCTTATACAAATTCAGTCAATTAGAAAATTTTTATTTTCAATGCAACAAGATCATTAAAAAAACCGCATACCTGTATCTTTAAAATCAACTGAATTATGATAAAGGAAAAAATCTGACTTATGCCACTTTTCCGTACCATGTGAAAAACTGTTTAATCAGTGAAAATAGGGACCATAAACAAATTGCCGATGGAAATTGTTTAGATAAAGAATAGTACTTAAAAGTACTTAATTATTGAAAACGTACTTAGTTATAGAAAATTACTTATATCCGTGATTGCATGGTGAGCCTACGCGGAATTCGCAAAAATGTCTCGTATGTATTATCATCCAATTTTATCTCTTTTGTGATATGTCACAAATTTTCATTTCTAATTTGATATAGGGTCCCCAATCACATTGTTCAGTTTTCAATTGAATATAACTCGCTCAATTTTAAAGATACAGATATGCGGTTTTTTAATGATCTTGTTGCATTAAAAATAAAAATTTTCTGATTGACCACATTTGTCTAAGGAGGTCGTATAAAAATTTAAAAAGTGTAACGGTTTGAAAATTAATGGGAAGCCTATTTCATTAAAGTAGCCTTATTTCCTACCTTGCTTTCAACATTTTTGCAATGTACATTGCCCACTTATCTTCAACAGGTAAAGAATTAATGAGAGTTAAAACTCTCTTAATCTTTTTGGGACACGCTGTATACAACTATAACAGCTATATTGTCTCTCTAACTCAACGATTACATCTCAAGTATGTATAGATTATTCTGTTCCAAGACTACAGCCATTATTATTTAGCTTGCTCAATATTTTGTACCATAATTATTGATTTGCTTGTTCAGGCTCTGATCAGCAATAAAAATACGACTTAAAAATAATTATTTAGTTATAAACTTTTATGAGCAAAATTATGTCATAATTATATATTGTTTGATCTGATGTCTATATAATTTAAATAAGTTGTGTTTTTATGTTTTATTAGGGGTCGTATATTAATCAGTAATTTTGAATGAAATAGGGATCCGCATGTGGATGGGGATATTAAGAGTGCAAGAATTTGTAGGCCGGCGAATCGGATAGAATCTTATTGATTACTAGCAGTATACTTGTTCGTCGAGCAAATTATATAATATAAAGTACGTTAAAATTAACAATTATGTGCAAATTTCTGCAGAATTCTAAATGACATTGTTATTCTTTGTTATTCATTGTTGTTCATTCTTTTAAAATATTTAATTTAATTCTCCTGAAATGAAGAATCTCTATTCTGGCTATACAGAATTATCTTCACAGCAGATCTCAAGAATGAAACATAATGGTCCAGTTTATAAATAAATTGACAAAAATATGAAATCGGACCAAAATTTGACAAAATGAAAGCGCTAAAATAGTGTTAGAAGATATAATCCCATACAACGTTTATTCTGTTTCAATAATTGATTAAGCACAATATATATGAATTTGATCTTTGCCAAAATAAAAGATGACAAAAGAAATTAAAAATATTAATAATTCTAGTAAACTTTAAACCGTAATTGATATTATCCAGTCAAAAATACAATACCGTTCTTTAATAACATGTATATTTAAATTATTATTTTGAAACATAAAATAAAATATCGCCTTCCGTATAAACATATTTGATTTAATCGCGTTGCTGAACAGTACGATATAGTTTTCTGTAAATAGATTTACGATAACAATATCGTCTGCATAATGCTATTTCTACGGAAGGTTTAATTGTGATTTTTTTTTATTAGTACCTCGACAATCACTGTCCCCAGAAACTCGAAACGTAGACTAAATTCAAAGTGGGGCTATTCTAAAGATACTTACAAAGTTTCATGAAACTCGGTTGAACCGTTTTCCCATGATGATTAGACAAACACATATACATATATATACTATACATACATACATTGAGACAGACAGATTGTCAATTTTAATTATAATGATGGAATTCCACAATCAATCCGTTAATGATTGTGAGATCTAGAACCAAGCGCATGCCATAGAATATCAATACATGAGAAAGTTAAATAGACATTCACATTTAAGATATTTCATAGTAAGTTACAGACATATATTGGGCATTAAGATGTACTACTGAGCAGTTGCTCTCACGAGTGCAGCCAGTACAGCAATATTTTACTTATATAAAACTCTGACAAAATATAGACATTTATATTAACCAGAAAGTTTTTACGAACATGCGTAAATTTATTTCAATAACTAGGAGGAATAAGTCGAATATATATCCGTTCTTTATCTGGAGACTGAATGTATTGCTCTTTTCCCGGATTCATCTGTCATTTGTGACATTTGTCAGAGTTCAACGATGATCGGTAGTTTGTAACGTTGCATGAAGATAAGAAGTTTACCGTTGAGTTTTGAAAATAAATTCGTGGACCTGGAAGATGTATTGTTATCTACTACATCGTGACGTAACGCGTTGCGGTCTTTATCAGTTAAGCAGTGCTGTGTGTAATGGAAAGAATGAAGCAATAATCATTTATGAATGCCTAATTCATATAATTTGACAACTAAAAGGTAGGTCATATTTTATGTTTTCTTTTCAAATATAACTAATTGTTTGGAATTTTTGACAGATGGCATGAGGAATGTATTTACGCCATTTGGGAAGATATGAAGTTATGGGTAAATATAATTACACACAGGAATTATACGTATTTCGAATGCTATGATGACTGATCGTACAGAAGCTGTTTACGCAAGTTTAGAACAAATTTAAAGTAACATAATTATGGTTTGAAGTAGCAATATTTATTTCTTAAATGTTCTATCTGTTAGACCTTTCTCTGGTCTGTCATTCTACATCTTGTTTGCCAAGATAAGAGACCTTTTCTAGAAATTATGAGTCGGATTGTATTTCTCCCGTCTTTTAAAGTTCTTCATAGTCACTCCATTGTTTCAGGGCTACGTTTAGAAAGTTCTCTTTTTAACAATTCAAAAATACAATAATCAATTGGTGGTACATTACGGTACTTTGCAGAAATATGAGCAAAATTTACAGCTATAGTACTATCTGTACCTTGGTCGTTTTTTCAAGAAATTTGGCGATTGATTTTGATGTGTGACTGATAGAATGAAGTTCTATTTTAAAACTCTGTGGGTAAAGGGAGGTCATCTTTAAATAAAAGAGTTAAAACGTTATCTTGGTAATACGATGAATTGGAACGGTTCAAGCTAGCGTTCTGAAGTTTGTGCTATTTGTTTTCTAGTAAAAAATTGCAAAAATATTTATTTATATTTATTATTGAATTTCTTGATTTTGAATAATTCCTTTAAAATTTTATTCTAGAATTAATGACGGGGGCTTCCGAACATTCGATCGTGTTTAACACTAATAGGGTTTTAGTATTCACTAATTGTACTAAATTATGTTCGAAACGTTATATTCGGTCGTGAGATATTGCATCTGAACACTCATGGACACACACACAAACGTACACACACACACTAACATACACACACACTAACATTTATACACACACTCACATAGATACACACACACATACAAACTAACATAGATACACTCACGCTAACATACATACACTAACGTACATACACACAGACTAACATTCATACACACACACTAACATACATACACACACAGACATCACTTCAAAAATGTTCCGTTCGAATTCAGGGATGATTAAAACGTTCTCTTTTGTCAAAAACTCGAATTCGAATTTTAGACCCCGTCACAATAATATCCTTATATATTATGTTATATAAGAAAAGACAGCATTGAGAATTACTATGCATGTAGGAAATTTAAAATTCATGGATTCTAGTATTAACAAAACGAACGTAATTATTTGCTTTGTTAAAAATGTTGAAATGAATAAACATCTGATGTGAGCAATGCATAACTTTCCCTGTCAACTGAAATCTATTTTCTCTTTATTTCTTTCATGATTAGAGTAAGTTTCGTTGCACAAAATAACGCGGTTAATTATTTGAAATTACACTGCATTTGCACTGGATGTACTGTAAGGGCGACGTTACAAAAATATAAAAAACTGAAATATCTCGAAAACGGCTTTTCCTAAATTTATAAGGCTAGTCTTATTCTCTCTTTCTTCTTGTCGAAAATGACGTATAAAACACATTTGAGCATTATAAAACGAGTATTTATGTGATACATTTGAGAATTATAAAACTAGCATTTAATTGATACATTTGAGCATTTGAAATCTTTTATTTTAAAATTTGGCAATTTTTGAGGGCCATTAAAAAAAATGACCCGCAAAAATGATTTTTTTTTCGATCACTCACAAGTGACTTGACATATCTACGATTAATTTTGCGAAATTTTTTCCATTAATCTTTGAGCTAGAGTGGGTAAATACATGGTACATACAGAAACATTTACACAGACGTCGCGCTAAGAATAGTATTTTGGGGGATATAGAGAGCTCGAGAGATGTAGATCCGTCGAAAACTCTAGTTGCGATTTTCGACACGGTTCCAATACTTCCTGCTTTACATTACCATGCATTATAGGGAAAGTAAAATTCATAATCCATTTAGTAAGAGCCGCTGCAATCACCGTCTCCTTTTCTTTTCATTTTTAATTATTTTTATGATTTCCATTCTTATAATATTTAAGTACCCCAAAGAAGTGTGTTTAATGTGCAGTTAAAAGGGCTTCACTTTTTCTGAAGCTTCATCGATCAATTTTGACGTTTGGTAGAGATCTACGGGGATCCGTCTCTTTTGGAAGATGTTACTTGTAAAAGCACTTTCAGAAATTCTCTTTCTGTTGGAATTAATGTTAACGTTACTTCCCAAAACCGTGTCTGACGGGACCAAGGAGCCGGCGTTAAATAATCCTCTGAAATAAGAAGAGATGAGAGTGTTAAAGGTTTGAAGAAAGATAAGAGAATGTACAGCTTGAAAAGAATATTTTATTAAGCCTGTGAAAATGAAGTTGCAATTATTTGATTATGCTTAAATCTGCTTTTGAAACATGGACTTGATTTTAGAGTAAAAATGTATATAAGTAATTTCCATGTCTGAGGAAAAGTGGCGGGTACGTGATTCAAAATGTAAACACATTAATAACAGTCTGGCATTGTAGGTGTTTTAACAATAGGATCTTGTAAAAGAATTGTCTTTCTATATGTGTGCCTGTGCCTTTAGAAGCTTAAAATATGAGCTTCGGAACACGAAATTCTGTATCGAGTTAGCTGAATTGGATAACAAAATTACAGTAAAAAATAGGTTATTCTTATAGTAGATACTTATATTCTTTCCCAGATATTGAATTTTCGTCAATTAGTCGTCATTTTCATTGATTTAGCGTCATTTTTATCCATTTGGCGATATTTCCGTTAATTTGGCAACATGTAAAAAAGTCGCCAAGTTGGCGACATTCCGCCAAATTCGTCTCCAAAATCTCGCAAAGAATTATGGAGCGAGAAATAAGGTACTCTTAGATAAATGACTATTAGCGTTCAAATACATATGTATTACTCAAAGTATCTTTTCTCATGAATGGAACGAGCTAGATCCATGAGAATGATGTCACCGAATTTATCGTATGATATTACATATGAAAACTGAACATATTTCTCAACAGTTAATATATGCGGTTCAGCAGTTAATATATCCGGTTTCTCAACAGTTAATATATCCGGCCACACATTTTGCTACCGTAAACCCTAGGGTTGGTCGTGTGGTCTGGGTCTTGAACAGTTAATATATATTTTTTAATTTATGGGATTTTTTGAAAAATTTATTTGAAAAATGGGCAATATCTCGAGAACGGTTCATGATAGAAAGCTATTGGCATAAACTTTGGAAAACTGAGGGAAATTTACGCAAGACATGTCTATTTGCATAACTTTAATAAAGGTTTTGATTTTTTGATGATTTCTTCAAAATTTCACTCGAAAATTTAGGAGGTTCTGAACATTCGATTGCGTTTAAAAACAATAGACTTCCAGTATTCATGGATTGTGATTTTTGTACCAAATTTCATTCGAATCGCTCCATTCGTTCGTCAGATATCGTCTTCACAGACTCACTGACACACACACACACACACACACACACACAGACATCACCTCAAAAATGTTCGAGTCGTGATCAGGTATGCTTGAAACGTGCTCTCCCGTTGAAACCTCGAATTCGAATTTTCGATCTCGTCACAATACTTTCCTTATACATTATGTATATAAGGAAAATAATCGAAAGAGGCAAAAAAGTGCTGAGGAACCTCTTGGCGACATATTTATTCGATCATTCATCACACTTGTGCCTCAACTTCTGTGTCCAAAACTCGTCTATAATTGAACCTATTCCATATCGGCTGATTTATGAGTCTTGCAGTCCAAGTGTTACTACGCATAAAAATGTGCTTCATTTATGTTTCTATTTATGAAGTATGAATCTGATTTTTGTTTTATATTTTCTTCGTTTAATGTCGCTATCGGATATCCTGCACAAAAGTTGTGAAAACATTAGTTTTATTAAAATTCCCTTGTTCTTAATCGCTAAATAGTAACCTTATTTCTTGCAAAGAATGAATTCTGAAGGGATATTAAAGGATAAGGGGGAGATAAGGGATAATGATAAAGATAGACCAGAAAAATTCTTAAGCGCGCCCACTGACATTGTTCAAATTCAGTAGAGTAGACTTCATTTTAAATAGAGCACCTATAACACATGCTGACTTATGGCCACCATGTTGAATCAAAGTGAGACGTGCATTGGCGACAGGGAGAGACAACCAGAGCCACTGATCTCGAAAATATGCTGCATTCAGTGAAATGTACCTGTGTCGACAGAGTTATCGCTGAAAAAAATAGTCTTGATTTATTTTTGTAATTTATCGTTTTTCTTCTTGTTTATTCGTAAACTAAACAATCGAATCCTGCTTCCGGAATTATCAGAACATTTTTCGGTCGAACACCTTCTCATTGTACTACGAATTTATACCAAAGTGCACAACATCGAGTCGGTACGCAACAGAAAACCTATGTACAACGACAGAGCCATAAGCTAAAGTAAGGCTCCTAAATAAACAGGCTGACGCCCCCGCCATTTTGACTCCAACTGGGCCAGTCAGTTATCGTCTGAATGTGCTATTTCAATGACGCGGTCATGTGAATCTCGCCAGGCCCTAAGGTTCCTGCTCTAGTAGACCAAGTCCGCCCTCGCAAAGCATTCGCTTTCACGACGAAGGCTAGCATCGCCATTCCATAAATCAAAAGCGGTTATAACACATTGATGAAAATGAATGTTTTATTTATTTTTTATTCGGGACCCTGTTTTGTGTGTCCATATCTTTTAATAAATAAAAAAATTTAATAGAAATTGTTACAAATCATCGCTTCTATGGTAGAGCTACTATAACCATGGCGGTATTATTTATGTCTAGTTATTAGACAGAAGTGCGTAATGCGTAGAAAGGATAGTGATGCCAATTCAGTATTCATTGAGATGCTGTAAGTGAAGAGTAGTGCAGTTGATTATAAAACTGTGATAGCCAAAAGATGAAATAAAGAATCAGTTAAATGCGCCAATAAATAAAGAATCATTTTCCTAAAACACTGGCTTATTTGCAATACACAAAATGCTCTCGCACCTGAACAACCTCGCTCTGAACATATACCTCTTGAAACATTACCATGTCATCCCGTAAAAAACTATTGTTCTACCTCTGCCTTTATTTCTCTAGCTTCATAATATTCTCTAAAAGACGCCAATTTGGTATTATTTTTACAAATTTGTAGAAGATATCATGCCATCCAAATTTAATAGTAAACGAAAGAAGTTTAAAACTTTAAAACTTATTTTCTGTTCAGTGAGATTTAAAAGCAAGGGAAAATATAACATGGACAACACTTAATTACATTGCTCATTCGAACTTTTTAATTGTAAAAAGACAATAAAAGGGTTTTGCCAACAAAAAACTTACATAAGCTGATGGATGCAATGTTAACATTGACCTGACAGATCCAGAATTAAATTTTGTTTACACCTGTGTATAAGTTATTTATTCGCAATAATATAAAATTTTAAATAAATTATAATCAATTACCAGTAAAATTTCCTAATACATTGTTTATTTTATATAAAATGTGAACATTCATATGTCATGAACGCAGCCATGTCTTTCAATTTCAAATGTCAAGTGTGTAACTTATCATATATACTCTTACGATGTTTTGTAGGACCGTATTGGACTAGTCACAGAGTGAAATACTGGATTATGATGAAATAGGGATTTGCCGATGCTCGCCAGGCCCTACAGTACCTATTTTGATAGGCTCGGTCGATCCTGGCATGACATTAGCGTTCGCGTTGAAGATTAATATGATTTCACCATTCCAAATGCCAGAAGCAGTTAAACACATGGATGAAATGAAAGTTTCAATATTTTTTTTTTAAATACAAAGCCCTGTTTCGTGTTCCCATATTCTTTAATGAACGAATACTTTAAATAGAGAAATTTACGTGAAAGATAAGTTGTTGTTGATACCCAGACCGTCCGACCTACCAGAAAGGTGTAAGGTAACCGTTTGGACGGCCGGGAAGTGCCACCCAATTTAGCCCGGAACCCAGTGGGGGCGTGAAATATAAGTATCAACTTTCACATTTATCATGAAATTCCTGCTGAAATCAACTCATCCATGGTTGACCTATTATAATTAAACTGCATCATTTATGCCTAGTTAATAGACATGCGCCAATCGTGTGCAGAAAGGGTAGGATGGCCATATGTTTACAAATTATTTGTTGTTGAGCTGCTGTAAGTGAAGTGGAGTGCAGTGGATTATGACACTGTGGTAACCAGTAGATGCAATAAATAATCGCTTAATTATGAACGTGTTTGTAAACAAAAATTATTTGAATAAAACTCTTGCGTATTTGCAATGCACAAAATACCTTCTCAACCAAACAATCATTAACATAGCCTTCGAAACATTTGCATGGCATCTTTTAAAATAACTTTTACTCTAACTCCGGCTTCAGGTCTCCAGCATTTTAAATCTTCCCAAGAGACCCCAATTAATGATATATTTTCAAATTCGTAGACAATACCATACCATTCAAATTTAATAGCAAGCGAAATTAGTTTAAAACAGTAAAATGTATTTTCTGCTCAATGAGATTTAAAGACAAGGATAAATATATTAACGAACTGTATAATTATAAAACTGCAATAAAAATAGTAGCATTCAATCTAAGGACTGAGCCAACAAAATCCTGAACAAGCTAATGGATGCAACTTTAAAATGGACCGGACAATTTTAGGAATAAATTTTGTGCACACATGTGTACCTACCATTTATTTGCAATAATTTCAAAGGTAAAATAAATTATTATCAACAACAAGTAAAATGTATTAACATATCGTGCATTCTTAAGTAAAATGTAAACGTTCATACATACTCAATTGTGGTCTGACTGTAAATTATGATATGCGACGTCGTGTGAGAAACGATGTCTTTTGAGTTAAAATATCAGGCATATAACGGGTCATGCATATCCTACTCTGTTTACTGGGATCGCATTGGAAGTAGGTCCCGGCAACAAATACAGGATTATGTGTGAATCGAATGTCAGGATTTGGTGAAGATCACCAGGTCCTAAAGTTCCTGCTGTACAAGGTCCTTTCCGCCCTTGCAAAACATTCGCGTTCACGACGAAGGTTAGCATCCACCATTCCAAATGTCAAAAGCGGTTATAACACATTGATGAAAATGAATGTTTAATTTTTGCTTTATTCGAGGCCCAGTTTTATGTGTCCATATTTTTTAATTAATGAAAATTTTAAATAAGAGCTTGTTACATGGATAAGAAATATCAAATTCCAAAATTATCATACAATTTTTATTGAAATCATCTCTACCATGGTGGAACTACTATGACTATGAGGATGTCATTTATGTTCAGTTATTAGACATATGTCCATAACGTGGAGAAAGGATAGAGGTGCCGCATATTTGCAATTCAGTGTTTGTTGAGCTGCTGTAAGTAAAGTGGAATGCAGTAGATTGTAACACTGTGATAGCCAGCAGATGCAATATAGAATCAGTTAAATATTGTACATGCCAATAAACAAAAAATCATTTTCATGAAACACTGGCGTATTTGCAATGCACAAAATACTGACGTACCTGAACAACCTCGCTTTCAACATATCTCTCGAAACATCGGCCTGATATCCCGTAAAATAACTTTTGTTCAACCTCCGGTATCACTTCTCTGGCTTTCTAAAATTTTCCCAAAGGCGCGAATTTGTTGGAATCTTTTCAAATTTGTACACAATATCATGACATCCAAATTTAATAGTAAACGAAAGTAGTGTAAAACTGTAAAAGTAATTTCTGTTCAGTGAGATTTAAAGACAAGGAAAAGTATGCCAGGACATGTACAACACGTATGCAAATGTAACTGCATTGTTTATACAAACTTTGCAACATTAAAAAGGCAATAAATTTATAGCATTCACTCTAAGGACTAGGCCAACAAAAAACTTCTATAAGCTGATGGATGCATTGTTTACATTGACCGGACAGATACAGAAATAATTTGTGCACACTTGTATACTGGCCATTTATTTGCAATAGTAAAAAAGATTAAATAAACTATAATCAACTATCTGAAATGTTTTTAATACATTGTTTATTTTTTATAAAATGAAAGCGTTCATTAAATGCGAATTTGGTCTGAGTGATACATGTAATTCACGGGGTCGTGACGGAATGCGCAAATTTTAAGCATCCAGAGAAGCGGTGCCTTTCAATTTAAAATGCCAAATGTGTAATTACCCTTATGATCGTACATACCCTTATGTTGTTATCGCGTTGAACGTAGTTCCCGCAGACAAGTAATGAATTATGGATGAATCGAATATCAGGATTTGCCGAAGCTCGCCAGGCCCTAAATTACCTGCTCTGATAGATTCGGCCGGTTCTTGCATGATAATCGCGTCCACGGTAGAAGCTTTCATCCTTATGCTTTTTACAAGTGATCGAATTGGAAGAAAGTCCCAAAGACAAATACTGGATTGTGTGAGAATCGAATATCAGAATTTTCCGAAACTTTCTAGGTCCTAAATTACCTGCTCTGATAGACTCGGCCGGTTCTTGCATGATAATCGCGTCCATGATGGAAGCTTCCACCCTTATGCTTTTTACAAGTGATCGAATTGGAAGAATGTCCCGGAGACAAATACTGGATTATATGTGAATCAAATATCAGGATTAGGATTTAACGAAGCTCATCAGGCTCTTAAGTACCTGTTCTGATAAGCTTGGCCGGTCCCTGCATGACATTTGCATCCACGGTGGAGGCTTCCCCCATTCCAAATTTTAAAAGCAGTATAACACATTGATGAAAATGGAAGTTTCATTTATTTACAAATACGAAGCTTTGTGTAGTGTCCGTATTTTTCAATAATTGAAAAAATTTAGTAGATATCATTACATGGAATTGAAGTGTCAAATTTCACCCCAGATTTATCATGCAATTCCTACTGAAATCAACGCTTTCGTGATACAGCTGCTGCGACTATAGTGGCGTAATTTATGACTGGCCATTAGATCGGCGTCAGACATGTGCAGAAAGGGAAGCAGCGTCGTAAATTGGCAAGCAATTGCTTGGTGAACTTCTAAAGTGCAGTTCTGTTGATTATATATCTGTGGAAACCAACAGATGTTATATTTTTAAACTACAGTTATATTTTTGTTAAACCACAGTTATATTTTTAAAGTGTTTTAAACAAAACTTCATTTTTATACAACATTGACATATTTGCAATGTACAAAATACTGTCGCAGCTGAACAATTATTAACATAGTTCTCGAAACATTTCCATTGGATCCCTCAAAGTAACTTTTGTTCTACCCGCGGCTTCACTTTTCCAGCTTTTTAAAGTTCTCCAAAAGACACAATTTGGGGATATTTTTAAAATTCGTAGACAATACCCTCCCATCCAAATTTTATTGTAAGCAAAAGAAGTTTAAAACTGTAAAAAATATTTTCTATTCAGTGAGATGTAACGACGAGAAACAATATGTCAGGACATATGTAACACTTACGCAAATTTAATTGCATTGATCATAGGAACTTTGTAATTGTAAAATGATAATAAAAATGATAGAATTCACTATAAGGATTGAGCAATAATAACTTAAATAAGTTAATGGAAGCAACGTTAACATGGACCGGATAGTTCCAAAAATAACGTTGTGCGCACCTGTGAACAAGGCATTTATCCCCAATAATATGAAAGATTAAATAAATAATTATCAACTATCATAAAGATTTCCCAGTACATCGTTCATTCTTATATATAATATAAATATTCCTACCTAATTAAATGCGATTGTCGTCTGACTGATACATGTAGTACCAGGTGGTCAGAATTAAAACACCCCTACTCTGAGCTCTCTATACATCGAACTACTCAGTGTAAAAGCTCCAAAATTGTTGCATCTACTACTCAAGACATGGGGAAAGGTATTACGTGAAAAAAAATTAGTTCCAGAAACACCGATAAGTGGCGCTGTACAACAGAAAATATGCTGAAAAGGCACAAAATACACATTTGTAAAGCATTTTATTCGAACGTACCAAACATTCATATCACAGGGACCTTATCGATGCAGGGAATGCTGCGTATAACGTTATCCATTGATTGTTCAACAATAGCGGTGGCAACATCGTCAACGACATCTGAACGAGTCGATTTGCGTCCTCGACCCGGCTGAACTCTAAGATGTCCAGTTTTCTCGAATGGAGCGATCATTATCCTGAGAGCTTGTGGAAGTAATGGTCCTTTGCGCAAATTCTTAAGTCGACGAAACTCTCGAAGTGCAGGTGCAGCATGTCCTTTGTTTTCATAAAACAGCTTCACAAGCAAAGCGCGTTGTGGCAGTGTGACAGCCATCGTTGATAAGAATGAAAATTTCCCAGTTTTATCCCCCTTTATGCCCAGAACACAGTAGCTGCAAACCAAGGGTTTGTGAAAATTTTTGTGATTACAGTGCGAAATTGTAGTTACAATGCCAGTTTAAGTTCACTTTTTTATCTTCTTTTTTTTTTCATATCAGTAAAAGAGATTAAAAAGGAAAAATTCCATATCGCATGTGTTATTATTTTGTGTCTTTTTAGCATATTTTCTGTTGTACAGCGCCACCTATCGGTGTTTCTGGAACTAATTTCTTTTTCGTGTAATCCCTTTCCCCATGTCTTGAATAGTAGGTTCAATAATTTTGGAGCCTTTACACTGAGTAGTTCGATGTATAGAGAGCTCGGAGTAGGGGTGTTTTAATTCTGACCATCCGGTATACTGCGGAGTGAAGGAATGCGTACATAAGCAGCTTCATGAGAGAAGCGGTTTTTTCCAGTTAGAATGCTAAATGTGTAATTGATCGTGCATACTCTTACTAGGGATCGCATTGGAAGAAAAATGGTTGCAAGAAAAACGTGACAAGCATGGTTGCAAGAAAAACGTGACACATTTCGGTATTTCGGGGATACATTAGATCCCCTTCTTCAGTTCTAAAGAACCAATTAACCCGAAGTCAAAAAGACTAAATAAGTCAGCCATGAAAAATGGAAAAAGAACGGAATGAAATGCTAACTGCCAATTTAGTCTGACTTTGGTTTTATTAGTTTTCTAGCAATAACTAAGAGGCTTCGACAAAACAGGTGTGTGCTGCATTTTTATTTTTATTTGTGCTTGAAGACCTTGCACAATTTTCAGCTGTACATCCCTGATTTTAAAATTTATATCAGATAATAGATCACAATAATTAATATGATTATTGAAAAGTTTATTTTTAAAAGCTATAAAGAGTCATATGGATTTAGTCTAACACCTTTTCTCACTAAAGACGTTTATCATTAAGCCGACGAGCTGAAGATTGGTCTGTCAATAGGGAGATAAAAAGACGAAATCATGCAGGAAAAAGGACGAAAGTGTAGAGAAAAGATGGATTATTTCAACTTAATCGGAATTCTCACAGCCAAAATACTTTCATGTTAACTAGTCGGTTTCATCACAGTCTTTGTCGCCATTGGTGACACGCGTGTGTAGTGTTTCGCATCAATCGTCATCCTTCTTTATTATAAAACTCGTTCAAGTACAACCTTCAACTTCTCAGCTAGACACTCAGCGAAGAACTCATGTTCTTTTGTCAGCCAGAGCAAGAATGCGTATCTGCTGCGCTGTACTCAATTCTTGGCAGATGGCCAAGAATTGAATCCGCGTTGCATGCCATATGAGTATCCCCCCAGTGAACGAGGGGTACCGAGAGACGATCTGAAATATACAATATATACAATATACACAATATATACAAAAAATATACAAATGAAATTAATTTAGGAGTACACATTGAATCTACATTGATTTTACATGTATTGTACGAGTCTTTTTGGAAACCGTACTGTTCTACCACTCCTGGTTCTGATGGCAGATTTCGAATTGTCAATCGTTGTATTAGAAGTTATAAGAGGCTTTTGTTTTTCTGCCCTTCACATAGGAGGAATGCGTGCTTTACTCGATCTAAAGATACAGTTTTTTTTCTCTTTAAGTTCAATTTGTATGGTTTTTTATTTCTTTCGATTACTCTGTGAGGTCCCGTGTACGATTGACTTAAGGGTGGTTTCGTACAATCTGTGTGAAGAAAAACATGGGTGCATTTTTCCAGAAATGGGTGGACGAAAATAGAATTTTTTCCATGTCTTGATGTTGCTACGGGATTGAGTGCTCTCATTTTTTCTCGTAAATTTGTCATCCACGTTGAATCGCACAATTGTTTAGGTATGGAATCATAAAACATGTCTGAAGGTAAAAGTTAATGTCTTTCCATATACCAATTCAGCACAACAGGCTTGAATGTCATTTTTGAGAGCTGTAAGTATTCCTAAAAGTGTGATAGGAAGTGTGTCGGTCCAATTGGCATTTTCATGTGCTTTTAATGCACATTTTAGATGTCTGTGGAAACGTTCAATTATCCCATTTGAAATAGGGTGGTATGCTGTAGAACGAATGGGATGTGTGCCCATCATTGTATTAAGTTATTGGAAAAGAGAGGATTCCAGTTGTCTTCCTTGATCTGTTGTTAAGGTTGCTGGTACTCCGAAACGCGAAATCCAGGCAGAAAATAATGCTTTACACACAGTTTCAGCTTTTATGTCTGGAATTGGTACACCTTCAGGCCATCTCGTGAAGCGGACGATTATTGTTAAACAATAATTGTTACCATTAGATGGTGGAAGTGGGCTAATTATGTCGAGATGTGTGCGAAACGTGCGTCTGGTAAAGCAAATGTGCCAATCGGAGTTTTGGTGTGTTTATGCACCTTTGATTGTTGGCAAGGAATGCAACATTTAACTTGATTATTAATATATCTGTTCATATCAGGCCAAGCATATCTGGCAGTAATCAACTTTGTAGTAGCAGAAATTTCGGGATGAGAGAGTCCGTGAAGTTGATTAAAAATGATTTTTCGATATGACTCGGGAACGAAAGGTCGAGGTTGTCCCGTTGACATATTGCAGAGCAACTCAGAATTTGCAATTGGAAAAAACCTTTTTTCTATTCGGAGTGAAGAATTGTTGTTGAGTAGAATTTTTAACTCGGGATCAGTTTCTTGAGCTGAGGCAAAATCTTCGAAATTTAAAATCGAAGATGAAATGTTGTCAATTTCAATACGTGAAAGTGCATCTGTTACTATGTTTTCAGTACCTTTTATGTGACAAATGTTTGTCGAGAATTGAGAAATATAGTCTAGATGACGCAGTGGTCGAGGCGAGCATTTATCTGGTTTCTGTTTGAAGGCATGAATTAGGGGTTTTTGGTCAGTGCAAATAACAAAATCCCGACCATCTAGCAAGTGTCTAAATCGTTTAACTGATGTGTATATTGCCAATAGTTCACGATCATATGTAGACCAATTTTTTGACTTTTTGAAAGTTTGACTGATAGAAATGAAATAGGTTCCCATTTGCTCCCGTTGAGTTGCATGAGAGATCCTCCAACAGCTATATCACCAGCGTCAACCCACACACTTAATTTTGCGCTAGGAATAGGATGATGCAGAAGAGTTGCGGTAGCTAATGCATTCTTGGCGTTTAAAAATGATTTTTCAGTAGAATTAATCCATTGAAGCAAATCTTGAGCTTTGGGTTGTGTAGTATTTTTAGACTTTTTTTTTATTTTTGATATCTTCTAAAAAATTTTTAATGGACCTAGTATGTGAGCAGCTTTTGGCACAAAACATCAATAGAAATTAAATAATCCAAGGAATCGTCTTAGTTGTGTGATAGTTGTTGGCTTCGGAAATTTTTTTATACAATCTACACGTTCTGTGAGTGGCACAATACCAGATGTTGAAACTCTGAATCCCATGAATTCAATTGATGATAGTCCAAACTTACATTTTGATGGTTTTACACTCAGACCATATTGTTTTAACCGTTCAAATAAAGTTTTCAGGTTTGTAATATGTTCTTCTGGCGATTTCGAAGCTATTAAAATGTCATCAACAAAAGCGTATACAAACGGAAGATTACGTGTTACTTCATCAATAAATCGTTGAAAAGTAGCAGCTGAATTACTGAGTCCAAACTGCATACGAGTGCTTTCAAATAATCCGAAGGGCGTTGTGATTGCAGTTTTATGCACATCTTCTGGATTAATAGGAATTTGATGATAGGCTTTGATAAGATCTATGTGTGAATAAATTTTGCTTCCATGGAGGTTCGAAGTGAAATCTAGAATGTTGGGTACTCCATAATTATGTATCTTTCACCGTTTGAGCATTCAGTGCTCGATAGTCACCTACAGGTCTCCATTCAGTACTGTCCTTTTTAGGTACCATATGCAATGGGGATGAATAATTGCTTTTGGAAGGACGCATGTGGCCAAGTTCAATCATACTTTGAAATTCCTCTTTTGCAATGCACAAACGATCAGGTGCAAGACGCCGTGCTTTGGAAGTTACGGGAGGTCCAATAGTTTCAATGTAGAGTGAACTAAAGTTGTAATGTTTAATGTAGTGAAATAGTTTCAATGTAGTGAATAACAGATACGCATCAATGATCACAAGTCTGCTCAATCGCCATCCTTCTTCTTTATTATAAAATTCGTTCAAGTACATCCTTCAACTTCTTAGCTACACACTCAGCGAAGAACTCATGTTCTTTTATCAGACAGAACAAGAATGCGTATCTGCTGCGCTGTACTCAATTCTTGGCAGATGGCCAAGAATTAAATCAGCGTTACATGTCATACGTGTAATAATCAATTCCTGTCACGCCGAGAATAATATGCATTATTGACATGCATGGAATCAATCCAGAATTGATCGTGTACGGAGAACATTTACAGGTTCCCACAGAATAGCTGATAAATGCAATGGCAGACTTCCGCATAGAGGTACATAGCAAAATGTATTGCTGATAGCAAATTTTCCCTAAATTTCACAATGAAGATCGCTAAATAAGAGAAATAGGTCTTTGGTGATGGTAACAGCACTGAGGACGCGAGTTTAGTACTAGAGTTATTGATTTCATCATATAAATTTGTTCCTTGAACTTTTCGTAATTACCTTGTATAAACGGGTTTGAAAGCAAGACAATGTTTCATTTTCAGTGTAATGAAAAGGAACCTTGCTTTTCCTTCCCTTGTAATGAAATCGTATCAGTCAAATAAAATCGAATTTGTTTGCCTAGAGTAACAGTTTTGTTTATTATATTTGAAGAAGAAAGATACCGTTTTACTTAAAAAGCAGGTAGACACTATACTTTAGTTTAACATTGCTTATTCACAATGTTTATTATTGCAGAATAAGTTGTATTCAAACAGTGCTCTTTAAAAATATTAGAATCATTTACTATCCGGCATTTAGCCTCTATTTACTACGTTTTATTATAGGCTTTATATAAAGAGACAACCAGAAGCCAATAAGAATGATTCTTCAGTACCTGTGCATATTACTTTAACGAAAATAACCATGATTTCTAGGCTTATGTTTACATGATTTATGCTCTCATTAGAAGACACTCGAAACGTGTCGGAATAATTAAGTCTATTGCCTGACTGCCGAGCAAATATTTGGAATTCCCAGGTGACCTAATTTATATATATTAATAAAAGTTATAATAACTTCAGTTATATTACTGGATTCAATTCGAATTTCCCAAATGTCCCTAGACTTGTATTTAACTCGGATCTTATTCGAAGATAGAATACTAATCTGAAATAAACTCAGATTTTACATTTGTACAAGTATTATCTTAGAAAGTGAATGTACGACAATGATTCACATTTGATTCTTAGACTGGCGAAGTACATAGCGATGGACATGAGAAAATTTCCATATAAATTGCATTAAATGCATCATGAGATAACGTATAGTGCTAACATAAAATTGAGGTCAAATACGATTAAAATGTGACAGCAGAAAGTGTGTAACCAATAAAATGTACAATGTAAACGTCAGTCTGATTACACTAATTAACGCTATAACATATTAATACATATTAATATTTATGACATAATGATTGTCGCGTGGAACTACTGCTCAGACAAAAAGGTCCCCGATCAGATTTCGTGTCATATTATGCAATGCACTCACAAGCCATGTAGTGTTAGGAGATGGATAATCAAAATGGTCACTCCTTTCCCTAGAGCAAAACGGGCTGAGTTTGCAATGACACGACAGAGTGATGCGATCGAAAGTTGAGGTGCAAAGATGAGGAGTTGATGAAAGTGTGCAGATAATAGAAAGTCGACAGAATTAACCCAACAGGCTCAAAGCAAAATACCGTAAAAGGAGAGAGAACACCATCTGATTTAAAATTATGATAAGCTGTGGGTCCTGACTCTAGTTGAAAATTCAGAACGAGAACGGCAACAACAAGGTGGGGTAATGTAAATACTTAATAATAATTCTATTATGTAAAGGACAGATTTAGGTCAATAGCACAATTTTACAATAATTGTGGTCTGGCATCACATATTTCCAAATCCCTTAAAAGTACTCAAATATGAATATTTCATATTGTGAATTTCAAGTTTAAATGAAATGTAAATTGAATTTAATTATGGGCAATTATTAACCTCGCCACTAATGAAATTCCTTTACGATAGAATGCAAGAATCAATCCATGGTGTACAACTACCATGGACTGCTAGCAACAGCAGAAATAGGAGGTTCTAACTTCTAGACACAACTCAATATAAAGTGAAGAATTATATGATTCCGGTATTTAGTTCAAAATTATTAAATTAATTACCAATTAATATTAATTCACATAAGTAATCAATTTGCCACTTTTAGCACCACAAAAATTTACCACATACACTAAGTGAAAACAGTTCAAAAAGTCGCGAGAAAAATTAACTTTTAGGGTATTTCAGTTGGTCCTCACTGGCCGTGCGAAAAATGCGATAAAGCACTTGCAAGTGAACTGATTTACGAACAATAATATATTTAACCATTTTTTTTAATCTTTATTTTTAAAAAAATGTAAACTTCGCCAACCTCCCCATCAAGAGTCGGGGGTCTTCGCCCCCAATTCGCTGCAGCTCCTTAAGTTCGTTTTGCGAGCTTTTTCTTAACGCCTATTATGCACGAGTAATACACTAGTTGCGAATCCGCTCATTGCTCTCTGCGCGTCACTCATCGCCATTAGTACATCCCTACGACCCCTAAGAAAATATCTGAAATTAATTGATAATGTGGGTGCACAGGCTTCCCAGTGCACTTATGCAATCCGTGTACACCTGCACAGTGGGCGTGATATGAAAGGAAATATAATTTTCACACAAAAATAGTGTAAAAATTTTACACTTCAAAGCGGTGTAAAAATTAGATATATTTATGTGATTGTAACCACAATTTGAGGCGACACAGGTTAATGTATTCTGTATTATCATACAAAATTGCAAATCATAATAACTTTTTTGGACTTATAAGACGCATTCAGCAATCTTATGTTAGACAAATATTCACCAACGTAGAAAAAAATTCATTGCCAAAAGATATCTAGCTGGAATTTGAAATATCTTGAGGCAGATGAAAATTTTGTTCAATGAAAAAAGTTAAACACTCTAAATGTACAAAATGCAATATTTTTCTGTGCTGTAATAAAAAAAAAATTATAATTACAGAAACTAACTTTCTATAACATTTTTCTACAATTTTAAATTTCCTAAGACACAATGTGAAATATGAATAAAAAAAGTGTTATCTCAGTAGAAATTTGATACTCGAATAACAAAATTTCAATACAATTTCTTTAAAACGTCAATATGTCATAATTAATACTAATACCTGTTATATAAATGTTGATTTTCATTGAAAATACAGAAGTATTTAATTTTTATTCGTGCATTCGTTCCTGATAAGACTTTTAAATCCTTAAAAAAATTAAATTAAAAATTGAATTTTTTAAAATACATTTCAATCATTAATTAATATATTAAATAGTATGTATTAGTATTGAAAATGTAGTAGCTCCGTTACTCGTTATGGATTGATGTGAAAAATAACTCCTTTCGTATATTTCGAACGGGAAAATGTTGATGTGTGAGACAATGGTATGAAGTACTTAAGTAAAATTGTGATACTTTCTAGTTTTCTGAAAAATAATTATTTTTATATATTATATATTATTAAAATTACAGTTTTGATATATTAGTAAAATGCATTTTATCTCGTTCGAATCACATCACCAACAACGAAGTAATCAACGATGAAACATTTGGATATAATGTAACGTTATCAGTCCTTCCACTGTGCGGTTGGCACAAGCAGTATAATCGCATACAAACGTATAGAGCAAGTGTTGATGTACAGATCTTATTTTTCTTATATTTTTCTAGAAAATATATAATATAGTAGATATATAACAAATATATAACACGAAAGTTAATTTATAGATTGTGTTCTGCATTCAGATCGGTAGATCGTTTCACGTCAAACACCCAACTGAACGATGATAATCTGGTATATGCGCTTTGTGGAAAGTTTTGGGAAAAGTTCTCACACTAACCTTTAAATTAATATAAAATAAAAATACCTTCTTAATAACAATTGTTTTATAATACAGCTTAAAGGTCAGATATGATAATAAGAAAATTTATAGATTGGATTCTGCTTTCTGATCAGCTGATAATTTTACTCGTTTTACGTCAGACATCCAACTGAATGATGAAAAGTCTGTATACGCTTTGTGGAAATTTTGAAAAAAGCTCCCAAACTGTTCTCTAAATTAATATTTAATAAAAAAATACCTTCTTAGTATCAGTATAAAAATTTGACTAAAAGTAGCGCGCAGTTTCAGAAGTAAAAAGATACAGTTTTATTTTTCTCTAACATTGGCTGAAAATATGAATTAAGATATAAGATTATAATAAGATATGAATTAAGATTAAGAAGTAGGGATGACCAGAATTAGTTGCATCATGTGTAAATTGTAACAGCACTGAATTTTCGACCGCTAGATGACGTACAGAATCGTAACTAAAGGGTGTCAACATTACTATTTATTCGTTGATCTAGTGAACATCGGCTGTTAATTCTCGATACTTGATATCAAGAATTCAGTTTCCGACACTATAAGTAAACATGTTGAGTCTTATTATATGTATACTGTACTTATTTAATATGCCACTATATATTATAGATCTCTTAATAGACCTCTATATATTATAGATGTCTTAATAGATGCTCTATATATTATAGATCAAATGTTTCAGATACAGGAGTAATCGAATATACACGTAGTAATCGAACTTACGCAATCTTCGTTCAATGACGAAGAAAACAAACTATCTCTTCAGATTTAAACGTTAAATACAAATTATATTTAAAGTATAAGTCACTATTTTCAATAATATCACTTACTGCATATGTTTCGAAGAGGAAAATAAAGTAATTCCAACAGATAATCCAATTGATCAGCACAAAACATCAAAAAGCCTAATGCGTAATGCAATGGCCGCCTTGTATACGAAGTGTCAAACACAATTTGATAACTTCAATAACTCGGGAACAAATATATTCACAAACACAAATTATATAGTATATAGAAGCATGATCAGCACTATTCAAAGAATATTAATGTCCACTTTCCAGCAGCTTAACACACAAATTTACAATTTTTGAAACTCGACTACACAGAGCAGATTTTCTTCCAGACGCCATCTTGGGCGCCATCTTGGAATTCCGATCAGAAAATTTAGAGAATGCTTTCATCATAGCCGTCATAAAAAAGACGTTCATCATAGAAGACCTCCATCATTAAATACATTCATGATAACTTTCATCATATGATACCTGTTCTTCCCCATCTCGATTTTTCTCTCACCAACTTTCATTGGTCCCAATTTTAAAACTACTTCTATATATGATTTTAATTTATTAAATTGTATAAATTCTATAATTCTTTTCTTAAATTCTATGTGCTTATTTCAAAATCCTCTGAAATAGACTTAAATATGAATGTATTATATTGTGAATTTCAAGCGTGAATAATAAACAAATTGAGTTTAATTATGGGTAATTATTGACCTTTCTATTAATGAAATTAATTTACCTTAGAGTGTAAGAATCAATGCATGGTGTATTATCATTGTGTACTAGCGGCAGCAGAAATTGGAGGGTGTTTAACTGTTAGACACAACTCCGTGTAAAGTGAAGAATGATATGTTTTCAGTATTTCATTCAAAATGATTAAAATATGTACCAATCAATATTCATTCAAAGTAATCAGTTTGCACATTCTTAGCATCACAAAATATTTACATGATAAACAAGTTGAAGCAGTTCGAAAAGCCAAGTGTGATTAAACTTCAAGAAACATATTTCTTCTACGTATCTATTGCGAAAAATATTATATTTTAGGATATTTCATTTAGTCCTCTCTAACGGGGGAAAATCTAAAACATGTAATAGAACATTCAAACATTTACTTATTTAAGAACAATTATCCTTATCTAGACATTTGTTATCTTAATTTCGAAGAAAAATGCCATCTTCCTAGCGCCATTGACATGAGTCAATGTCAATGTCATGTTTTGGGGTTTTATCTTTCCAGACAAGCGGGATATTAAAACGGGGATCATTTTAAACATTCTCTAAATAGCACTATAAGGATTATAGAAGACACGCCTATTGCAGGTACCAGCATTCATGGATCGGTGTCGAGCTTATTATGCGGTTAACGGCATAGAACAACCGATATGTGAAATTGAACCAAAAATCATACT
The DNA here is from genome assembly GCA_951213105.1 of Amaurobius ferox. NCBI lineage: Eukaryota > Metazoa > Arthropoda > Arachnida > Araneae > Amaurobiidae > Amaurobius > Amaurobius ferox. The sequence goes on from OX578135.1 coordinate 16,613,919, forward strand.
ATAAAACACAATTTCGTGGAGCTTCTATGGGAACTGAAAATTTCAGTCATTCCACGTGGCTGGCAAAAAATTCGTTTACAATTTAGCTCATGCCACACGAAGTTGCAAAGGCAAAGTTCAGAAACCACAAAACCCGCCTATATGCGGCATTCTCCAAAACATGGAAGGAATGCCCATTACAGGTGTGTTTTGTGTTTTATGAGCTATTTCGTATTATGAACTATTATGTTTTAGAACTGGATTTCTGATCATGTTCACTGTTAGAACATATATGCCCCACTACGTAGTTCTTTAAAATTGATCAACTGCAGCACTGAGTTTTATTTCTAGATTGCGGCAGCACCGATAGAATCATATTATTCGTTTTTGTTTTCAGCAAAGTTAATATTTCAATATATTTTTCTTAGTTGTTTACGTGAGTAAAACTCAATTATTATAAATTATATTATTTTTTAGCTATATATGTGTGACAAATGCTCATTGCTAAAATTTTGGTCTGCAAGACATCGGAAAAAGTAAAGCAGACAATAAAACCCAACTTCTTTAGATTTAAATGACACTGTAGGTATTCTTATAGATACTAAGCAAAAATTCGCCGGAAAATCGAGGCAGACCCAGTTCTACAAATACTCTGGATGGAGAGGGGGTGGGAGTGGGCTGGTGTAGAAAAAAAGATCAGTATCAAAAATCATTGGCTTTAAAAATAAAAGATTTGCCACTAACTGGAATTTGAAATATCATGGGGTAGAAGTAAATTTTGTGCAATGAGCAAACGCGATCCTCGAGAACATTCACAGTTCTCGTTGATAAGTACAACATAAAGGTTTTTAAATTCACACACGAAGAAAATAAAGTATACTAAATAAATAATAACATGAAAACCTCCCATAAAATGTATACGGAGCAATTAACCCAAAGAGTTTTGACAACTGGCTCTCAGTCGGGTCAAATTGGGACAATTTTTTGTTGTCTCAATTTAAATAAATTAGTTACCACTAATATATATATATATATATATATATATATATATATATATATATATATATATATATATATATATATATATATATATATATATATATATGAAAGTCCGATTTCTATTAGATAAGAGAAACGAAACTATAAAACGCTGAGACAGCTATCTCTCTTGTAACCTATTTTTATTGCATAAAACCCATTGTTTTTATGGAGCTTTAACAGCGTTTTACCTCGAATCAAGGTCTTATCTTCTTTCATACAGGATATCTCCTAAACAACTTATTAAAATAACTAAAATATTTGAAAAGTCGTATGATAGTATAAAAATGCTTTAATTGAACTCTTGTGTTTTATTTCAGCCAGTAAGTAACAAAATGTTTATTTTATTAAAGAAAACATGTTAAATTAAAAAAAAAACCGTGTCATTTTATTCAGTTACCTAAATCCTGTTAAAATAAAGTACTAAATAATTGTAATCAGTCAATATTTAGACAATTAAAAACTGGTGAATTTTTCATTTAGATGGGGCTCTTATTTATATTGAGATGTTCCAAAATAGATTCTCTGCAAATTTAGTCTGCAAGAAAATAGTGATTTACAAAAATCACGTTAATACATTTAAATGTATGTGAGTAAATGTATTCAAATGCATATGCTAACTTTAAGCAAATTTTCCTATTGTTAAACAAATAGGCTTTATTAGGTTTTTATTAAATAGGGTTTATTAGGTTTACGCATTTTTGCCAATCAGCTGATCTATCAAAATTACAACCTTAAATCAAATTTTGAATATTTTTGAATGTTAAAGGTGTTCTAACCCCCCACCCCCACCCGTCCATCAACACTTCGAGACTGGAAACATTCTAGTGAACCACTGTGTGCCATCAAATATATGACTAAGTAACAACTTGCAATAAGTATTAAATTGTTGCGATCATAAAGCGCTAGTATGCATAAATATTGCTTTATATATTATTCATGTTCTTTCTATATAACGATTGCTTTCTATAAAACCACACTCCTGCTTACATGATTTATGAATTCACACCGAGGCGCACAATTTAAATAATGTCATTGCTTGGCTGATTTACACACATTTGGAATTCCAGCGGAACTCAAGGTTTATTGGCATTAACAAACTTTATGAGAGCGACAGTTATATCAATGGATATAATCATAATGGTTCCAGTGTTTCTCGGCTCAAATTTAACTCAGATGCTCTAGTATAATATTTATGTAGCATATGCTTTCATGATTAAAGTATTTCACTATTATAACTAAAATGATGGGTTGTGGCACGCGCATAAATTGTTAAAATCATAAAAATAAATAAAATGTATTTACATTTTGTTACAAATCTATATTAATGGGTTAACTATCCAAATAGTGTTGTTTTTCAGTCGTTAAGAACTCAACACAAGTGTTCAAGCGTTCTGGTTGATGCGTGTTGGGCTCTGACAGTGTGCAGTTCGCGATTAATAGAAGGACTCCTTACGAAGCCTGTAGACCTTACTTAACAATCATCTCCATTATGTCACTAGTACTGTAGTAATTTAAAGGCGTAGACGCCACGGATAACTTCACTAAATTCGTTACAAGTCCTGGGAGGGGGGAGGGGTAGATTAAATTGAATGAAGTCGGTTGTACTTCCCCTAATCAGTGAGGAATATGGCAAGATAATTTTGATCTTAGTTCTAAAGTACAAATAATGGGGTGATATGAAGAGAGGTCGTGCATATAGAATCCATAAGCGATATTACTAGTGACCGCAAAATCCAACACCTTGTCTAAACGAGTATGGTCGGTCTGTCGGCGTAACAATGTCGTACTCATTAGTCCATTTTTTGAGTTTGATTCCACGATTTTTATTTATCCTGACTTGCCAAAATTTCTGAGATCTGATGTAAAAAAAAATCAGTCCGATGATTTGCCTACAACCCGCTACAACCTTCTTTTAATAAATTGCACCTACCACAATTTTGAATCAAAAATTGTTCATCTTAAGATTTTGAAAAAACAACATCTGATGTGGCCAGCACATGGCTTTCCTTATATAATGCAATGAATTTACTCCTGTGACAGTGAAAACTGATGTATAAGATTGTAAAGAACCTTTCCCCAACCGGGCATAGAACCTGGATCTACAAGCAGGCCACGCGACTCTCTACCGTTGAGCTACTGCGGACAAAATTGCAATTCTTATTGTCGAAATGGATGTATGAGATCCATGGCACACTGTATTTAACGTTGAATTGAACATTTCTAGCTTTTCCGGATAACAACATGCAAACTGTTTCGTACCTAATTAACTTATATTGCACGCAACTCTAAATTCATAATTATCAATATTCTTTTCATCCTCAATAAGCAATATAGTACTTATATTAAAATATGTAAATAATAAATTCATTAAATAAGCGTTATTTTCATTAATTTGGCGTCATTTTTGCAATTTTAATGATATACTCGACAATCTGAAGCTAAATATTGATAAGTTGCCGATATGTCATTAGATTATTCACCAAGTTCGTCAATATCGCCAAGTGTTGCAGACAAATGGAGAGAAGAGCTTTCTAATAGGAGTATATTAAAAGGTATGCCCGTCATATGACGGATTAAAAATCTGCAAAACATTATATCCTATTTAGCATCATTTTTATCAATTTAGCGATATTTTTTATCAATTTCGAAGCAATTTCGTTAATTTTTCAATATTCAAAAAGTTCCCAAGCTGGCGACACTCCGCTAAAGATATTGAGTTTTCATCAATTAGTCGTGATTTTCATTGATTTAGCTCCATTTTTATCAATTTGACGAAATTTTCGTTTATTTGGCAAAATTTAAAAAAGTCGCCAAGTGGCAACATTCCTTGAAATTTGTTGCTAAAATACCGCCAAGAGTTATGGACGAAGAAATAGATTATTCTTATAGTCGATAAAATACTAATGGCGTCTAAATACCCAAAGTACAGGGTGAGTTTATAGACGCGCACATCAAAGTTTAACTGTCCGTAAAAGTACCAGTATGAGAATTCAACTTAACGGAAAGTATTACAGAGATTATTTGAAATGTTACCTTTTATTTTCCGCAGACAAACTTTAGGTGTTACAATAAATGTTGGAAATGACGTCATGTTTCGCGAATGCAAAAGTGTGTTCGTTTTATCAGATTTCGTGAGACTCTGTGGAACATGGCAGTATTGATGTTGAAATGGCTGCTGTAATGTTCGTTTTCAGCTCAACAATCTGTGTGAATTATTCACGTAAACCATATTTTTCAGATACCCTCTTAGAAAAAAATCAGGGGTGATAAATCTGGGGGAGCGAGGAGGCCGCAATCCCCGGGAAATTAAGCACTCATCGAAAAAATCAGTTAAAAGATGTTGTTTGATGTGTGACAAGCCGCACCGTCCTGCTGGAACCAGCAGTAACGTTCAACAACTTCCAGCAGTGAAATGAACTTTAATGTCCGCGACTTTGAACTGACCCTGTATATATTCGCATGATTGGAACGCGCTAGATCCAAGTAAAGGATGTCAAGAAATTTATCGCATTATGTTACATTTGAAAAGTGAACGTATTTCACAATAATTAAGATTTTTTTTTATGTGACATTTTGATAAATTTATTTGGAAACTTTGCAATATCTTGAGAACGATTAGTGCCAGCGTTCTAAAGTTTATGTCAATCGTCTTCTAATGAAAAATAACATACGGAATTATGTATTTGCGTAACTTTATTGAACGTTTTGAGTTTTTGATGATTTTTCAAAATTTCATTTGAAAATTTTGATGGTTCTGAACATTCGATTGTGTTTAAAAACAAAAGGCTTCCAGTATTCACGGATTGCAATTTGTGTACCAAATTTCGTTCGAACTGCTCCAGTTGTTTGTGAGATATCGTATCCACAGTCTCACTGACACACACACAGACATCACCTTAAAAACTTTTGATTCGTGTTCAGGCAGTCTTGCTTTTGTCGAGATGTTATTGATGAAAGTTATGATGTTATTGATGTTATAAAGATGTTATTGATGATGTTATTGATTTTGACGAGATGTTATTGACGAAAGCGGCGGCACTCAAAAACCATTAGGCATTGGTGCTGCACGTCATGTTTGCTTGCTATTGATGAAAACGTTGAATCACAAAGGCAGAGATTTAATCTCGGAAGCCACAAGGTCTTGTTTCTAAGGCATTTGGATCAACAGAATCTCAGGCGCAGCGTTAGTTTTGGTTCTCACTTCATATGATGAAAATGAAGTCTTACTAAGAGCGTTTTGATCTCAAGAAGGAATCTTAAATGATGGTATTTTCAGCAAAAAAATATGCAGGATACCCATTTGAATTTGTTAGTTACGATTCTTAAATCAAAATCTTAAATATTAAACAATGTTTACCAGATATAAATTAAATCTGTCTTCATGTTTTATATATAATAATATTATACATGTTCACTTCCCCAAAAATACATCAGTGAATATTCAATTATCAAACTTATCAGATGTAAACTAAAGCAGTCTTCATGTTTTACATATAACAATGCTATTTATGTTCATCTGCTAAAATGATGAAAACACCATAGCAATACATAAGAATAAAATTAATATTCAATTGACTGCACACAAGGGTATGAAATTTATCAAAGCTCATTCTTGTGAGCGCACACACATTCTTGTGGGTTGGTTAAAAAATATATTTTCTTTTTTAAAGATTGTACCTGCTAAAATCATTTGTGACCTCAAAGCTTGGTGACATTGATTTAATTTTTTTTGTAATATCACAATCCTCATTTGACATTTGATGGCAAGCATTTTTTCCAGTTTGACGATCCTCTCTACATATCTTTTTTTTTTTTCGACCACCTCCTCTTCCAAAAAATTGTGACTTCATTTTTTTTATGAGAGCTGATTATATTTATCCGATCTGTAAATTTACTACGGTATTTAAAACTGTTTAGAAGCTCTCTGGCTCCACAAGCAGCAAATCAAGTGGGGAGCAGTGTCCCGAGAAAATGTAATTTTACTCTTTCAGACTTGTGAAAAAATAGTGCAGCAACATTTATTTATTTCAGCAACATTCTTTGATTTTGTGAAAGTAAAATAAAATGCACGTAATGAAATGTAAAAGCCGAGATGATATAAAATTGACAAAATATTAGTACAAATATTTTGTTTGATTACTGTTTGGAGGGTACTGTACGTAATTTTGGGCGACGAAAATATTGAGACCAACCCCATAACTCCAATTTTGAGATATTTCATTTATTTATTTTTTTTTTTCGAAATTTTTTCTGAGCCACTTTTAAATATGGTCAATGACCAAATGAAAACGAAAATTAGACTTAAAATTACAAATTTAATGTAATTCCAAATAATTATTTATTTATTTTTTATTTATTTATTTAAAAGAATGCAAGCTACAGTACAAAGTCACAGTAACAGCGTGCAAGATAAAATACAAGACAAAATATACAGATTAAAATATAATAAAATACGTTAAAATGCAAACTATGGACAGCAAATGTGTTTTAAAAGCATGTGAATATAAATAAAAACATTAAAATATAGAATATTTGCAAGAAATGATTTTTAAAAGCAATTTGCTATGAATAAAAAATATAAAGCTTATCAGAGAATGTGTTTAAAGTTTACAGAAATTATTAATCGCACAATAACACCAATATTTATTTGTACCAAAATTCATTTCAGCCAATACACTCATGCTCCTGGTAAAATGGTAAATACGTATAAATTTATTCAATGAAACTAAGTGTAATGAATTACGAAAAAAATAAAGATAAATTAATTCGATTCTATATGGTAAGTACTGAGCAGCCATAGCAGAGATTTTTACTTTCTGTACGACAAAATTTTAACTCACTCTTGCGTCTCAGTATGACACAAAGAGTTAAAATTTTGTCATACTGAAAGTAAAAGGATGGTTCATGACACAGGAATCATGTGACACAGGAATCATGTGACACAAGTCTTGTGTCACTGGCTAACGCCCTAGCGGCAGAAACGTTTCTTACTTTGACAGGAATTGTTGAGCTCTATAAGAGTCCTACTCATGAATGGTTGGTTCTTTTTGTCTCCGAAAATGGTTGAATAAAATACATACATTTATTTTAATCCACTCTTGAAAACATGTTTTTATATTTATCAATATATAGATAAGATCAAATTAATATATTAATTCATTCCAGTATTTATTTAACGTATTCTTGAAAATAAATAACTCATAAGACGCCATGCTATGTAATTACCACTGGCCCTAGGTCAGCTTGGAGTACGGAAACCTTTAGTCTACTAATGATGGTTAAACATTTATTCAAGAGGCGAAATCACTCGATGCATATTTATAATATTATGGATCTCATGAATCATTAATAAAAGCGTTGGACTGCTTCAATAGTATGCTCACTTATTAATAAGAGAAAGGAATAGTATACAGCACTGAGTATTTAATAACGTAATTCCCCAGACGAACACTGTAAAGACTGCGTTTGTATTAATATTAAATGAGCACTACTTAGCCTGTTATTAAGAAATAAAGTAGATGGGTTTTGAAATGCATTCTTAACTAATTAATTAAAGTAATTTTCCGTTTTAATACGCACATTTTAACTTTAGGATTACAGGATATCATGGGAGGGAAGGTTTTTAGATCTGTGCGGACAAGGCGCTGCTAAAATGTAGGATTTAAGTGTACCAGGATGGCTATTATAATTTTCTCTAGAGGGCGGCAAATGAACTAGTAGCGTAAATAGAACGGATACACGTCAATATTAATAAACTTTTAAATTAAAGACAACCAAAATAGGTTTAAAAAGTCATTTAATAAAACTCCTTCCTCGAAGTACATAAATTTACAAAGCCGAAGTGCTCTCTGGGATTACCCTGCCCTTCATCAGTGGTGAAGTGAGAAATACAGTGCCAACAAATGCTTACATATATGACAAATAGGCACGCAAATGTAAATATTGAGTTCTGATTTGGCGTGTATGTAAGCATTTGTTGCCACTGTATTTCTCACTTCGCCACTGATGAAGGGCAGGGTGATGCCAGAGAGCACTTCGGCTTTGTAAATTTATGTACGTCGAGGAAGGAGTTTTATTAAATGACTTTTTAAACTTATTTTGGTTGTCTTTAATTTAAAAGAACAAGTAGAAGTTTTGAACGAACACATATTTTAAATTGATATTAAGATAATGTGGAAATGTAACATGACAATGAGGACCGTATACAATATCCATCAGTAACAGACAGTACATCCTTAGCCATTGTGAAATCTTCCGCCAATTCCAAATCAGCGAATACATACAATACGCTGACAAGTAACCGCAGTAGTGACAAAGGATGAGAATGGAAGCCTAGTGGTTGAAAGAGAAGAAGGAAGGTTTACAAGTGCATCTTATTCTCATCAGACGACGCACCAGATAGATGTAAAAAAAAAACCATAACACAGAAGTAATTTTAAATTTTGCCATTTTTTAAGTCATCGCAATGGACCTTCTCGCACTTCAATAGAGATGCAAACTTCTCTTGTTTAGGTGCAGATCCATTTTAAAGAGGGGTGAGCAGTATGCATATAATGGATAAGTTTCTGACATTCGGGAGAAAACTTCCGAAGATTTAGAGGTTTTAATTTTTTTTCTTTCTCGTTTATTTTGTTTTGTTTTTTGCTAATAGCGTATATGGCGAATTGAGTAGTAATGGGCTTTTATTTACGACCCGGGCAAAGCCGTGTAATTCGCCCTAGTATTTTTATATAAATAATATTATTATTCGCAGAATTATCATATTTTGTCAAAATAGTCTCGAATACCAATCTGATAAATCACCCAAATATTATGATCATTCTTAAAAGCAGTTATATCGAGCACTATCTAATATCGAGATAAAATACTACTGCCATCCTTAATACAGACGGCTATCTTCCTTGCAATCATCGCCCACTATAGCTAAGGAAATCTTTCCAACTTGATTTCGGAAGATTTGTATTTCACTACCTCTACCATGTAAGTTGTGGGAAATTATTATGGAAAGATAATAGTATTTACCTCTTTCTTTTATTGCTGACTTCCTTGTTTTGCAGAAGATTGAATGTCTGGCGGATTCAACATTTTTTTATAAAGAGGAGGTAAAATTAGCTGGCAGTTTTATTGCACAGAAATTGGTTTTCGCTAACTCAGTTTTAAGAAATTTTTAGAATAATTAAATAAAATACAGTGTGAAACTTGTAGAAAAACAAAAAGAATAATATATATATTCATATTATTCATAGATTCATTTTTTCCCAAGTCCTGCCATGGTCTACTTTTCTGCTCTTTCGTGTTACATTTTGCTTACATCATCCATTAACTAATGAAAGTTGAATTCAATGCGTGTTATATATATTGTTCTGATCTTTAATTATGGTCTGATATTTCCATTAAAATTTGGGGCCCAGAGTGGCGGCCCCAGAGGCCCGTGCGTTAATCAGGCCCTGATGACCGGCTGTCTTTCAGGACTTTTTGGACAGGGGAGGGGAGGGGAGGATGAATGAAACTTTAGGGGGTGGGAATTTTTTTTATTTTCCCCATATAAATATATTTAAATGATGTCCAATAAATAGAAACTAAATGTTTATATAAAACGTCTCCAGGAGGATTTCGCCCCCCCCCCCCTCTGGAAGTATGTCTAAAAGAAGCACTGCTGGTGACGCATTACATGTAAAGCATCACATGTATAAAGCAAGATATTTGGAAATGAGAAATTTAAATCAGGCTATCAGGCAGTAAATAATTATAGATGCCTTAACAACTATGCCTAGATTTAATCCCAACAAAAGCCAATTATAACACATTTCGTCATTAAAATTTAACATTAAATTTTCCAAAAGGAACTATTAGCATTTAGGAGATGTACAATCTAATCACTGACTCAACTAATTAAATGACAAATCTTAAAAACCGGATTTAAACGTCCCATTATTAAAAACCATCCTACAGAAGTACAACAAATAATTTTAAGCCAGAGCGTTTTCGAACATCTTCATGCTCTTCCTCAGCAGCGATAGAATCAGAACAGATACCAACATGCCTAAATACATTCCAATGCCGTCAAGCAAAATTTGCATATTACAAAAATTGCCATCCATACAAAATTGTGAATCCATAAAACAGATTTACAAATATAAAATTACAAATCTCAAAGATAAACATTTAAAAAAACATCAAATACTTTAGAACATTATTATAAATTAAGGTAACTGTGTAAAGGTTTAATACGCACGGCATCGAGAACGAGTCGCCAGGCATAACTTAAGACCTGAACAGAGGATCAAAATTACTAATAGAAGTACGATATAAATAAATAAAAATGGATTCCTAAAGTAAAATAGAGCGGAGGTTATTACAGATGATCAAAAGAAAAGCATTTTCAAAAAGGGGGCGAAAATTATCTTTTGTCACTAATTGGATAAGGGTGGTCATTTGTTTACCATTTTTTACGTCTCTAGCATGTTCAGTCAAACGAATACCAATCGTACGTTTAGTACTACCGATATAAAATTTATAAACATTATTCGGAGAAAGAAGGGGTACAACATTTACCCCCAGCAAGACTTTTAAAGTTAACATTATCCCTAAATTTATCAGTACGGATACGATTGAACATAGTAATAACAGTTGAATGAGCCGGTTTAAAATTAAATTCGGTACAAAAATTGATAAGAAGACGAAAATTTTTAGGATGGTAAGGACAACTAGTTTTAAACGGTAAACGTTCATTGATGGGAATAAGACTAGAATTGGGTTGTAAAAACTTATGATGAATATTAGCAAATATTTTATAAACAAACTCATAAGAGTAACCGGCATCCTGACCGAGTTTAAAAATTAAATCAATTTCACTGCTTAAAGATGTAATAGTGGAACTAACAATAAAGGCGCGATTGAAATATGTATTGAAGGAAGCTTTTTTAGACGAAATGGGGTTTAAAGAATTAGCCGGAATGCACATGTTAGTAAAAGGATGTTTGCGAAAAACTGAAGTTTGAAAATTGAAAGAATTATTTGAAATAATATAATCTAAAAAGGATAAGGAACAGTTGGATTCATGCTCAACAGTAAAATTAATTCAGGGGTAAAAGTTATTGATCATATCTATAAGATTAAAGAGATCCTTTAAACAACGATTCCAAATAATAAACACATCATCAACATAACGTTGCCAAAGGATAGATTTATGGGATAAAAAAGGCAAAACCTCGTTCTCGAGTTCCTGCAAAACAGCTTCAGCAAAAATACCAAAAAATAGGCTACCCATAAGGGCTCCCGAATTTTGTAAGTAAAGATCGCCGCGGAAACCAAAATAATTGGTCTTTGCCGCAATATTCAATGCAGAGGCTATTGCGGTGACAGAAGGGGACTCATAATTATGTAATGAAAGTTTATTGGCTATAATATTAATAGCTTTATCAACGAGAACACTTTGGAATAACGAAACCGCATCGAAACTGTGAACAGTACAATTAGGAACGAAATTGGAACTAAAATGTTATTAATAAACTGTTCAGTAGAATTGATAGAATAAGGATGATTATTAAACAATGGCTTAAGGAACTTTGTCAATTTTTTTTTCAAAAAATAGGTGGGACCGTTACATTTTTAAAAAAAATTATGGGCCACATTGGGTGATTAACTTTATGTAATTTAATTTGGCCGAAAAGTTGCTGTAATTGATGGGAACTGCGAAAAATAGCTAATTTAATATTAGAAGGAAGGTCAATAGACTTCTTAAGTTTGGTGATTTTTGAATTTATAACAGTAATTGGGAATTTTTTAACATTGGTACAATCCATCTCAGCAATACACTTCTGCATTGCTTCTATATAATTAACTCCGTCAATGAGCACAATTTGTTTAGTTTTGTCAACAGATAATATAATTAAATTACTATTGGATTTAAATTTATTAAGTTCAAAAATTTTCAACATGTAAACCATCATTTGAACTAGGAAAGTTATTATCCTTATTTTTACTTTTGAATTTATCACTATTTTGAAAATTGAAAATATAGAAGTACATGACAAACCGTCCACGATCTCTATGTCTGTGATCGACATGAAGTAAAGCTTCTTTAACATGAGGAATTAAGTTGATGATATTATTAGGGACATGCGGATAGGCAAATTTTAAGCCTCTCTCTGAAGCTAAACGTTGCGTAATGGTGATATCCTGTGAAGAATTATTCGCGAAAGGAAAGGGAACAGGAGCTTTTAGTTGATCAAAAATTTTGGTCTAATACTAATAAGTTCCTCACGATTATATTTAAATTTAGGGTGAGCCGAAAAAATGGGGATGTTTTTAGTAGAATTGGGAATGTGGCTAGCACCAAACTGCTGAACATGATTAGTGTAAATAACCTTATTATTTGATTTAGAGGTTCTAAGCCTGTAATTCAAAAAGAAAGTTTTTAGCGTACTGCAATTCTACATTCTTATGGACATAATTTAATCTTAAAAAAATGCGATCAAACAAAGGATCTACAACATCATAGTGTGTACTGGTGACAAGTCCACTATGCTAATAATAGCAATTACGTTTACAAAAATTGATATCACTGCTTAAATTACGAATAGCATTACTAGAAGGACAAATTAAGTTCTACGAATAAGACGATAATCAGAATCATTATTAACATGTTTTTTGATGGAGCAGAAAGGGGGGAACAATGTGAAACCTTTAACAATAATTCAAAAAATTAAGACTACACACACAATAATTCAGTTAGTTTCAATTTAAACTTAAAAAACCTGTTACATGAAAAAGATGTGTGCGATAGCATGGCAACGACGAAGCAAATCGGCTAAAACCGCTTAAAGAAGTGGTTTGGATACATTTAGAGCACTATAATCAAAATAAAATACTTTAAAATATTTTTAAAAACGTATACTATATTAAAATAATACAAAGAGTTAAAATCATTATGCAGATAAATAAGGGTTAAACATTATATCGGGTCAGAAATGAAGTCATTAAATGTAATTAGGGGCATATTTTGTAATAATTTACCAGCATTAGTAAGGTAAAAATTATGCCCAACAGTAATAGCTCGAAAAGCAAAAGGATTTTTATGAAACTTGGGTACCAAAACTAGATATGGAAGGTTATTACTACTATTATTAAAATGGATTTGCTTATATATTGCTGATATTCTATTAGATAAGATTTTAATGTTAGTATTATGTAAATTATAATTAGAATTATTAAGAATGAGTGACTGGAGGGTACTAATATTTACAAATGATAGAGATGTTACTACTAGCTTTATCGACATAAGTAATAACAAGTTTTTTTTTAATTTCCTTTTTGAGTTGAATTAAGTTTATATGACTTATTAATTTTATGAATATTTATATAGTGAATTAAGCATTGCTCTATTAAGATTTTCCAGGGTTTAAAGGCTTTTCAGCTATGAATTTGATATTTATAGCTGGTTTTATAAATAAACTTACTTAAGTCAAATATCAATTCTTTAAAAATTAATTCATGGCTAAATTTAGTAGGTAAACTGTATTTAGTGCCCAGTAACGTAAGTGATCTCAATGTATCATATTTAATAATATTTAGATTTCCCGTTATAATATCTCATGGTGTAAATCAATGTAATCTTGGTATTTATCTAATTACCAGTGGCAGTGAGACTTTTTATCCAATTCATAATTTTTATTAATATCTATTGATTTGTCTATTTGATTGTAATTGAAAATATAACGTCCCATCGGATTATCATATTTAAATGCAATTTTAGGATTTACATGTTTGACTGGAAAGAAATTGGATACTGAATGTAAGATATTAGTAGCCTTCAGATTATTAAGATTATTATATTCAGATCAGTGAAATTAAGTGTACAATATTCGTTTATTTTAGTATATTGTTTAGATTCGTCAATTAAATTTATGTCAATGACGTATAAATAAACATTAAGAATTTTACTTCTAGTAATAAGCAAATCATAGAATAATATATATATATATATATATATATATATATATATATATATATATATATATATATATATATATATATGTATATATATATATATATATATATATATATATATATATATAAACAACTGCAAAGCTTACTCTTTTCCTGCTACGTCTGATTCTACGTCTATGACAGTATTTGCAAACAAAACAGGACTACTCTTACGAAGTCATGGATGGCACCAAAGAATACCGGTAAAAGTTTTATTTTAAATTAAGGAATTGCTCTTATGGTTCAATTTGTATAAAATATTTTGAAATGACAGTATTTGCAAACAAAACAGGACTACTCTTACGAAGTCATGGATGGCACCAAAGAATACCGGTAAAAGTTTTATTTTAAATTAAGGAATTGCTCTTATGGTTCAATTTGTATAAAATATTTTGAAAACATCAATCGCAATCATTCAAAATTGTAAACATAAGTATTTATGTCTTTGAGTTTTCTCGCTTGAGAATCATTCTATTCTTTCCTGGTGAGATTTCGTTCAACGATAACCCTTAGGGGTGAAATTGTAAGCTCAGATCCTCATCTGGTTTCTCTTAAGTTGGCATTACTTATGCTTTTGCATTTTTTTAATTTAGAAGGCCATGCCAATTTTCTTTCATCAGCTTCTGGTCTGATCTCGATATTTTTTTGCTTTTTGGGATCATCTAAACTTTTGCCCTCATCTCACGTCATTTCTCATCAACTATGACTGGTCGTGGTAATCTCTTGAGCACCATAAACTATCACTGCCAATTGCTTGTCCTCCTATCATTTTTCCAGGTGGATCATGTGCACTACATACTCACCAATCCCAAATGCTGTTTACACATTTTTAGAGCAAATTTAAAGCAATATAATCAAGGTTTAAAAGAACAATATTCATTTCTTAAATGTTCTATCTGATGGCCCCTTCTCTGGACTATCATTCTGCATCTTTATTTCAAACATACGATAGCTTTACGCCACTCATAGCTTAAGTTATGAGTGGCACTTTTTTTTACTCCTCTTTCATAGTTTTCCATAGTCCAACCATTGTTTTAGGGCAATACTCCATAAAGCACAATAATTCATTAATGATACACATCAGAGGACTTTGAAGGAATATTATCAAAAGGTATAAGATCTTAATACCAGTATCTTTAGTCATTTTTCAAGAAATGTTAGCAGTAGATGTTAATGAATGACTGGTAACAATATTCTGATGAAGTACTACTCTATTAAGACATTGAGGATAAAGAAATGGAACTTCTTTTTAAATAAAGGAGTTAAAGTTTACCTTGGTACTATGTTGAATTGATTTTAACATTTTTAGACTTTTTTTAACTTTAATTCACCGCTATACGAAAATCCAGCAATAATCATGAATCTTTACAGAAACTTTCTTTTGATTCTTGGAACCAAGATTTTAGGTCATTTTCTCCTTTTTTTGCAATGGATCATTTTTTGTTACAGTCATTTGAATAGGCCCATGCTTCATCAATTGTCACAATATATTTCTGTCTGTTACCTGCTAAATGATTTTCATAAAGACTTCTACTGAGCGTTCTGTGCTCAGCCACATATCTAAGCAAAAGACGGTGAGCATTATGCTTTTAAGCTTTTTAAGATTTAAACCTTTATGTATAGTTATACAGATACTACTGATTTATTTATAAACACCGCAATTGTTCTTCGAGTCTGTGTATTTTCTTATGAGACAAAAGATTTTATTTCTGAATTAGTCGCACATATACGTACCGTCTTTGGGTATTCATTCGTTGTTCTTTTTTCCGGTTTAAAGCAATACTGGATGTTTTTTCCACTTAATATATATATATATATATATATATATATATTTTTTTTTTCAAATGGCTAGGCACTTTGACCTTCGTCATTCGCCTTTATTACAGCAGCCAGAGTGTGAACCATTTAGCCGCCCATTGACGTTGCCCCATGCGCACCAGAGGGGGGCGGATCACATTGCGCCCACAACACAAACCTCCATGCCTTACGTGGGGCTCGAACCCACAACGGGGCGGTCGAGCTTCCACTTAATATTAAACTTGCTTATTTGCATTTAAAAATGAGAATTCTATGGTTTTCACAACGTTTTTCAATTACGGAATAAGAGTATTTTTCTTTGGAAGGAGCAAACACGCATCCTTCAATTCAAAGTTTGTTTACAAACGCCGAAAGTTCTATGCATTATTTGTTTCCCAATCAAATCGTTCTAAAGATGTGTAACCTGCCTCTGTTGCTTATTGATTTTGGATCAAAATCATTCAGTAGCTGCTCATTACACCTTAACAATGCATTTAAAAAATATACATGAATGAAAAATGTTTATGAAAAATCAAAATTAATTAATCCGTTCTATTATATTTCAAAGGATTTCAATTATTCTGCTTTCCTTGCAATATCCACTGATATTAAATACAAGAGGATTCTGTTTGAGTCGCATTTCCTCATTCTGACTCTTAATTGTGAGTTTTTACTTATCTTTAGAGAAGTAAACGAGAAAATATATTTCTTGTGCCAGGTTATAATCCTTTTATCTCTAAGATCTCGTAATATTTTTCTTCGAAGGAAGATTGAAGAGGAGATAAATCTTTTGGGAATGTGAGCAGTCAAAGTGTATTTCGGATATTTCGGCTGTAAAGACCACATGGTTTTAATTAGTTTAAAGACACTGATTCGGAAGTACTAAACTACTATTTTTTAGTGATGGTCTGCGTATTGATATAGCTACTCTAATGTGTATGACCTCATGATACATAAATACATTATATTTACAAAACAGAATGAAAATCTGTGCTTGAGATTTAATAACTTAATTTGCAACGTCACAGATTTAAAATTTATAAAATTAAGGTTTGAATAGCTCACTTCGGCAGGAGTTTAACGGTAGAGCTTTGGCTAGCCAGTACGTATATTGGTGGTTCGAGTCCCGTGTGAGGCATTAAGGTTCTTTATAGGTTTGATCAATTTGTTAATAATATTCCATATGAAACTATCAACTTATCTCATGTTCAACTATTTAATTATACATTTTTGGTCTTTTAAAATGTAGAGGGAGATATCACTCCTGACAGCTAAAATTCGTTCATGTTACAATTTAAGTTCAAAAATGTGTAGATAAGCTGATAATCATATAAACTGAACGGCATGTTTTAATTAGAATCTTTTACTTATTACCTGTACGTTTGTTAAAAAATCTAAAAGATGTTTATATAGTTTAATGGAGCATTTCAGAAAAAAAATAAATGCACTCATGCGTTGAAAGCCTTCCACAAGCTAAACACATATACAAAAATATTTTACACACATATACAAAAATATTTTACAAAATAATTAATATATATAATCATACACGCATAATCATTTACTTACAACTAAATTTATAAATATATTTTTAAAATAAAATTATGATTGGATATGCACATTTTAAAAAATTGAAATATCTACCAAAATAATATACGATTCTTTTCTATTCTTATACACATATTCATTATATAATACCTTGCAAAGTATCAGGATTTTTTCTCCTTTACTTTTTAAACTTTACTTTTTTCCATTACTAATTACTTAGAGTGCGCGCAATGTGAAAAAATGCAGATTTGAGAAAAACCAAGTTCAAAATTTTCAATAAGTGCTGCACATGTGTGTATCCATCAGTTTGGTTCTACAATCCGCACTACCGGAATTATTTTAATATTTTCGTTGAATGAATCAACATACTTCATTTAAATGCTCATTTAAATGATTCAATTAAATGCTTATATAAATGATTCAATTAAATATTTATTTAAGTGATTCAATTAAATGCTTATTCAAATGATTTATGATATGCTCAACGAATTCGTAAAATGGCAGAACCTACATGTTTTAATTAGAATCTTTTACTTATTACCTGTACGTTTGTTAAAAAATCTAAAAGATGTTTATATAGTTTAATGGAGCATTTCAGAAAAAAAATAAATGCACTCATGCGTTGAAAGCCTTCCACAAGCTAAACACATATACAAAAATATTTTACACACATATACAAAAATATTTTACAAAATAATTAATATATATAATCATACACGCATAATCATTTACTTACAACTAAATTTATAAATATATTTTTAAAATAAAATTATGATTGGATATGCACATTTTAAAAAATTGAAATATCTACCAAAATAATATACGATTCTTTTCTATTCTTATACACATATTCATTATATAATACCTTGCAAAGTATCAGGATTTTTTCTCCTTTACTTTTTAAACTTTACTTTTTTCCATTACTAATTACTTAGAGTGCGCGCAATGTGAAAAAATGCAGATTTGAGAAAAACCAAGTTCAAAATTTTCAATAAGTGCTGCACATGTGTGTATCCATCAGTTTGGTTCTACAATCCGCACTACCGGAATTATTTTAATATTTTCGTTGAATGAATCAACATACTTCATTTAAATGCTCATTTAAATGATTCAATTAAATGCTTATATAAATGATTCAATTAAATATTTATTTAAGTGATTCAATTAAATGCTTATTCAAATGATTTATGATATGCTCAACGAATTCGTAAAATGGCAGAACCTACTCTCAAAAGACTGATGCATTTCATAAGTTAATTTGGCCCATGTTGTACAACCCTCTCCAAACGAGTGATGGATCACTTATAAACTATCCTCAGAAATTTCTAGAATTTTCATCTATCTCCGAAAGTAGTGGATATTTTGAAAACGTTCTAGTAGATGAAGGAAAACTTGCTAAAATTCGCTAAGTTAGCGAAATTTCGTAGAATTTAGCACCCATGCCCACAAAGGTCACCATAAGGTATGGCAACTCTAGTTTCATGTAATAGGAATGGCTGCCCGTAAAAGCACTGTCTCCATGTGGGAAGAGCAAAATAATTTTATGTATTCATAATAACTTATTACTTTACAGGAACACCCGTTTGAAACGTCTATTAGAAGCCACACCCGTTTAGAACCAGAAAAAAAAATCCCGACTCCGTATTTACCGTAGGAGAAATCGAGTAGGTTTAAGGGGTACACCAGTATGTTTTAGAGTTACGCAGTAGGTTTAAAGGGTACACCAGTAAGTTTTAGGGTCAAGCACTAGGTTTTATGGGTACGTTATCATAAATGTTTGGAGATCTCTGATCGGACTGACTGAATCTTTGAACTATTATTGGCTCTTTCGTGAGTGTTGCAGACCCAGACCGTCCGACTCGTCCGGGGACATGAGCAGCTGTTTGGACGGCCGTCTTTCGGAACTGTGAAATAATAGTATTTCTAGATCCCCCCCAAAAGCCGTCCCAGGTGACCTAGAAGACTGGAGCTTTGCACACTAATAGTATTGGCAACGAGACGGAACCTAAGCCGAATTTTTGACTTCATATCTCCAAAGACGGTGAACGAGTTTTATTTTTCAAAAATATTTTCAATCTTAAAGAAGCCCGCTAGGTTATATTAAAAGTTGTATCTTTGCATATTTGCATTATCAATCATAGATCAGAACCTAGCGAGGTATTTTTCTATTTCTTTTCCGGGAGTGTACTAAATGCAAGTCGTAAAACCTTCAAGAACCCCTCCAGAAGTCAGTCCCCTGCCAATGTAGAAGACTGAAATTGTACACACAAAAATATCTACTCCACTACAGAATGTAACTGAGCCAATCTTTGCTTAAAGAGACTATTTTCCAGGCTATACATTATCAAACAAAATAAAATACATTAAAACACGTTGCAACCTACATATTTAGGTTAGATGCCTTTTACAGGCTTAAATATCAGTTTAAATATATTTAGGAATGGTGATATATAGAATGACAATTTCTGAAAAATAAGAAATACATTTATTTGGCCCAAAATTACTTAAATATGTGGTTGGATACCTTAACAATCTATTACATGGGATACAGTTAAGTTACTTTTGCGTATTTTGATTATGTATTGTTAGGAGTTGGTTATCTTTCTACGAATAAAATAGAAAATATACTTCTTGAAGAAAGTTGCAATTCCTATATCCTTAAGATCTAATAATATTTTTCTATGGAGAAGTACTGAATTTGGGATAAACCGAAGGAACAATGTTATTTTTTGAAAGGGACTTCAAAAAGCTACCTTTTTAAATTAGTTTTAAGTTAGTTTTAATTCATATATGTCGTGCTATAAAGTAATTTTTACTTTCTCGTACTATATACTACATTACCGATAAAGTTTTGTTTTTCCGGAAATTTTCAAATTCAAAATTTTGATGCCAATTTATGATTCAAGACCTACTGAACACATTTTAACTATTTTTGGAGCGATGTCTGTCTGTCTGTCTGTCTGTCTGCTTGAGGTCGATTTCTTGTGCACACGTCAGCGGCCCAAAATGTTGATGTATTTTTGCGAAACTTTATATCCGGCTTTGTTATAAAAAAAATCTAGAACCAGATAGAATTTTTTTAATTCGAGAGAAAACTTATAAAATATATTCGACATTTTATATTTTTTTAACACGGCAGTATAGGACAAAATTTGACTTAATCATTCATAAAGGGGTTTATTTATGCCTTAACTATCAAGAGACTTTTCAATCATTGTTGTGAAAATTTGCCGCCATACAATTTTTTATTCGTCAGGTCATTAGCCCCCGTCGGTTGACAAATCCCCACCCTACCCCGCAGGGAGGGGGGTGCAATGTCAAGCATAGTATCAGAAAGATTCGTCTTTTTATTCGTAGCGATATGCTAATTGATATTAATGAGGATATAAGTTAAATAACTTGTTTATCTTAATTCAAAATGCAAGATCTTAAATGTACACCTTTCTCGCTATATTAAATATATATATATATTTATTATGATATATATATATATATATATTATATATATATATATATATACTATATCAGTTACAAAACATGGCTTCATTTTATTCGGAGCGTTATGCTAATTGATATTTTCGGGGAGATAAGTTACTTAACATGTTTATCTTAATTCAAAATGCGAGACCAGAATTTTAGACCTTTCTCTCTATACTAAAAAAGTGCTTATTGTGGTAATTTACAATATATATCAGTTGCAAAATATTTCTTCATTTATTATTTATTCTGGTATTTTGCAATATATCCTAGTTATAAAACATTTCTACTTTTTATACGTAGCGTTATGCTAATCATTATTATCAGGGAGATAAGTTAGTCAACATGTTTATCTTAATTCAAAATGTGAGACCAGCATTTTAGAATTTTCTCTCTATATTAAAAAATGAGTTTTATTGCGGTAATTTTTGTATATAAGTTACAAATATTTCTTCATTTAGTATTAATTGTGGTGATTTGCAAGCAATATAAATATCAGTTACAAAACATTTCTTCATTTTATTCGTAGCATTGTGCTAATTGATAATATAAGTTACTTAACATGCTTATATTATCTTAATTTAAAATGTGAGACCAGCATTATAGATCTTTCTCTCTATATTAAACATTAACTGGAGTCGACTCATCTCGACTTTCTCATACCAGAATCCAAATTGTCCCCGTGTTCAAGTGGGTATGTGCACTTTAAATATGTAGGTCAATAAGTCCTTCCGAGAGATTTGTGGTAGGGAAAGGGGGGCACTGTCCCTGTGGATGCAGCCTCCACTGATTTCCTATCTAAATTGGGCGGCACTGTCCCGGTCGTTCAAACAGATACCTTAAACCTCCGGGTACGTCGTACGGGTCGAAAAAGACAAATTTTCAGGGGTCGGAGATAGCCTGGAGGTTAAGGTATTGGGATCGCAGTCAGTCAGTCCGCGTTCAAAATTATATCTGTGTCTATGCAGAGTATGGGTACATTAAATCTGTAGGTCCGAAAGTTCACTTGAGAAGTGATAGGATGGATATTACGGTGCCCACCTCCATTGGGTTGGGACTAAATTGGATGGCTCTGTCCCGACCGTCCAAATAGTTTCTCTACAATTTCGGGTAGGTCGGACTGTCTGGGTACGAAATACCACACAAATTATCATTGACTGACAAGTTTCTGACAAGTTTCTGCAAGACAAGTTTAAATTGCTCTTACGCATTTTGATTATACACTGTCGGTATTCCCTTATCTTTCCAGGAATAAGAAAAAATATATTTCTTGTGTTTGTGTGCGTGCAAAGTTCTAATTCTTTTATCTCTAGAATCTAGTAACATTTTTCTTCGGCGAAAGATTGAGGACGGAGTCTATATATCCTTTGGGAATGTGACCAGGAATAAGAAAGAGCAACGGTGTTCTAGTGGTGGGTCTTTTAGAATCAAACACTTCTGTAATTAGTTTCAGGATCTTGAATCATGTGTACAAAAGAACATTGTTTAAGGGTAAACAACCCGGATATTTTTATTATTATATAAAGTATATTGTTTCTTTTCCTGACATTTCTGCATTTGGAAAAATAATGTTGCAGATAATTCTTGCCCATGTCAGACAGTAGTTGAAAATTGGAGCACTCTGCTTTTAAAGAGAATAATAAAGTAATACAGGGTTTTTACAGTTTTTTAAGGGTGATAGCATTTATTAAAAAAGTTCAAGGATAGAAGAAGGCGACAAAAAGGCGTCAGACATGATGTTATGGCTGGACAACGATTTATAGTGCGATTTATGGACAACGATTTATGGACAACGATTTTGTTATCACGTCTCATAATGTTTGTGGACTTGAGGTGGTGAAGGTGACAGACCCATGAGGAGTCAATTCCGCGGCCATGTGAGATTGCCCTAAGAGATTGTCCTAAGAGATTATCCAATGGAAGGCTGGACCAGGCCCCTCACATATGCCTGAGAGCAACCAGGGCGGAGTTGACAGAAAAGCCTTGTGAAAGAGGTGGAATGAAGAGAAGAGTCGTTTACATTATAGAGATATACTGTTTGAGAAGTTGGTACGTTAACATGTTATAGACACAGAAATTTGAAATTGGCGTATAAGAATGAAGTTTGCGAAATAATATACACGAGTACAGAAAATGTTAAAAATGAACTACAGATCCAAAAAGGGCCGTAGATCACTATGAATTACGGGGCCAACGGCCGTACCGTGCTGAAAACACCGGTTCTCGTTAGATCACCGAAGTCAAGCAGCATCGGGCGCGGTTAGTACTTGGGTGGGTGACCACCTGGGAACACCGCATGTTGTTGGCTCTTTTCGGGCGCGGCAGCCCAGTGGTTTGCGCGCGATTCTCGCCGCTGCCAGAACTGCCGCCGTGTTCATGCGAAGTACGATCACGTTAAACATGTGGGTCCGTAAGTCCTTCCGAGAGGTTGGTGGTAGGGGAAGGAGGGTACGGTCCCTGTGGATGCCTCTCCCACTGGGTTCCGGTCTAAATTGAGTGGCACTTCCCGGCCGTCTAAACAGTTACCTTACACCTTTCTGGTTGGTCGGACGGTCTGGGTCTCAACTATGAATTACATCTTTTGATGACCTACAAGAGACACGATAAACATGTCTATTATCACCTATGAGGGAAAGTAGTTAAAATCTGACTCTTAAGTCACTCCAAAATAAATCTGTATCACATTAAATAACTGCCAGAAAAATACTTTGATAATTAAGATAATAATCCATGATAAGTTAATGGCAAATACTAATGTGAATTTTGATAATAAGAATATTTACAATACAAATAATAATTATAATAAAAATTAAGTTGGAGCAAAACATTTGTCGTTATTTTGTAAATTTAAATATGTCAATGAATGTATTTCAATTAATTTACTTTCAGTTTAACACAGGACGACGCACACTGATGGAATATTACAGCCGCAATGCATATGCTCGGAAATGAAGTCCCCAGAACACGGAATTGAAAATTCTTAATTCCCTTTCAGAATTTGATGCTGACGCCATATCAGTAATTATCCGAACAAAATCTATAACCAATCCTGAGAAATAGATATGTCCATGACAATTTTTAGAGAGAAGAATAAAATTTGATACTGAATCTCACAAGTTATCATCTAAGCTATTCTATTAATTGTCAATCTTGTATAATAGATGTTTCAAGGAAAATGCAAATTTTTGAACGGAAAAAGAAACGGAAGTATAAATTGTGCCCCCCCCCCCTATTCGCATATGGGAGAAAGTGGAACGAGTACACCATCTATAAGTTTTCTGAATTATTATTTTTTTAAATCTGAATTTGATACCTATCATCAAACTAAAAAATGAGTAACTCTAAAAACATATTCTTGGTAAAACCTGCTGCTGTAAAAAGTTTAACTGTACCTTTCTACTTTTAAAAATATTTAAAACTCATAATTGTCTTAGTTCTCGTTAAGTATTTTTAATTTTCTTTATAGTAACTAAAGCGTCTCCCACACTCCACATAATTGAATTTTTAATTTTCTTCTGCGGGAAAATTTAAAATATGAGTAAATTTTTCCATGGAAGTATCTTAAAATACTTTAAATGCATTTTCACGTTAATTTGTGCAGACGCTAAAATAGCTTTTAGATTTGCACTATGGAAGATTAACTTTTCTCTTAAACAAGCATATTTTAGAAGAGTATTATGCATAATTACTGAAAGTAATTAACTTTGTTCTAAAAGCACTTCACATCTTCGGATGGAGGGAATAGCTTACTATGATTTCACTATTGTATTGCAATTTACAAAAATTTAAAAATATATGGAAAATAACTACTTTTCGTGAAATATAGTAAATATAAAGAAAATTAGACTAGAGTGTAGCTAAATTCGTCTTTCGCATACCAGCATCTATTTCTAAGTAACTTTTTTTTTAATTTTACAAAAATTTTTTGAAAAATCGATATCGTGGGTCCAAATGATCATAATTTTAAAGTGTTACCCTTCGCTTTAAAGGACTTGAAAAAATATTTCAATTGATACCATACTTGACAATTTACCACCTGAGGGGGGGGGGGGGGGGTAATGACGCCAAGACCAAAAAGTTGTATCGCAGTTATGAACACAATGATTGAAACTATTAAGTCTTGTAATCACTGCGTCACAAATAAATCATTTTATGCGTAATTATGTCAAATTGTGTTCTATGCCATGTTAAAAAATATAAAATTTCGAAGTTTTCGTTTGAATTAAAAAAAATCATATCCAGTTCAATATTTTTCGATAACAAAGCTGGATAAAAAGTTTTGTGAAAAACCATTAATATGTGTGACCTCTAACGTGTGCACAAGAAATCAACAACAGACAGACGGACATCACACCAAAAATAGTCAAAACATGTTCAGGAGGCTCTAAAACATATATAGGTTTTAAAATCTCAAATTCGAAAGTTTTCGTGAAAGCAATACTTTATACTATATTGCATAGTAGGAGAATATAAATAGTGTGCAGACTCTCAGATTTTGAGCAAGCATGGGAAACCATGATTGCTTATGGTTTTGAGTAACGTTTTGAACAACCATGGTTGCTTTTGGTTTTGGGTAACGTTTTGGGCAACCATGATTGCTTATGGTTTTGGGTAACTTTTGTGCAACCATGATTGTTTATGGTTTTGGGCAACCATGATTGCTTATGGTTTTGGGTAACGTTTTGGGCAACCATGATTACTTATGGTTTTGGATAATGTTTTGAACAACCATGATTGCTTTTGATTTTGGGTAACGTTTTGGGTAAACATGATTGCTTATCGTTTTGGGTAACTTTGTGTAACAATGATTATTTATAGTTTGGGGCAACCACGATTGCTTATAGTTTTGGGAAACGGTTTTGATAACCATGATTGTTTATGATTTTGGGTAACGTTTTGGACAACCATGATTACTTATGGTTTTGGACAACGTTTTGGCAACCACGATTGCTTATGGTTTTGGGTAATGTTTTGAACAACCATGATTGCTTATAGTTTTGGGTAACGTTTTTGGCAACCTGGATTGCTTATGATTTGGGGCAATCAGGATGGCTTATGGTTTTGGGTAACATTTTGGGCAACCAGGATGTTTATGGTTTTGGGTAACTTTTTGGGCAACCATGATTGCTTATGGTTTTGGGTAAAGTTTTGGGCAACCATGATTCTTTATGGTTTTGGGTAACGTTTTGGGCAACTATGAGTAAAACTACTTTTTTTTACTGTAGATACTATATCTAAAGGGAAAGTACTGTGATGTGATGTTAAATATATGGCTATCAAACTTTAGCAGTTCTACATATTTCAAGCACCTTTGAATGCGATTCAACAATTTTTCAATGTTACCTGTGCATCCGCTTGTGTTTGGAATGGAACTATCACGGCTGCCTTTGGTATGGAACATGTTGCTCAGCAGCGCAAATAAATCAAATGTGTTTATACGGCAGAGGAATTTTATAAAGTTGTTTTATTTATATAATACAGAAATAGAAGGAGAAATGCATTTTATTGGAATTTCAAATTTAACTGGATTGGGTGAAGATCACGGGAATTAGTGTGTTATTTTAAATTTTTTTCGTCATCTGTTTTATTTTGACAAATATTTAGAAATTCATATATTACGTTTAGCTAATTGTTAAAATAGAACAAAAGTGATATGAGTCTTCTAATACCATTTTAGCGCTTTTAATTTTACTTATATTGATCTAATTTCATATTTCTTGGGAATTTGTGTACAAGCAATCACAGGACAATTTAGTTTTCATATCTGCCTATAGAGATAATTTTGTATATCTTGAACAGACATTCTTATACTTACTTTTAGGAGAGTTCAATTAAACATTTAATATAATGTGTTTCTACGGCACACGATTTTTATTGAATGTTTTACGACTTAATAAAGAAATGGATATAAAAAGACATTTTATCAACATTTCAGTTTTAACTGGATTGGGTGAAAGATTAAGGGAATTACTGATATTTTCAATTTCACCCTTGGGTCATTTGTTTTATTTTGACAAAGATTTCAAACTCATATATTTTGTTTAGCCCAATTATTGAAACAAAATAAAAGTGATACAGGCATATCTTCTAATACAGTTTTAATGTTTTTAATTTCGCATATTTTGATCCTATTTCATATTTCCTGAAAATTTATTTACGAAAGGGTTCAGGGCGTTTTAGGCTTAAGGTATGCCTGTGAAGTTTACTTTGTTTGGCGAGAACCGAGTTTTTCGGAGAGTTAAATTAAATATTTAATAGATTAAGCTTATACGGCAGACGAATTTTCATTAGTATTTTTTCAATTTAAATAAAGAAATGTATAGAAAATTAATTTTTATCGGAATTTCATTTTTAACGGATGATATCAATTACGGCTTTCAGGTTAACGATTACGGGAATAAATGATTTTGTATAGCGAGAACGGAGATTCTTATACTTCATTTTAGGAGAATTAAACTAAATATTTGAATAGAATACTTTAAACAACGATGCCATTTAGAATACTGAAGGAATTTGTGTCTATTATCTCTGCACGATACCTCAATAATTTTCATTTTGACAGATTTCTTATAAAACTTCAAAACGGAAAACTCCAAATATTAAAATTTTAACCGCGAATTGTGATATTTATATTCCGTATATTTTCCTTATATTCCGCACAAAGACGGGCATAATGCGAGCCTTAAATTATATCATGAATTTTCTGTATGAAATGAAAAATAGAAACATCCTGATATCAAAGAAAAATAAAATCTTAACTTGAAATCTGAAAGAAAGCAGAGGATTATATGAAGGTTGTTAAAGCAGCCTTGTTTTATGTTTCATTTGTTGTATGTTGTCATTGTCTTTGGGATTAACTAGGTGTTTAAATTTAAAACAGGACATCTACAGTTATATTTGTCATAATCCATTGTTCGTTAAATATAATTTTTAATGAGAAATTCAAAATATTTCGTTGTTTAGTTGTAGTAATGGGGAATTGTTTAAAAATATGAACTGTTTCGAATACAAAAACAGCCTCCTTCGTCAAGATTATTGAGACAGATCGGTTACCTTGTAAGGATTAACAATTTTTATTCTCGACTTCTTATTTTTCAAGCTGTGTCTTCCCCGAGGAAAGAAGGGTCTAAATCTAAATAGCAACCGCGCAGATTGAGGACGGTAGAGGGTACTCGCAACCAGGTTATAAAAAAGCGGAGTGCGAAGTTCGAGATGGAGGGAGATGATACGAGTTGGTATGAAGAGTGTGACGTGTGTGGATACAGACGATGGCAGAAAAGGTGAGCCACGCATACATTGCGATTTATTATTTGTAAATTACATTAATACGGTTTATTTTATGATTTCTACAGTTTAAGAATAAACTTATTATTTTTATAAAAAGGTGCCTGTGTGTTCATTCCGTCACCGTTATAACCTCAGCAGAGACATGAGAATATCTGTCATCAGAGCAAATTTTTATATGAGACTCAAAAAGATGTGAATTGCCATTTTGAAAGTAACAATAATTAAAGGAGAAAAATGGGGGTATCAGAGTTGAATGAACAGTGAATGAGTCCTGAATGTTCGTTCAAGACACTATAAAATGCAATTGTGAAAGTATACACCCAAAAGACCTTGCACCTTGCAAAAAAATTGATAAAATATTTTCCCAAACAGGTTCTTTTAACATTATTATCATTGTACTTTCAGATTGACAACGGCTATCTTCCTCATATCGTGCAGATATTTCTATTGCCAGAGATTTTCCTTCATTTACTGAAATGACTGCTGTGAATTCATTCTGACAAAGAATGTATTTTATATACTGAGAACGTTTCATATTTTTATTTCTTTTTTAGAACTATAAGTACAAGCGTATCTATGAGTCATAATTTCATGTGTCAATGCGGTTTATACTTAAATATCCCTGCCAAATTTTATTGGATCATATCAATTTGTTTGATAGATCGCCTACAGAGACTCACAGACATACTACATTCACTCACACACGACAGATACAGAGTGAGAGAGTGAGAGAGAGAGGGGACTAGAGAGACAGCGGGGTGAAGAGGAGAGAGAGTGGGTGAAGAGGAGAGAGGGTGGGTGAGGAGGAAGATAGATAGTGGGTGAAGAAGAGAGAGAGTGGGTGAAGAAGAGAGAGTGGGTGATGAGAAGAGAGAGTGGTTGAAGATGAGAGAGAGAGTGGGTGAAGATGAGAGAGAGGGTGAAGATTAGAGAGAGTGGATGAAGATGAGAGAGTGGATGAAGATGAGAGAGTGGGTGAAGATGAGAGAGTGGGTGAAGATGAGAGAGTGGGTGAAGTTGAGAGAATGGGTGAAGATGAGAGAGTGGGTAAAGATGAGAGAGATTGAAGATGAGAGAGAGAGTGGGTGAAGATGAGAGAGAGTGAAGAGGAGTGACAGTAAAGAAGAGAGAGAGTGAAGAGGAGAGAGAGAGTGAAGAGGAGAGAGAGTAAAGAGAAGAGAAAGAGATTTAAATGTTGTTTATTTTCTACATATATTATGCATTGTTGAGAAAGTAACAATAAGTGAAATGCGATGGACATTAACATTAAAAGCTGTACTCAGACCTAACATTTAAAACAGCGGATATTACCTGAATATTTCAGTAAATTGAGCGTGGACTGGCCAGGCAAAATTCATTGGATCGAATCCCTCGTGATTTCTTCGTTGCATACTAGAACAAATTAACCGCGTTTCCTCGGCCCTTGGAATAAAAAAAAATACTTTTTATTGGAATTGCTAAAGATTTAGAACTCCCTCCCCCTCCCGGAAAGACAGTATATCAAAAAGTCTTTGTTTTACGGCAATTTAAAATTTTTATTGCTAACTTGAGAAGTTATTATCGTAGAAACTGGGGGGGGGGGGGGTTCAGGGAATACTTACAATGCTGGTACGATTTTATATTTATACATTCAAATCTCTATCTGTAAAATTCGAGATTTTAAATTTCTGAATTTTAAATTCTTACTACCAAAGCGCCATCCGTCTGGAATTGCCAGTTTTGCGAGACGCTTATATGATCTTACCGACGTGCCTTCAATGAAATTTGAGCTGCATTTTTCTCTACGCTTTCTATGGTGTTTTTAGTGATCGCAAAAGAAATTCGAGCCTATAAAATAACTAAAAATATTAAAACTTGAGCAACGCATATAAGCACAAATGACACCTCAATGCAGCATACAGCTGTTTCGAGGAAATGTTGGAATCCCTTCGTCAGTGTAAGAAAAGCAACAAACCCGTTGTCCGAAACAGGAATGTTGCACTGGGAATCCGAAATACGAAGGCGATCCAGCGCATCCTCGAAACAGCTGTATGCTGCATTATTGTGTTATTTGTTCTCATATACGTTGCTCAAATTTTTCTTAAACTTCACACAAAGTGTGTTTTATTTATTAACTAAAAACATAATTCCAAATAAAAGAAAGTGATACAGCGGTGCATCTTTTCGGACCCTGAAGTATATGTGTACCAAATTTTATGGTAATACGAAGCTTATATTTCCTGCTACAAATTACACACACACACACATCTTCCTTTATTATGTAAGATATTACGTTTTTTGTACCAGTTTAAAGTTCTATGGTATCTTTGTTGTTTTTAAAATATTTTTATAAACACTTAGTGGCTCACAACTCAAGTAACATGACTAAAATTTCTTGCTTTCGATACCATGGAAAACACATGATCCTTCTAAGAAAGCTTCATTTTAGTGTGTTCTAAAGTATCTGGACATCTTACAAGCTGATGATTATTTTTTTGCTAGCCGTCAAACGAAAGTTGTAAGACATGTCAAACTTTTGTCTTTGCTCCTTTCTTTTTGACAAATACTTATTTTGACACGTTGCAGAGATATCACAGAAGGTGTCATTTACTGTTGACATTGATCACATAGAAAGCAACACATAAAATGTCACTTTGTACTCGTATTTATAAGTTTACCCTGTTCCGCTCCTATGGAATGTGTTTTACGAAATAAATAAATGTATTATTTATAATTATTAAAATGCCGTTTTTGTTTAAATAGCTCTTTAAAAGCTCTACAAGTGTATATAATTGAATTTTGGATCAAACTATTTATTTTTTTTGAAATACTTAAAAATATATCTATCCTAATGCGTTTTGCTTTATCATCATTCTTAATTTCACTCGGAATATCTTCGAATCTATGAGATATAGATATCAATATTAAGTAACAGTAATATGTATGAGGAAATTTATTTTTCTTAATCCATATTTATTTAAAAAAATAACTGTTATAGTTCTCGTGTAATCGTCTCGTGAAGTTGAAGATTGAAAATTTTTCGTTTGTCAAGTTAGAGTAATAACAGAGACTACCAAGATCAATAACTATATTTGCTAACCAAGAGCAATAACCATAAACAATGCGTAAGAATTTATGACTCGTTCATAACTCTATATGTGTATATAATTGGCTTTTGGATCAAAGTTTTAGTTTTTGAAGTGAGTGGTTTTTATCTCGATATTTTAGCATTTTAATCTGGTTTTCTAATAGGTGGGAAAGTTGTATTTAAAATGTTACGATTGTTGCAACTCAGCCTGTTCACTGATTCTTTGGTAAAATACGAGTGCTCAAGCACATGATATTTCGTTTTGTTGTAAAAGGAAGTTGGAAATTAAATGAATTTGGGGATTCTAAAAATCTTTAATGAATTGTGAAGTTTTACAGGATAAATGAAAATATACGTATTCAAATACGTCGTTTGCAGTGTACACTTCGCTGATAAGAGCTTGTGATTTCGTCCCAGTAGCTCAACGGTAGAGCGTCGGCTGGCCAGGTAGAAGATCCAGGGTTCGATTTCCAGTTGGGGCAGCAAGGTTCTCTACAACAGATCCCGAACAAATCAACCCTGTAGATTAGTGCAAAGATGCCGGAGATCTGAAGACCCTAGACCGTGCGACTCACAGTGGGTTTAGAGTAGCTCTCTGCACAGCCGGGAAAGGATACCTCCTGCACTCAAGAGGCACCCAAGGTCTACCATCCCGCCAAACGAACTTTTATTTAGGTCTAAAAATATAACAACTGATGAAAAATAGTGTGATTAAACAGTTTTACATTATATTTGAACTTGACAAGTGCGTCCATTTTACAAAAATGGGAAAAGGTTATTGCGAATATAGATAAAAAGATCACTGAAAAATAAAATTTAGAGTGAGATATAATAACATAATGAAAAATAGATTAAAATTAAAGAAACTAATACAATTTTAAAAGTAAAGTTTAGAAAATATATAAAAAGAAAATATATGAAAAGGAAAACAAAATTCATATGAAAAACAAAAACAGAAATTCAGAATAAAATTTAGAAAAGAAAAATAAGAAAAAATACAAATAAAAAGGGTCAAAAGAAAAAGAAAGATCCAAGAAAATAAGAACAGTTAACATAGCTTTTTTTTCTATGATTTTACCAAGAGTAGGAAGGAGACAAATAGGCCTACAGGAGGATAAATTAGAAGAGTCCCTACCAGGTTTTAAAAGAAAAAAAAATCGCATTTCTGAGGCAGGCCGGAAAGTAACAAAATTTAAAGCATAAGTTAAATAATTTTAAAAAGAAATTCGGATTAAATTTATAAAGATCTTTCCAAATTTTGAAATCTAAATTATCGAGCCCAGAAGCTTTTCCATTTTTAAGATTGTTAAAGACTGAATACAACTCTGAATGAGAAAGAACCCCAACCCACCATCAGGAATTGAGTGAAAAGTCAAAATTGGGATAATCATTAATGCAATGGTTTAAAAGACGGGTCATTTTTTCGGAGTAACTAAGGTTAGGGCTATCCTGAAATATATATGTAGTGATGTCGGAAAGTCTGAAAATGACCCTATTACGACTAGTACGGATTCAATGGACTCTGGGATACTGAGCATCGATTTCAAATTGAGAGGATAACGACCACGCAGGATACTAACTTGATTAAAAATAGTAGTACCAGGAGGGGCTAACCTGCGGTAGAAATAGCAGAAGGTGGTCGGTCAGTCTTATTGTCAGTTCCCCGTCGATCTAGCATTAGAGGGTGGAGAATGCAGAGACCACTTCGATGATAAGAGCTTGCAATGTCGTCCCAATAACTCAACGGTTGAACATCAGCTGGCCAGTTCGGAGATCCAGGGTTCAATTCCCGGTTGGGGCATCAAGGTTCTTTACAAGTTATCTACCGACAGGCAAGTTAATAAATTAACCTGAATGTAAAATCTCGTCAAATATATTGCATACATTTAATGTATATACCGCAAAGTAAAACAGTAAAAGAATGGGATATTTTGAGGTGAAATCTATTGTCCCAGAAGAAAATGGGACGAAAATTAAAAGCTATAACCAGTTATCGAGTAACGTGTAGTGCTTTGAAATCCTATATACCAAACAAATGAGCTTGAAAAAATCAGATAAATTTATTTAACTTTACAGAAGTATTATTTTATACAATGTTATTCACACAAAACCATTTTAGCTCCATCGGACTGGAGCTACCGCTGATTTTTTATAATCTGGCAGTATTTCTTGTCAGATTTGTATCCTGAAAAAGTCCTTATATATTTCCACTTCGTTGCCGCTATTTTGCAAATAGTACTGTTGACTCCAAAAACGTCTTTATATTTAGTACTTGTAAAAACAGCAATATGATAGCAATAAAGGAAAATGACGTTGCTTATTAGACTGTGAAATAAATAAATTATTTCGGTGTTTAGGGTTAGTAATACGATTTCAATATCATATTCATATAGTCATACTAATGTTCATCTATTTCTTTCTTAGTTTAAGGTTATTTAAAA
This sequence comes from Amaurobius ferox, assembly GCA_951213105.1. NCBI lineage: Eukaryota > Metazoa > Arthropoda > Arachnida > Araneae > Amaurobiidae > Amaurobius > Amaurobius ferox. The sequence goes on from OX578135.1 coordinate 16,647,546, forward strand.
AAGATTTGCTTAAATTGCCGTCTGGTGAACTAGTATAAAGTAAAGCTATTAATTCTGTTCTGTTCCAAATAGTCCCATTATTCAAAATTACATTACTGTTTCATTTATTCTTAAAGATTAACTAAATATTACTTTAATACAAATAATAGCATTTTATATTAAAGGAATTTTAAGCATCATCTATGTGCAGTTACATGGTTCCAAAAATATAGATAATCATCTTTAGAAAAACATTTAATGAGATTTTGAATTTTAAATAAATGTATTTAGACTGTGCAAAATAAAGAAAATTCTAGAAGAAAACGATAAGTATTTAAAATGTATAAATGATTATTTCTGTATTCAAATGCGTGAAAATACATCACAAAAAACAGCTTGTGTTAAACTTTATAATGGATAATTACTGTTCCGTTTCGTGATAATTTGATGTTTCGAATGTTTTATGTTTTCCGCAGTTAATATGATCTTAATTATTATTCTATTTAAACTAAAATTTATTCTACAATTATATTTAGAAAAATATAACTTTCGTATATAAATAGCCATAAAGGAATTTTATTGCCGAATGATGTTTGTTCATAATCAGTAATGTATTGACTAAAAAAACGAAATACTTTCTACTAATAATGCAAATACTTAGAATAAATTCTATTATTTCATGTTTTTGTAACGTAAAAATCATACAGAATCTGCCTGCAGAGCGCGTTTATGAAATCGAGATTCCGCTGACTTTGAATATAACATCATCCATGGAGCGATTTCTAGCCTCTTATACATTGAATGTCGATGGTAGAAAAAATCCTTGCTATATGGTACACTTTTCTAAACCTCTATGGATACCAAGAAATTCAGTCAAACCACGCCGTCGACGTAACATTTCTAAAAGACAAAATTAAAGATGCACAAGACAAAGTTCATTCTAAAAATTAAATTTATTAATTGGTGGCAAATGGTTCTAAGTGATGCACATACTTCTTTTTCAGCGCTAACTACTAAGCATTTTTATTTTCTTTTGCATACTTATTTCGTACAGCCATGGGAATTTTAGGAAAAAATGGAAATGACATCCTCAAAACCGGAAAAATAAATCTATAGTAAACCCCTAACCCCTGGAACGTCTGTGCTGAATGCATATCAGTCACCAACTAAACTCTTACCTGAGAGAAATAAACTCGGAGGAAACTTTATGAAGTGGAATTTCTTAGTAAACTCTTTACCTTCCCCAGAGATCGATACAGAATTCGTATCAGATATATCCAGGCTCAATCTATAGCCAATTTTAAGAAATAGATTTGCGGTGCAAAAAACAGAGTTGGATTTATAGTTTTAAATGAATTTTGTGGATTGAATTATTAATTTTGATTAAAGTGGTCATGAATCGTAACATTTGTACATTGATACCATGGATACCATTGATAAAACCCACCATTACTTCTTTGCACTAGTTCCTTAACATAATCACAGAATTATATTTGTTGACGTTCCTCCTTGCAGCCACATCATTTGGCCTGGGATTCAGGTACGCCATCCTTGCTCTCACTGGATGCTTCTCAGTGCAATGTCGTATTTGTGTATTATTGGCACTTTCAGTTTCCGATGAAGCTTGATTTAAGTCTTGGCCCTAGGATATTTTGCTTCAACCACACCTGCAATTTGTGTGACATGTATATATTGGGGTCATAATTTTCCTTGCCAAGACTGTTCTAAAACGGTGACAAGAACTCTGCGCTTTGCTTTGTCGTAAACATCAAAAACTTCACATGGTGCCACCTGCCCCAGAAGATATTTTGGAGTGGGCAACCTATAGAACATTTTCGTAAAAATTCGATTTTTCCAAGGGGGGGAGGGGTGTTAGCGAATAATTGACCCGTGTACCAAATTCTAAATCTCTATCTACTTAGGAAGTGCCTAAAAACGCGTGACAGACATACAGACAGACGGACACTTGGCAATTAGTATATATAGATAATTGAGAGAATTAAAGAAATGCCATTGTCGACCCAAACAGTTCAGCGTCGCATTGAAGATATGGCAAAAAATATTGACTCACAGGTCAAAAATGATTTGCTATCTAGTGACGTAATTAGCATTGCACTCGATGAAAGTACCGATGTAAATATTATGGTTAGGCTGGCAATTATTATTATATTTGCATGAACAAATCGCTCGAACATCAAGGAAGAACTATGCGTTCTTGCTGCATTGAATGACACATATTTTCTGTCACGTACAAGAGTTTGCAAGTTTCAAAAATGGGAAAATATTGGATTTAAAAGGTAAATTGTTTTTCATGACAACCGATGATGCTCCAGCTATGATAGGGGAAAATGTTGGATTTGTGAAACTAATTGAAAATGAACGTGGCCGTCCACTTTTATTGTTCCATTGTATCATACACGAAGAAAATTTATTTGCAGAGGCATCTACGCAACAACTTAAGGATGAAATGTAAAAGGTTGTTAAGATCGTAAACATAATAGTAGCACGATCTGCATTAACACACAGGTGCTTCAAAGCTTTTTTGGAGGAAATTAAATCGAAATATGAAGATTCGCTGTTACATGCTGAAGTACGATGGTTAAATCGATGCAAAGTTCTTAAAAGATCTGTAGAGTGCTTTGATGATATACAAATATTTCTTTACGAAATCGGTGAAAATGATGAAGTTTTCATTTTTGGAAAAAATTGGGCTTTGCCATACTGTCCGCGTTCGATTCTATTTTTAAATGCGAGCAAATATTTTCACACATGAAATTTATTTTAAGTAAGGAGCAGATTAACTACCAAAAATTTAGACACTTATATTCGGCTTTAGGTGACTCAATATGAACCAGACTTGACTAAATGGACGTCACAAATTCAGCAGCAGGGGGGCCATTGATAACGAAGAGAAGGCTTATACAGTTCATAAATTATTAATGAACTAAAACTTGATAATTATATTTGTTTTTATAATAATTAGAATTTTAATTTGTTTTATGTTTAGTTTAAAAGCATATTGTAATAATTTTCTCAATAAAATGTATCTTATTATTCCTTAACGGACTGTTTAAAAATGAAAATACCCATTGACCCGAACCGTCTTCTTAATATTCACATTTTGATTGATTTTGACCCGCAGCTAAAAAATGTCATAAACACCTAATATGATGGATGGCGAGTGTATCGTATGGAATTAAGAGTTTTTGCCGGAAGAGCACGCTTCAAGCATCCCTGATCTCAGATCGAACCCTGTTGTGATGATGTCCGTGTGTATCTGTAAGTGTACGAATATCCAACCCTTCCAAAACAATAAAAATAACGCATATGCTTCAATTTGATTATAAGTAAACAGGTAATAAAATGGCGGGGTGCGAGAATAAAAAAAAATCAAAACATTCGTACAAGGTTTCAGATAATAATAGGACATGTTATGGACGATTCACTCAGATAAGCGATGTTTAGATATAAACTATTAGTAACAGATGAAAGGGGTAAAACTTATTTCTATTTTGATTACAATAATCATGGTCGTGGAAATTTACAAGAATATAATGCCGTGCCAATTATAGTGAATGTGCTAAAACATAAACAATGCCAAAGTGAAAGATTTTACAGCGTGGAAGAATTTCATACCGATGGATCTTCGAATCAATGAAATATTTAAACAGATAAATTAACGTATTTTGTAAAGTGTGCAGCCTGTTTTAATTATACAATGCAGATAGCTTCGAATCGTGGGGAAGAGTGTATTTCTTTGAAATATGTCCTGAATCTTTTATGTAAAAATGCTAAAAAAAGATGGCGTGAAAATAAACATTAAAGATTCAGATGATTTTATATACTACTTGTAGGAAATAAATTGATTTTAACCCGCCCTTTAACTTATAGAAATAACTAGAGAAGTAACACTTTGGGTCGAAATGCACCCCTTAAGGTTCTCGCGATCTTAAAAATTACGCGCGTCTTTCCGGAGAAGTGCGATTCCAAGCTATTTTCAAAGTACACGCAGAAAGTATCCATATCGAACAAATTTACACTAAAGCCTCTTTATGGTCGCAACGAGAACTTTTTGAGACGTATTCCTAGTTCGAATCTGTGTGGGTTTAGAATTACCATAAAAAATTGGGGTTGGGTTATTATAAGTTTTTAAAACTGCTTTGCGCACATGGGGGCGAAAACGACATTAAACTATAGCTTAATTCAATTACTAAAAAACAAACTGTATACACCTATTCGACCTAGTAAAACTCAGAACCATTATGACTCAGATACAATGGCTATAAAGACGAGAGCGATAACTGTTCAGAAACACTCGAATCATCAAAAAGTAGCAAATTTAACTGATAAACTTCATAAGCGTTAGTATGTTTTATATTCGATATCCAAAGTAGGTCTACCACAATTGTCATATACTCTAAGATTAGAGATAAAAACCCCAATAGCATACATGGGAGGTACGAAATATTTTCCCCCAAAATGATCGCAATTGCAATATCATTAAATAAAACGAAAAAAAGTGATGTAAACATGATGTACAGCTTGAGAGCACGTATGAAAGAGCCTTTACTCTAATGAATGAACTACCAATATCCGTTGAAGGACTGCCAATATCCATTGGAGTTATAACACAATGCTACAGAAAGAGTCTTAATTACCTTAATACTCCAATAGTGAGAACTTTAATATCTCGACGATCTCTACTTTAATCGGGGCTACTTCGAACGCTGCGAGGGAAATATACAAAATCTGTGTCTGAGTTAGACAGTGGCACGAATTGTCGACCAATAAGATTACGAGTTTTTCAGAAACAATAACTTTATTAATGAAGTTGGGGATTTTATATGCTCGCAATCACGAGGTTATTCAGTGATATGTTTCCAAGAATTTGGTTACTAATGGATGGGGTCGATATGACCGGTCGACGGTTTCAAATATATTCCTGTAGTTTTCGCATATTTAAGTTTGTTAAAATGTGTTGGCAATAGTTACAGAGATAATTTTATGTCGTTTTATCGTCCATTGCTTGCGTAATATCTCCAGGTCTATGTGACTATGTAAACAAAGCGTGTCAGTCTTATTTCCCATGTTAATAATCACTTGATAACGAAAAATTTTAAAATTAAGATGGTACAGCCTACGTGGTTAGAAACCAGTATGTCAATGAAGTATTTTACTGTTCAGCAGTCAGTCAATCAACCTGATATTAACATTCCTTCCAGTTCAAGTAGTCAACAAAATATATCGCCATGTGCAGAATCAAATATTCAACACCGTAGTTGTACATGGGTAATTAACCAACTTGAAAGTTCTTTAACAAATGATCCAAACAACGAACTCTTGCATCGAACTTCGTTATTCAGCATTATTTCCGAAGATGAAGCTAAGACTTGGTGGAAAATAGAACTGGACATTCAAGTGGATGAAGAGGGAAAATATTTTAAATTTTCGATAACTAGAATCGATACAAGTAGTACTCGTAGTTATAAAGTCCTCGTGGATTTTTACGTGGGAATTGTTGATGTTGAAAACATCATACAATTTCCTAAGCGTATTCGCTGTACCTTTAAAACCAGTGACAAGATTTTTAGAAAAGTCGCTAAAACAGATGTGATTTTCAATAACAGAAGTCGTCTGATACCTAAAGGAAATCTTACATTATTTTATGAAATTACAGTATCTAAAGGATTTGAATCACATGATTATTTTACATCAATTGCAAATAAAGGTGTTGCTTATGAACTGAAAGCATTGTCTGAAGATATGAGAAAACTGTTCGAAAGCGGTTTTCATAACGATTTGACACTTTGTGGTGGTGGTGAATCTATAAAATGCCATAAAGCGGTTCTGTGTTCACGTTCACCTACTTTTATTAAAACATTGAAAGATTTTAATGAAAAACATTGTAGAGTTATCAGTATTGAGATGGAGCCAGGAGTACTGTATGCGCTGTTAGAGTATATATACTGTGGGTATGTTAGTTTTTGTCTGAAACGCACTGTACCGTTTGCGTTATACGATGCAGCGAAAAAATATAATCTGCCAGAACTTTTGGAACAATTGGATTTTGCATATAAGGGAGATCGAGAAGTGTTGAAAACCTTTAATGTAATATTTATTTTGAGTGAATTCGAAGACATCGCTAATGTTTCTGTCTACTGTCCATCAAAATGCAGTGCAACTTTTCATGCCAATCAGTGGCGAATAAATTTGAAAATTAATGATAAGGACTTTCCGGGTTATATAGGAATTTATGTAATTCCAAATCACGGACAACGGTTCTCTTGTTATGCTAGGTTCTCGGTGAAAATTTGCCAAGAAGGGAAAGTTCCATACGAACGCAGCAGTAATCTAGAATTTGAAAGTAACAAACCTCGTGGGTTTCAAGAATTCATAGAATATTCCGAGGTTTGTAAGAAATATCTATCTGGAAATAAATTGATTTTGAAATGCACGTTGGATAATATCGTTGACAACAGTATTTTGGGTGTGGTTGATAAATACAACACAAAAAGCCAGTGTAGAGGTAGGCCGATACCTGCAGTAAGCCCTGGAACGAACTTTGTAAATCTTAATCTGAACTTACCTGACAGATGCAGCTTTGCGAGTTCATGCAGAAATGACACGGAATCTGCAGACTCTGTTGCAGACTTCAACAATTTGAGCCTCGGCTCATCTGAAAATACAAGCAGGAAAGACCAAAGAACACATGATCTAGTATCAACAGCAGACTTTCCACTCAATTATAACCTCAATTTACCTTACATGTACAACACGAAGGAATTTGATACAGGTGTATCACTACCTGCTATAAATATTTCTTCATGCTTGAAAAAGCTTTCAAAAGACTTACAAAATCTTGCCAAATTCGAAAATTTCTCCAATGCACGTATCTCCGTATCAAACACAATATTTCCGATTCATTGGTATATGTTTAGGTTCAGAATATCTGTTGATATGGGTGAACTCAAGAAGTTACTTGCAAATGAGGAACCGGAAATGGTGAAACGTTTCATCACTTTCGTTTACACAGCAAACGTTCCAATAGACTGTGCTATTTCACTATACAGCGTTGCATATAACAAGGGGATAAATGGTGTTGAAGAGAAGATTGCAAGTCATTTGAGACATCATTTGAAAAGTGATACCTTATGCCGTTATCTGCTGGATGCCGACAATCAAAGGAACTGGTTGCTAAAATTCGCTTTGATTTATTTTATTCATAAGCATTTTAATTATGAACAGATATCGGATGAATTGCATAAAATAAAACCTGGCTTAACTAGAGACATTGAAAATTTCATTATGCCTCAGACTGAAACAGAAACAGAATCCGATTCTATAAACGATTTCGCAGTGGAAAGTGATTTTTCCGCAAATGAAATAATTAATTCTGTAAATGAAACATATCATTCTGTAAGTGAAACAGATTATTCCGTAAATGAAACCGATTCTTCTGTAAATGACACAGGCAATGGAAATGATTATTCCATAAGTAAAACGGATAAATCAGTAACTGAAACCGATTTTTCTGCATGTGAAACCGATTATGAAGCTGATTGTTCCGTAAATGAAACCGATTCTGAAAATGGTCTGTAAATAATACTGCTTATTTAAATGGATCTAGCTATACAGATGAAAGTGGTGGCTAAGTAAATGACACTTATTCTGTAAATGAAACTAATTGCGTAAGTATAATAGAAGATCCCCATTAATATTCGATATATGGAATCTATATATAGAGAGAGATGATATTCTACATGGATTTTGGCTTTAAAATTTTAAATATTTTTAATTTAAATAAAACTACATCGAAAAATTATTTTTAATATTTTATCGTTAAAAAATAGTATTTAATTTTTACCTATAAACAAATTTATTTTGTGAAATTCTGAATTTATCGGTTTGTATACACTCATAAAATAATTAAAAGGAAACATTTTAAAGTTAGTTTTAATATTGTAAACAAATCCTATTACAGGTTGTTATTTTAAACATATTTTGTTACTTATGTGTTATAAGTATTTCATGGTGTGGTTTGATGCCACAGATTTTAATTACATTTTAAACATTTTATGTATTATTTACGTACTCTGGGACTAAGATTTTCTGGATTATGTGATCCTTCATTTCCATTTATAGTGTTCATGTATTTCCCGCAATTCATGTTTATGTCAATTTTTTAATATATATATAGGCATATATTTTAAACTCATGAATTCTATGATTACATACTCATCTTTTCGATAATTTTTCATTTTTTATAATATGTATCTAATTAATCCACCATTTTTACCCGTTTCTTATAGTTGCATTAAATATACGGAATAATAATGTGGGGTCCTTTTGCCTAAAAATATTTAGACTATTAAATTTATGCAGTTTCATACAAATTCATGCGTACATTTTTATCCTATTAAAGAATTAAAACAATTATATCTTATTTTCTATGTTTACTTTTATATATTGAACAACGGTTAAGAGACACTATCATGTTTTCTTTGATTTTATTTGACCTAATACAATACAGTGGACCAATTTAAAAGTTAAAAGTACTTTTTACAAATAATTTGAACTTTTATATGTATTAGAAGCTATAAACCAAGATCAATTATGCAAAGTTGAAATATCTTATTGAAATCGATCATTTATTGATACTTAGCAACATGATACTTAACAACAACGGCTATTTGCTACTTAACAATATTGACTCTGCTTCTTAGCAACATTGAGTGTTTGCTACTTAGCATCATTGAATGTTTGCTACTTAGCAACATCAACTGTTTGATACTTGACAACATCTAATGTTTGATACTTAGCCACCACAAATTACAACTTTAAAAACATACCTAGACAAGACCTAAACATTCTAGTTTTACTTGATGTGTTTGTGGGGTGGGGTGGGGGGTGGGGGTAAATTCTATTGAATTTCTCCTGTTTATTAATAGGGGTGCATTTGACGTGCAATGCAGTGCCATACACATTATGATGTGATCAAACTGCAATTGCACTCTTATTATATCAATTATTTTAAATGATCAAAAAAGCACTTTTTACATATCAGTTATATGTGTTTCTTTAAATATATTTAAATAAAATATTATTTTTCCAATTGCTAAATGGACACTAAAAATTTCTGTAAAACGTCATTTTCACTCGGCAGAAACTGTTGGGTTTTATAAAGGAAACAATTGACATTCTCGGTGTTACTAATTATTAAACCGCTTAACAAGAGGATGTTAGAAGCCCCAATCTTCAACATTCCTCCCATACCAGACTTTCTAGAACATATACTTTCCAACCGTTTAATGAAATCTCTTCTCATGTAAAACCCTTCGTTTACTATTTCCCAGCCGACCTTCATGAGTGGAATATATAGGCAGTCTTCGGCTGCCTTGGGTGCTCCGTAAATTTGGTTTCCTTTGAAACCTTGAAGACTTTCCAACTGTATCCGAGCTGATTCCCTTGATGGCTTTCAGACAGGCTGATGGTAGTTGCCGTTAAAAACAGATGTCATGTTCATAAAGAAAACTAGAGAACTTAATAATAATCATATCTAGTCGAATCTAATAAGTACAAACATTGACCAAAGAATCGTTAATCTCTATTCAAATATAAAACTTCATCCTTCAGGGAAGTTAGAAATTTTCATCTGGTGCATATTTGTGTAGTACAGACAATATATTAATATTAACTTATGTTGTTCTTAATAGATTAATTTGCTAAACATTTTTGAAAACTTTAAAAATGACTTTTAAGTCTCGCACTTGACTATTTTTCAACGTTCAATTTTTTTTCTCATTTTCCATGTGTAACGCATATCGGATTACACAAAGATAATTTAATAATTATGCTGATTTTTATAAGCATGATTTCTCCGTACTAAGCTGCTTCCATTTTACAGTTCATATTTTACTGCACAATAAAATTTGCAAGTAGATCCCTCATACAAAAGTTCCCCCTTGATTCGAAGTCATTGATATCAGCATTGAAATAAGTCGCAAGATAATGACATGTAACACTAAGTCAGAAAAAAAATGTCTTCTAAGAGCTATAGTGTTCCAAATAAAATTGTATTACAACCTTACTGTAAATGACAACTCGGAAATTGTAATTATTAGTTATCTTTTGGGGTTTTGTTTAACGGTCAGGAACTTGATTATCAATTCATTTACCGATTTAACCACCGAAACATAATACCTTCTTCACTCATCATGAGGCTCAGGTGCACCACAGTGGGTGGATCACATTACTCCGTTAAGCAGCACAATTTAACCTGAAACGCAGTAGAGGACCTCAAAATCCTTCCCCTAACCCATAACTCTGGTATGGATGTTCGGAAATATAGATGTAGCATGTTCATACTCCAAGTACACGCAGGGGAAATTTTGGGGACAGAACACGGGCTCTTGTTGTAACCACTGGACAATCCCGGCCCTCAATTATCCCCATGATAAATTGTGTAAATATTGCTCTATCAGACAGAAAAATTTACTAACTTATCTTACTAATTAAATCCATCAGATCACACTGTGTCGTTATGAAGATTTCCAGAAAGTTAATAAGATTTGCAAAATTGACGTTGTACGTAAAATATTTCAACTCGTTCACGTACATCGTTCATCAAAGTCATCACAATGCAAAATATACATTATTTTCCTTATGGGCAGATATCAAATATCAGACATCAAAACGATACCTCTTGAATACAGACAAAACATCAAAAGTAACACAACTCAAAGTACGAATGCATTTTTTTTCACTTCCCTACAATACATGGTAATGTATGGGAAGAGTAGTGGAATCGTGTCGAATATCGTAACTCTAGTTTTCGACTGACCTACACGTTTTGGGACCTCTAGAACACGAAAACATTATTTTTAGCGTGACGTGTGTGTGTGTGTGTGTGTGTGTGTAATACATATAATCACTCTAACTAAAAAGCTAATGGATGAAATTACATTTTATATGTAAGTCACTTGTGGGTAACCCTGATGCTGATTAGAGTTTGGTACGATTCGGAATAAAAGAACCTGCCTTGTTTTCTGAAATGGCATGTAAACATTGTATGTACACCCTCTAACTAAAAAACTAAGTGACTAAATTTCACAAAATTTGGGTACATAACTCACATGTAGGTTATAGTGGTGCTGATTATATTTTGACACGATTCAGGGGGAAAGAACTTGCGCCTTTTTGCTGCGAAATGGCTCGCAAAAATCACCAACATCTAAAATAAAAAAAACTACGTTTGCTCAAATGCATCCATTAAATGCTTGTTTTATATGTAATGTTTGACAATGAAATTAAGAAGACCAACCTCGTTACTTTAAAACTATTCGTTTTCGAGATATTTTATGTGTTTTTTTTTTCGCATTTGTGCTACGTAGTCTTTGAAAATACACCCCATTACCAAATTAAAACGATAAAATTGATTAAAAGTGCAAATTCAGTATCATTTTGAAATGATTATGCGTATCATTTTATGAAATTAAACTCACTTTAATGAATTATTAAAAAAATAAGAACATTAATTTGAGTCTGCAGGGAAAGTCATGTGCTGTCCACATCAGATAATGTTTTCTTGATGTGGACAGCACAAAATTTAAAAAAAACAGATTTAAAAAGACAGCAAAATTTAAAAAAAATAAAATGAGTTGATCAAAATTACAGTTTGATGATGTACAACAAATTCTAAGTGCAAATATAAATGGTCGAAAATTTTCATTGAAATTTAGAAGCTCCATTTAGAAGCTTATAATCACTTGTAAAAATCGGTTTTATCATCTAAACGATTTTTTGTTGGGATTAAGGGATTTGAAGCAAGCGTGTTGAAGACCGAGATCGTCCGACTCATCCGAAGGCATAGAGCATCCATTTGGACGAACGGTGAAGCAAGGGTGTAACACATCGATTCTTAGTGGCATTTAATATTCTTGATCGACACCAAGCTGCTATCAAAACTTTACTAACACCATGATCAACATAGATATTTGCGGTGCTTTTTCACAGGATGATTCTAGTAATTCCACAAATTTTCAGGTTTTTAATTTCGTCTACAATAATTGTGTCAAGCTGACATGAGAATGATTAAAAATGTTAACCCATTCTTTAATTGATGCGTTATAAATGGATGCGTTATATACCGGAAATAATTGACCCCAGAAAGCCAACTTCACTACATGAAATCCTCACAAATATCAGAATTATTTGTGAAACATTCGGATATGCAACAGTATAAAATTGCCTCAATATATCGATAAGAATTAAACTCAAATTACTGACACTGTGTATCGCAGTGATGATGCATTTTAGACTGCTACTCGACACACAGGTTACAGTGGTACCCAGGTGGACACAGGTAGCCGTGATATGACGGCTAATGGTTTAAAGTCCGTAACGGTTTTATTACATATTTTCCATTATTCTAAGCTTTACATCTTTCATAACTTTTGGGAATTCAAACGAAAAACTTTTAAATTTTTGTGTTTTTGTCTTTATGAAAACTGCATATTTTGGATATTTCGTATCTTAAAGCCAATCGTGGTGAAATTTCATTGATGGCTGTCTGTTATGGGTTAGAGATTTCGCTGTCTCGTCTTTAGTGGTAGAATATTGGTTATTACTTTTCTTATTCCTTTACTTCCCCCAATAGGGTATTACTTTATTATATACATAGTATAATATACATACATAGTCTATACTTTTCCTATTTCCTTATACATAGTAATGTATAAGGAAAAATTTTGTACATAGTATAATGCATAAGGAAAGTATTGCAACGGTGTTGAAAATTCGAATTTGAGTTTTCGACAGGAAAGCACGTTTCAAGCATCCCTGAACTCGAATTGAACGTTTTTGAGGTGATGTCAGTGTGTTTGTGCGTGTGTGTGGAGGTATGTCCATGAGTTTATGGGCACGATATCTCGCAAACAAATAGAGCATTTCGATTAAAATATGGTACAAAATTATAATTAATGAATTCTAAAAATCTATTGATTTTAAATGCAATCAAATATTCAGAATATCTCCAAATTTCTAATGAAATTTGTAGAAATTCATCAAAAAATCTGAGTCGTCAATAATGTTGCATAGATAATCATTTCTTCTGGACCTTTTCATTAGAAAACGATTGATACAACCTTTGGAATGCTAGAACAAACCGTTCTCGACTAATTGCACATTTTAATAAACTAAAAAAATACATATGAACTTAAAACAAGTATTAAATATTGTGAAATATGTTCACATTTCATATGTAATATTATGCGCTAAATTTGTTAACATTAAGTAGCATGTGTAGTTTCAAGGAAGGCGAAATCAAACAACAAAAATGTGGTTTATAGTTTTGTAATTCGAATAACGTGGCTAGTCAAAATAGATAAAATACCTCAGAACTTAATATTCATTAATAATTTAAACCTCAAATCATGTGCGACAAAGTGTTTTGTCACAGCATTAGGATTTCTTTTTCACCAGGACTTTTTTTAGCCAGGACTTTGGTAAAAGGGAGAGGGAGTTAACGTGAATGAGGTGGTTAATTCCTTTTCTTATATACATAATGTATAAGGAAAGTATTGTGACGGGGTCGAAAATTCGAATTCGAGTTTCCGACGGGAGAGCACGTTTCAAGCATCCCTCATCACGAAGCAAACATTTTTGAAGTGATGTCTGTGTCTGTGTGAAAGTGTGTGTGTGTGTGTGTATATGTGTGTGTGTGCCAGTGAGTCTGTGAAGACGATAACTGACGAACAAATAGACCGATTCGAATAAAATTTGGAACAAAATAAATAGCAATCCATAAACACTAGAAGCCTATTGTTTTTATACACAATCGAATGGTCAACCCCCCCCCCCTAATTTTTCGAGTGAAATTTTGAAAAAATCGTCAAAAAATCAAAACCGCTAATAAAGTTACGCAAATAGACATTTCTTATGTAATTTTTCATTAGAAAAGGATTGACATAAATTTTAGAACGCTAATATGAACCGTTCTCGAGATATTGCATATTTTTCAAAAAAATTATCAAAAAATCATATAAAATAAAAAAAAATATATTTCCTATTAAGAAACATGTTCACTTTTCATATGTAATAGCATGTGATGAATTTGTGACATAATTTTCGTGGATCTAGGTCGTTCCATTCATGAAAAAGGATCCTCTGAGTAATACTTTTGTGTTTGAACGCCAATAGTCATTTATCTGCTGTAAGAATAACTAATTTCTCCGTCCATAACGCTTGGCGAGATTTTGGCGGCGAATTTGGCGGAATGTCGCTAACTTGGCGACAATTTAAATTGTTTCCAAATTAACAAAAAATCTCGCCAAATGGATAAAAATAACGCTAAATCAATGAAAATGACGGCTAATTGAAGAAAATTCAATATCTTGGAAAGAATATTAGTATCTACTATAAGAAAAACCTATTTTGTTACTGTAAAAGTAGTAAATTCATTGCATTATATAAGGAAAATCATGTGTTGCCCACGTCAGATTTTTTTTGTTTTCTAATACAGAACCAATAAAGAACGAATTTAAAATTTTCCCCAGCAGGATGTTATCAATCCATCTCCGACAATGACACTGCTTTCAAATGCCCCTACCAGCAAATTATTACCTATAGAGGAATCGAGGTTCTTAATTTTCCAATGGAAAAACGATGACGTCGTTTATAATTTTCACCGGGGGTGTAACTGTGGTACACAAAAAAAGAACTATGCAGCGCGCATATTTAAAAAATTTTATAATGTACATGGTCGTCATCGAAAAGACGTGCATTCCATTGTGCCGCATAATAACCCATCATAAATTCCTTTGTTGGAGTTCCTAAAATAAAATATTGGCATTATACTGCACAATTAACATCATCCATTTTAACTTTTAAATAAACATTATTTATTAAATATTGTGACCTAAAATCCTTATGACCTTTCCTAACAGCTGGTAGGTACATACCTCCTTTGTTATCTTTAGACGCTTGTGGGGGGTCATTGGTTGTTGCACCACCTTATATGTCTGCATACTGACTGATAAAATACACTCTTGGCCTGCATAGCCTCTCACATTTTTTAGAAGACTCTGAATGTGATGGAAATTTTCATTAGAAAAAGATTGACATAAATTTTAGAGCGCTAACATGATCCGTTCTTGCGATATTGCACATTTTTCAAAATATCATCAAAAACTCATATAAAATAAAAAAAATATTTTCTATTGAGAAACATGTTCACTTTTCATATGTAAAACCATGCGATAAATTGGGTGACATCATTTTCGTGGATCTAGCTCGTTCCATTCATAAAAAAAGATACTTTAAGTAATACTTTTGTATTTGAACGCCAATAGTCATGTATTTGCTGTAAGAATAACTTATTTTTCCGTCCATCACGCTTGGCGAGATTTTGTTGACGAATTTGGTGAAATGTCGCCAACAGGGCGACTTTTTAAATGTTGCTAAATTAACGAAAAACTCGTCAAATGGATAAAAATGAAGTTATATCAGTGAAAATGACGACTCATTGACAGAAATTCTATATCTTGGAATGAATATAAGTATCTACTATAAGAATAACATTTTTACTTTCCTTATATGCATAATGTATAAGGAAAGTATTGTGACGGAGTCGAAAATTCGAATTCGAGTTTTCGACGGGAGAGCACGTTTCAGGCATCCCTAATCACGAATCAAACATTTTTGAAGTGATGTCTGTGTGTGTGTGTGTGTGTGTGTGTGTGGGTGGGTGTGTGTGTGTGTGAAAGTATGTGTGTGTGTGTGTGTGTGTGTGTGTGTGTGTGTGTCAGTGAGCCTGTGGAGACGATAACTGACGAACGAATGAACCGATTCGAACCAAATTTGGTACAAAAATCACAATCCGTAAACACTGGAAGCCTATTGTTTTTATACGTAATCGAATGTTCAGAACCCCCTTAAATTTTCGAATGAAATTTTGAAAACATCGTCAAAAAATCAAAACCGCTAATAAAGTTACGCAAATAGACATTTCTTATGTAATTTTTCATTAGAAAGCGATTGGCATAAATTTTAGAACGCTAACAGGAACCGTTCTCGAGATATTGTACATTTTTCAAAAAAATTATGAAAAAGTCCCATAAAAAAAAATTCCTATTGAGAAACATGTTCACTTTTCATATGTAATACCATGCGATAAATTGAGTGACATCATTCTCGTGGATCTAGCTCGTTCCATTCATGAAAATATATACTTTGAATAATACTTTTGTATTTGAACGCCAATAGTCATTTATCTGCTGTAAGAATAATTTTTTTCTTAGTGCATAACGCTTGGCGAGATTTTGGCGACGAATTTGGCGGAATGTCGCCAACTTGGCGACTTTTTTGAAATGTTGCCAAATTAATGAAAATCTCGCCAAATGGATAAAAATGATGCTAAATCAATGAAAATGACGACTAATTGTCGAAAATTCAATATCTTGGAAAGAATATCAGTATCTACTATAAGAAAAACCTATTTTTTTACTGTAAAAGTATAAAATTCATTACATTATATAAGGAAAGTCATGTGTTGCCCACATCAGATTTTTTTAACTGTAAAAGTAGTAAATTCATTGCATTATATAAGGATAGTCATGTGATGCCCACATCAGATTTTTTAAATTATAATTTATTTGTATATGAATTCGCAATTTAAAATTGTTTGTAACTAATCAATATACAGAATTCGCTCAGACTAAGCTGTCCTCTTAACTCTCACGCTTTTACTGCCTAAAATATTTTGAAAATAGCAAAAACTAATTAGCAACAGGATAATGCAGTTTATTACATATGTCAACCGGAACAGAAAACTTGAATAAGTAATTGCAATTGTAACAGAATTATAGGATTTTCTAACCATAACTATCATAGGATTTTACATACACATCTGTAATAATAAATTCTAAAAATTGACTTTTTTAATTTGAAAAGGGAATATATCTTCTTATTTTCATAAACGCTAGCATAACTGATCACAGGAATTTTAATTATACATGTGTAGTCATATAGAATGCTCAATAGAATTCTTTTCGCGCCAAAAAATAACTTCTCCATTCAGCGGCCTTGACAATATCGAACAAGAAATAAAAGTTGAAGAAATTCCTGATTTCTAAGCCACCCACTTTATTTTCTTCAGGACCTGTCTAAGTATTTTTAGAGAACAAATTGCAGGTGGGACATATAAAGGAAAAAGTGAGATTAAATAAAATAAAATAAAAAAAGATGTAGCTTCTCACACGAACTTTTCAGAGCTGATATGTCACGCTTCTCTTATTTGAAACGAAATGAACTTACGGAGTTTTTAATTGAATCTCAGATGGCTTCGTCTTTTTATTTACCTCGATAACAGGGTGTATCATTTTATTGTTAGAACACTTTTCGGCCCAATTGAAAATGCATACGGTTCCGCATGTGCTGATATTAAAAACAAAAAATAATTTTTCCATTCCATTTGTCTAGCATTGTGTCTTAATTTCAATGCAAGTGCTATTTTTCTGAAAGTAATTAACAAATTAAAATCGAATTAAGTACACATTACAAACACAACAAGAACGCAGAAAAACATCACTATTTCAAAATGAGATGAACAATGTATTTAAGTAATAAGAATGTAGCATATAGGTGTTTCAATAAATCCTGGATCTCCGTTAGCGGCAGAGAACCAACAAACCCGAAGTCAAAAAGAAGAAATGGGTTCATATAGAAGAACCAGAGGAGTTTATATACACAAAACCTGGATTAATAGCTTACCTGAGAGAGCCAACCAGAAAGCAGAATGAAGAACATTCAAGCCAATCCGAAAACGAGAAGTATCACACAAGTTGGGCCTGCGCCAGAAAGCAACGGGGATATCCCGACAAAATGAGTCAAATCCGAACAAGAAGAAATGAAACCCAACAAGACGAAATATAAGTTACGCCCACTTCATCTTTTCGACTTCAGGTTTGTTGGTTCCCTTGCTCTGATAAAGAGGATCCAGCGAATCCTCGAAACAGCTGTATGCCGCATTATTTTTTTTATTTTTGCTAAAATAAAAGTTGCTCATGTTTTTCTAATCCTTCCCAAAAAATGTTTTTACTTATTGACGAACATCACAATTTGTCTAGTAAACTGTATCTTACGCAGTACACCCATGCAAATTTCGCACTGGATTGCAATAACTACGAAAATATGCTATTAATGAACTCCTTTGAGTACACTATAGAGTGTTACGTAAAAACATAAATATATAAAAGCACTGTTAGAATATAAAAAATCTTATGTAGGCAGCACAAAACTTTATATAAGACAATGGATTTACCACTTTTACAGAAAAAACAATAGGTTATTCTTATAGTATATACTTATATTCTTTCCAAGATATTGAATTTTCGTTAATTAGTCGTAATTTTCATCGATTTAGCGTCATTTTCATCCATTTGGCGAAATTTTCGTAAATTTGGCAACATTTAAAAAAGTCGCAAAGATGGCGATATTCCGCCAAATTCGACGCCAAAATCTCGCCAAGCGTAATGTACCGAGAAATAAGTTATTCTAATAGCAAATAAATGACTATTGGCGTTCAAATATAAATATATTACTCAAAGTATATTTTCTTATGAATGAAACAGGCTAGATCCACGAGAATGATGTCACCAAATTTATCGCATGATATTACATATGAAAAGTGAACATGTTTCTCAACAGTTAATATATTTTTTTTTAATTTATGGGATTTTTTCATAAATTTATTTGAAAAATGTGCAATATCTCGAGAACGGTTCATGCTAGCGTTCTAAAGCTTATGTCAATCGTTTTCTAAGGAACAATTACATAAGAAATGTCTACTTGTGTAACTTTATGAAAGGTTTTAATTTTTAAATGATTTTTTCAAAATTTCACTCGAAAATTTAGGGGGGTTCTGAGCATTCGATTGCTTATAAAACAATAGGATTCCAGTGTTTACGGATTGTAATTTTTTGTACCAAATTTCGTTCGAATCAGTCCGTTCGTTCGTCAGTTATCGTCTATACAGACTCACTGACACACACACACACACAGACACAGACATCACCTCAAAAATGTTTGATTCGTGATCAGAGATGCTTGAAACGTACTCTCCCGTCGAAAACTCGAATTCGAATTTTCGACCCCGTCACAATACTTTCCTTATACATTATGTATATAAGGAAAGTAAAAATATGATGTGAGCAGCACCTTACTTTTCCTATATAGTGCCCTATTACTTTCCTTATGTACAATAATGTATAAGGAAAGTATTGTGACGGGACGAAAATTCGAATTCGAGTTTTCGACGGGAGAGCTCGTTCCAAGCATCCCTGATCACGAATCGAACATTTTTGAAGTGATGTTTGTGTTTGTCAGTGAATCTGTGGAGACTATAACTGACGTACGAATGGACCGATTCGAATGAAATTTGGTACAAAATCACAATCCGTAAACATTGGAAGCCTATTGTTTTTATGCTAAATTGAATGTTCAGAACACGAATGTTCACAGTTAAAAAGTTCGAATGTTCACAGTTAAAAAATGATATATAAGATCCATGGCACAATGTTTTAACATTGTGCCACGGACTGTGCATTTAGTGCTTTTACTGATGACAACACACAAAATTACTTCGAAGTACCTAATTCACTTATATTTGGTTCAAATGTTACTTGACAAGTATCAATATAGACAGCTTTCACAATGAGCGGTAGAGTCCAAATATTAAAATATTGTAATAATTAATTAATCAATTTAGCATTATATCTGTTAATTTTGGTTCATTTTTACAATTTTGACGACACTTTCGTTAATCTATTGCGACATATCACCAAATTGGCGATATTTTGCTGGTCGCCAAATTCATCAAGTGTATCGCCAAGAGTTGCATGCAGACGGAGAAAAGTCTTTTTCTTATATTAAAATGACTATTTGCGAATTGTTGGTCGTAAAAATACAAATTAATTGCACAACTATCTTCCCACGTGAGTGGTACTAACTAGATCCACGACAAGTGTGTAAACAAATACGTTGAATAATATTGCATGAAATGTGAATATATTTCATGATAGTTAATACTTATTTTTAATTGTATGTAATATTTTAAATACATTTATTATAAAAACTTGCAGTATCTTGGGAGCGGTTTGTGCTAGCATTCTAAAGTGTGCGTGTGTCATTCGTTTTTCAATGACAAATTACACAAGAAATGATTATTTATGTAATTTTATTAAAGGTTCTGATATTTTAAATACTTTTGTCACAATTTCATTAGAAAATTTGGGGAGGGGAGGGGAAAGGGGGAGGGTTCTTCTGAAAATTCTATTTTCGTTTAAAGTCAAAAGGCTTCCAGAATTTAAAGATCATAATATTTGTACTAAATTTCATTCGGAATGTTCCATTCGTTCGTGGTATATCGCTTCTACTGACTTACTTTTTGCAATTAAAAGTAATTTAATGAATTTCCAAAGAAAGAAAGATCAACTGTAGATCAAGTCATGCACTTACCACACCATATATTTATTATAAATGGGAATAATATTCTTTGCAACTTCAAAAATTTCTGTGCAACTTCAAAAAATACTTGACGATTAAAAATCTATCAAACAATTTTTAAAGATGGATTCTGCGCATTCATGAATGAAATGCATATTTAGAATGGTGAATATCAGCACATTTTTCATTCTGGTAGACACAAAATACATATTAAATTACTGGAACTTGAAAGACGATTTGAGACCATTTGTTTTTTACGAGGATTCATTTTTGTGAATTTACACACTCGAACGATTATAATTCATTTCTTCTTTTCCTACATGGTATATAGTATATTGGATAGGGAAAGTATTCTGACGGGATCAAAAATCCATATTCCAGTTTTTGGAGGAAGTGCACGTTTTAAGCATCTCTGACATCTAATTGAACGTTTATTAAGTGATGTGTGTACATGTGTATATATGCTAGTGTGTGTGTGTGTGTGTGTGTACGTTAGTGCTTTAGTTTGTGTGTATGTGCGTTAGTTCTTTAGTGTGTGTGTGTGTGTGTTCGTGCGTTTGTGAATGTGTGTTAGTGCGTTAGTGTGTGCGTGTATGTGAATGATAGTTGTATGTGTATGTTCATGCGTTTGTGTACATGTGTAATAGTGCATGAGTGTGTGAAGGATAGGATGTGTATGTTCGTGTGTTTTTGTATATGTGTATTAGTGCGTTAGTGTGTGTGTGTGAATGATAGGGTATGTGTGTTACTGTGTGTGAATAATAGGATGTATGAGTGATCGTGCGGGTGTGTGTGAGCGATAGTGTGGGTGTGTGTGAGCTATAGTGTGTGCATGTGTGTGTGTTAGGGTGTGTGTGAGATATAGTGTTTGTGTGTGTGTTAGTGTGTGTGTGTGTGCGTGTGTTAGTGTGTGTGTGTTAGTGTGTGTGTGTGTGTGTTAGTGTGTGTGTGCCTGTGTGTGTGAGCATGCTATCTCAGGACCGATTGAAACGTTTCTAAAATAATTTGATGCAATTATTACAATTAATGAATACTGGAACCTTCTTTAATTTATATAAGATGAAAGGTTCGGAACCCCCTCCCCTTCAAATTTTTAAATAAATTTTTGAAAAACCATAAAATATCAGAATTTTCAATATTGATAAATAAAAAATTTGTTCGACGTAATATTTCATATGAAAACAAATGACATAAATTTGAAAATGCTGGCACAACCCGTTCACTATATATTACACTTTTTTCAAATAATAAAAAAATAAATAAAATTTAAAAGAAGTAAGTTTCATTGATAAGGTTCTCTTTCTAGCATGCAATATTATGCAACAAATATGTTAACATCATTCTCATGGTTCGTTCCATTCACCAGAGAAGAAATTTCATGTACTAGTTTTGCATTTTAACGCCCAAGAACAACTAACCATTCGCCAATATTCAATTATTTTACTGGATGTTAATTAAATGCCAATTGATGGAAGACATTGCTAGTGAGTAGGGACAAATCATTCTGTTTTGGACTTATAACTTGACAAATAAAGTATAAGTAAATGTTTGTAGTAAATTTCGCAGAGTCCAATTCAACAATAAGAACTTGCAATTCCTTCCCAGTAGCTCAACGGTAGAGCGTCGGCTGGCCAGTTCGAAGATACAGAGTTTGACTTGTGTGCAACAGCGGCGATACCTTTACGATAGCAGCCGAATAAATCAATCTTGCAGGTTACCGTTTTGATCAATCTTGCAGGTGCAAAGATATCGGAGATATGAAAGTGACCCTAGTACGACTAGTACGGATTCAGTTGATTTTGAGCGTCGATTTTAAATTGAGAGGAATACGACCACGCACGATGTTGACCTGGAGGATGAAAATAGCATCAAAAGGTTAACCTAGGATAAAAACAACAGGAGGTAATCAGTCAGATTGTCAATTACATGTCAATCTGATATTGGAGAGTGGAGAATGTAGCGTCCACTTCGAGAATAAGAGCTTGTAATTTCATAATTTCATCCCAGTAGTTCTGCTGCGGAGCGTTAGCTGGCCCGTTCGAACATCCAAGGGTTTCAATTCCCGGTTGGGGTAGCAAGGTTCTTTATAATTTTGTGAAACGCGAATTATTAAAATATTGACAATATTCAGGGGGTGCTTATTGCGAGACTGTTGATTTTCAACGTGTATTCGGCTAGTATATACTAATTTCCAAGTGTCCATCTGTCTGTCTGTATGTATGTCTGCCACGCTTTTTCAGGCACTTTCCGAATAGATAGAGACTTGCAATTCGGTATACGGCTCGGTCGTTCGATAAAACCCCTTGAAAAAAATCGAATTTCTCGAAAACGTTTTGTAGAGGGGGTGCTCCACACCAAAGCGTTCGAACAGTGAAATGATAGAAAAGTACGCTTTGCGGTAAGATAGAGACTTCAAATTTGGTGTATAGGTAAACCGTTCGAAGGAAAGAAAGTGTGCAATTTCAGATTTCAAATATTTTCTACTTAAGGGGGTGTCGCACACCAAATTGTTCGATTTTCCGAATAAATGAGAAACGGCTCCTTTAAAATTTGATAGAGGCTTGAAATTTGGTATATGGACTAATCATTTGATATAAACAACCAAGACGAATATAGTTTTTAAGGTCGAATATAGTCATTTAAGGCAGTGTTCCAGAGGAAAACGTACGAAAGTTGAATTGAAAAAAAAATCATGCATCGGAATGAGATAGATATTTCAAATTTGGAGTGCTAGTATATAGTTCGGAAGGAAGAAAGTGTGCAGTTTCTATTTTCCAATACTTTTTACTTAAGGGGGTACCACACACAAAAAATGTTCGATCTTCTAATCAAAGGGAAAATGCCCCTTTAAAATCATGATAGAGGCTTGATATTTGGTATATGGCCGATGCATTTGATGAAAACACCCAAGATAAAATATTTTTTCAAAAATGTTCATTTAAGAGGGTGCCCCAGAGAAAAACATTCGAAAGTTGAAATTACGAGAAACTATGTTTCGTGATAGGAAAGAGACTTCAAATTTGGTGAACAGGTAGATGGTTCGAAAGGAAAAGTGTGTGTAATTTTAGTTTTCCAATATTTTCTAATTTAGAGGGTGCCGCAAACCCAACAGTTCGATTTTCCTATATAAATGAGAAATTCTTATTTTAAAATTTGACTGAGGGTTGAAATTTGATAGTTGGCCTAATCATTTTATGAAAACACCCAAGATGACTAGAGTTTCTCAGAAATGTTCGATTAAGGGGATGCTCCAGGGAAAAAAGTTCGAAATATGAAATTATAAAAAACATGCTTCGAGATGAGTTAGAGATTTCATATTCGGAGTATTGGTAGATAATTTGGATGGAAGAAAGTGTACAATTTCAATTTTTCAATATTCTCTACTTTAGGCGGTACCGCACACCAAAATGTTCGATTTTTCGAATAAGTTATACACGCTTCCTTTTAAATGTGATAGAGGCTTGATATTTGGCATATGTACCAATCATCTGATAAAAAATCCAAGGCGAATAGAGTTATTCCTAAATGTCCATTTATCCCTGTGCTCCACAGAAAGACGTTCGAATGAAGAAATGATAAAATAACACGCTTCGGGATGAGATAGAGACTTTAATTTTGTGTATGGGAAGATAGTTCGAAAGGATGAAGTGTGCAATTTAATTTTTCCAATATTTTCTTCTTTAAGGGGGTTCTGCGCACCATAATATTCGATATGCCGATTAAATGTGAAATTCGAGTTATTCAAAAAGTTGCAATATTCGGGGAGTTGCTTATTACGAAATCGTTGATTTTCAACGGGTATTCGACTAGTATATACTAATTGCCAAGTATCTGTCTGTCTGTATGTATGTATGTATGTCACGCTTTTTTCGGCACTTCCCGAATAAATAAAGACTTGTAATTTGGTACTCGGAACGATCGTTTGATAAAAACCCCTGGAAAAATCGAATTTTTCAAAAATGTTCTATAGAGGGATTGCCCCATACAAAAACGTTCAAAAAGTGAAATGATAGAAAAGCATGCTTTGTGATGAGAGAGGCTTTAAATTTTTGGTGTACTGGTAGATTGTTCGAAATGAAGAAAGTATGCAATTTCAAATTTCGGATATATTCTACTATAGAGGGTGCCGCGCACCAAAATGTTCGATTTGCCGATATAAATGAGTAACACCTCCTTTAAATTTTGAAAGGGGCTTGAAATAAGGCACATGGGCTAATCATTTAATGAAAACACACAAGACGAATAGAATTTCTCATAAATGTTAGATCAAGGGGGTGCTCCAGAGAAATAAGTTCAAAATGTGAAATAATAAAAAAATCATGCTTCTGTCTGAGATATAAATTTTAAATTTAGTGTACGGGTAGATAATTTAGAAAGATGAAAGTGTAAAATTTCAGTTGTCCTATATTTTACGCTTTAGGGGTGCCGTACGCTAAAATGTTCGATTTTCGGAGTAAAGGAGAAATGACTCTATTGAAACGTGATAGAGACTTTATTTGGTATATGGGCGAATCGTCTGACAGAAAACCCAAGAAGAAAGGAGTTTTTTTTAAAAACGTGCATTTAAGGGGTTGAGTACTCCACACAAAAACATTCGAAAAACAAAATGATGAAAAAAAAACATGCTTTGCGATTATATAGAGACTTCAAATTCTGTGTACAAGTAGATTGTTGGAAGGGCAGGAAGTTTGCAATTTCAGTATTCCAGCAATTGCTACTGTAGGGTGTGCCGCACACTAAAATATTCGATTTGACGAATACAACGTGATAGCGGCTTGAAATTTGGTATATGGTCTAATCATTTGATAAAAAACTCCAAGACGAATACAGTTTTTCAAAAATGTTCATTTATGAGTGTGCCCCACAAGAAAACTTTCGAAAGGGGAAATGATGAAATTGTATTCTTCGGGATGAGATAGAGACTTCAAATTAGTGTATGGGTAGATAATTCAAAAGGAAGAAATGCGCAATTTAAGTTTTCTAACATTTTCTTCTTTATGGCGTTCTGCACACCAAAATATTCGATTTGCCGAATAAATGTGAAACGCGAATTATTCGAAAATTTACATTACTCAAGGGCTGTTTATTGCAAGACCGGTCTCGCAATAAGCAATCCCTGAATATTGCCATTTTTGTAATAATTCGCGTTCCACATTTATTAGGCAAATCGAATATTTTATTGTGCGGAACACCTTAAAAGAGAAAATATTGGAAATTTGAAATTGCGCACGTCTTCCTTTCGACCTATCTATCAGTACACCAAATTAAAGTCCCTATCTCATCCGGAAGCATAGTATTTTATCATCTCTCCTTTCGAATGGTTTTCTGTGGAGCACACCCATAAATGAACGTTTTTAAAAAACTCCGTTCGGTTTCTTATCAGATGATTAGCCCATATACCAAATATCCAGCCTCTATCACAGTTAAAAGGAAGTGTGTCTCATTTATTCCGAAAATCGAACATATTGGGGTTCGAAGCCCCCTAAAGTAGCAAATATTGGAAATCGGAAATTGCCCACTTTCTTCCTTTCAAACTATCTACCAATACACCAAATGTGATGTCTTCATCCTATCGTGAAGCATGTATTTCTATCACTTCATATTTCGAACATTTTCTGTGTTGCACCCCCTTAAATGATCACTTTTGAAAAACCGTAATAATCTTAGGGGCTTTCTTTATCAAATGATTACCCCATAGACTAAATTTCAAGCCTCTATCACATTGATCACATTGTAAAGGAGGCGTTTTTCATTTGTTTGTCAAATCGAACATTTTAATGTGCGGCACTCTCCTACAATAGCAAATGCTGGAAAACTGAAATTGCAGACTTTCTTCTTTTTTGACTATCTACCCGTATACCAAATTTGAAGTCTCTATCTCATTGCGCAGCATGCTTTTTCTATCATTTCACCTTCCGAATGTTATTCTGTCGAGTACCCATCCCTTTAAATATACATTTTTGAAAAACTTCATTTTCCTTGGCATTCTATTAAATGATTCGCCCATATACCAAATATCAAGCCTCTATCACTTTCTAAAAGGGGTCTTTCTAGTTCATTCCGAAAATCGAACATTTTTGTGTGCGATACCCCCTACAGTAGAAAATATTGAAAAACTGAATTTGTATACTTTCTTCCTTTCAAACTATCTACACGTACACCAAATTTCAAATCTCTATCTCATCCCGAAATATGTTTTCTGATCTATTCACCTTTCGAAGGTTTTCCTCTGGAGTACGCCCTTAGACGAACGTTTTTGAAAAACTATATTCGTCTTGGGTGTTTTCATCAAATGATTAGTCCATATACCTACTTTCAAGCCTCTATCAAATTTCAAAGGAGCCCTTTCTTATTCATTCGGTAAATCGACCATTCTGGTGTGTGGCACCCCCTTATGTAGAAAATATTGAATATCTGAAATTGCACATTTTCTTCCTTTTGAACGATTTACCAATACACCAAATTCTAAGTCTCTATGTCATGGCAAAGTATGCTTTCCCTTCATTTCTTTTTTCGAAGGTTTTGGTGTGAAGTACCCCCTCTAGAGAACGTTTTCGAAAAATTCGATTTTGCCAGGGGGATTTTATCGAACTATCGAGCCGTGTACCAAATTGCAAGTATCTATCTATTCGGGAAGTGCCTATAAAAAGCGTGTCAGATAGACAGACGGGTAGGCAGACAAACGGATACTTGGCAATTAGTATATATAGATACTTTCAAATACTGTATCTTTTTTTTTATTATTATTTGTTTCACTTTAGTTTCTAAGAGAGGAAAAAAACCGAACTACTGGAAATTATTTCAATGATTTCACCAAATCTTCCGTCCCCCAGCAATATAAAAAGTACGTGACATATTATTATCTGAAGAACTGAAATATTATTTTTTGTTCTTTTTTCGCAGACTACGCCTCCATAAGATATTTTTATACTTCGCTGAAATCATTAAATTGCCTTTCAGAAACACACATTAGGTAACTACAATTCGATTTTAAAGATACAAAGTAGTAAGCCTCTTCCATAATTATTTTCTGTTGGTACAAAATTTTAATGCACAAATTGCATATTTATAGTTTTATTTTTAACAGGAATATTTCTTTTAATATTATAAAAAGTGAGAAGAGCGATTTTAATTTTTGTATGAATTATTAGACAGTTAAATTCTTACAGAACAGCGAAAAAATATTATAAAAGAGCCTTCAGATAGTGGCAAAGGAAGGTTCTAATTAATTTCTAAGAAAGTATTAAGAATTTGTTTTATCTTTTGCATATTAAATTCGTACACTCTCACAAATTTTCAAAGAACTTAGAAGTAACATCTCCAGAACAAGGAAGTAAAATTTTTAGAGAATCCCAACCCTCTCCGAAATTCGATGCTGAATCTATATCAGTCATCATCAAAGCTCTATTAGCCAATCCTGTGAAATAGATAATTTTATGAAATATTATAACCTGCAGTGAATAGAAGGGAAAATGAAATCTTTAAAGTGTTCACTACCTCCTCTGAAATTGAATGCTAAATTCATATGAGTTATCATCTACGTTCTGTCTAGAAGTAATCTTGAGAAATAGATGTTTCAATAAATTCTACTTTTCCTACAAACACAGGGAATATGCATAAAATGTATTTATTGGCCCCACCATCTCAAAAACATGAGGAAATGGTTGATTATATTATTTATACTCTACTGATATTTATGGTAATCCAGTTCACAAGAACATATATTTCTAATTTTAGAAAAATTACCCCCACAGCGCCAAAATTATTTACCGTTTAGTTGGAAATTTAATGCTACTTTTCTCCAGTTTTTAGTATTTTACTTTCATGAAGAAAAGGCGAAAAACAAAAATTCTTCGAATTATGTCACTTAATCTTTCGTTCCTCGCCCATATAAGAAGTACGTGACATATTATTACCGAGAGAATTGAAAATTTCTTCTTACAGAATTAGCCTCTCGAGTTATTTGTTTGATTTTATCATTGAAATCTCCGAATTACTTTTTCTAAGGAAAAAAAAAATTAGGAAACCACGATTTCGTTTTAAAGAGACAATAAGAGTTGAAAACATTTTCGGTATTTTTCCGTCAAGATTTTATTGTAGTTCCAGGCTAACAAAAGAGTGGATTTTTTTTTCTCAGTTAATGCCGTGGTTTTTTCATCGTCATTGAGACAACATAATGCGCATTTAGCAAGCCGTCAATCATTTGAGGGAGAGGGGGTGTTTTCACAGCGCAAATACCACCTTAATATATATCTTTCAAAATAAACTATGTTTGTCAGTGTGTATCTTTTGTTGCAGAAAATCTAAGCTTCGGACAGCCGCAAATTCAGCACAGAGTTAGCTGAATTCCTGATACGACAGACCCACATTGAGTTTTATTCTTAAACACTAATTAGTCGCAGGCACAAAACAACTAATTTCCGCTATTTCACCAAATTTCGTCAAAATCAAATAGCGAATACTATTGCATCCTTGAATCACTCCTTTATACAGGGTGAGTCAGAACTCTTGGGCCAAATTTTAAGGGGCGATTTAATCACATCTAAACAAGCAATTTTCTTTTTCTAGACAAGCAGGGTCGTAAAGTAAGAGGTGAACCGCTAGGTGGTAGCTCATGAAATGAGGAAATGATGACTCGTTCGTGAAAAGAGGAAACACAAAAATGACAGAGTAGGCACGAAGTACGTTTTACTGACAGAAATTGCAGAATGCATGGACAAAGTTACAGAAACTGCTAGAAAGTACGACCACCAAATGCAGGCTTCACACCTGCGACGTAGCGAGCGGTGCATGTTAATAAAAACACCCGGCATATCTTGGACAACGCCGGCAGCAACAGCAATCCTAGCAACAAGGTCCTCGTCGGAGTCGATGGGGCTAAGGTAGATGAGACTTTTCATATGGTCCCATAAGAAAAAGTCGAGACAGGAGAGATCAGGTGATTGCGCCGGCGGCCAAGCTATGGGACCACCCTGATCAATCCATTGTCCTGGGAATGTAACATCTAAGGTTTGCCGCACATCTACGCTGCAATGGGGGTGGTGCTCCGTCGTGTTGGAACCACATACATGCTTTAATGTTGGCAGGAATATGTTGCAGTAACTGTGGCAATACCTCCTGTAAAAATAGGAGGTATGTTCTGCCGTCCAGTCGGCATGGTAGAAGATATGGGCCAATCAAATGATCATGGACGATTCCAGCCCAAACATTTACGGAGAAACGCTGTTGGAAGGAATGTGGATGCGTGGCGTGCGGATTTCTAGATACCCACACAGGAAAATTGTGCATATTAAAAATGTCCTCACGAGTAAAGGTGCATTCGTCCGTGAATGAAACATGTGCACTAAAATTAGGCTGTACTGCCATCTGTTGGTACGTGGCTGATAATCTGCAGGTGTGAAGGCTTACGCTTTCTGTGCATGGTAGGGTGTAATCCTTCGTTCCGTAATACTCGGCAAACCATTTTTTGGAACACATTTAAGGCATGGGAAAATGTCCGCGTGCTGCTTTCCGGACGATCTTCAACCCTTTGTAGAATGTTATTTTCAACTTATGGTGTCCTCATACTCCTGGAACGTCCTGTATCATGCATGCCGCTGGCAAAGAAGTCCGTTCCACACAGACACCGATGCAATCGCTGAAGGATTTTTCAGCCTGGCATGCGTCTTGTCGGGAAACGCCCCAGATATGGTCTTTGGGCTTTACGAGCATTCCCGTCCGCAGCAACATACATAAAATACATGTCCGCCTTTTCCTGATTTGTGAAACCAGTCATTCCTTCTACAATCTGTGAGACCAGAAATTGTTCTCACATGAGACACTTTTATTTGAGTATTTATGGTGGCCAGAACGGCAAAGAAAGCAGTAGTCTGGCTGGCACCGGGGTTTATGACAACGTGAACTTTAAGGTCATAATACTATAAATTTAGGGGTGCCAGACCAGAGGGGCTGAGAGGGGCCTTGCTAAATGTGAAATGATGCCATTGGGTTAAGAAGAACCAATGAGCGCCAAGGGGAAGAAGGGCGGAGCTACACCCCCTCGCCGAGGGAACCACAGCTTGGAAAGAAAAAGAGTTCAGTTGCAGACGAAATCAGATGTAGACAGCGAGAATAAGGGATGGAGATCATACATGACGAGAAGATGATCCAATTTTGACTAGAGCACGAGTAGAGAAAAAAGGAAAAATGTGGCAATAAGAAATCTATAAGTTACACTTTTAATTATTAAATGTATGGCCGTTATTCTCATATAGTGGATTATCATTAATGTACATTGCTTGTTGTGCCGCAATAACCCTGCAATTATTTTTACCTTTTGTGTAAGTCCTGAAAAGAATTATTTGTTAATATAAAAAGATTAGACTATTTAAACTTAAACAATATCATTTATTAACAACATCAATTTATCAATAACATCAATTTTCATTAATTACTTTAGCGAGGGGACATATGCGACCAGAATTATTAAATTTACGATAGTGTCTAGGACCTGTGATAATCTGAGCACATACCTTCCAGTTTAGTCTTGGACTTATCATCTCTCAAAGGCTTGCATCAGTCTTAGTGCTGAAAGTACTGCCATAACTCTGTGGTATGTGGCTCCTACTCGTACTTTTAATGCACTCGCACATAGATCACCTCTACGGGACTCTACAAATCTGTTAGGTTTTTCATTTTTTCTCTACTCGTGCTCTAGTCAAAATTGGATCATCTCGTCATGTCTGATCTCCACCCCTTATTCTCGTTGTCTACATCTAATTTCGTCTACAACTGAACTCTTTTTCTTTCCAAGCTTATGAGAATTAAAAAAATATAAAGAAAATATATACACGCGGCCTATCATTAAAGGAGTAAAAAGTGGCGGGTGAGGTAAACGAAATGTATGAACCCATTATCTCACAAAACCAACAAATATGAAAATTTTCTGGGATGTTCAACAAAAGTTATAAGTATTGATTAAAAAGAGGTGAACAGTCATAGGTATACAGTATTTCTGTAACCTAAAGTGTTGATAAAGGTAGGGATTGTATAACCGAGCAGAATTATTACTGTACTAGAAGGTACCCACCATATGACGGAATTAAAAATTTTCAAAGCATTGCCTCCCATTTAGCGTTATTTTTATCAATTTGGGGATTTTTTTTGTAAATTTGGCGACATTTTCATCAATTTGACAATATTTAAAAAATACGCCAAGTTTGTGACCGCCAAATTTTTCTCCAAGCATTACAAACGGACAGATATCTGGGTTATTCATATAATCGTTTGTTATTTATTTCCAAGATATAGAATTTTCTTCAATTATAGTCGTCATTCTCATTGATTTATCGTCAATTTTATCAATTTGGTGAAATTTTCGTCAATTTAGCAGCATTTACAAAGACTCTCCCAGTTGGCGATATGTTGCCAGAATTCGTAGCCAGAATTTCGCCAAGCGTTACAGACCGAGAAATAGGTTATTTTTACAGTAGATTCTTATATGTTTTCCAAGATATTGAATTTTTATCAATTAGTCGTCATTTTTACCAATTTAGCTAAATTTTTATCAATTAGGCGACATTTTTATCAATTTAGCGACATTTTCGTCAATTAAAAGTATCGGCAAATTGGCGATATTCCGCCAATTTCGACACCAAAATTTCGCCAAGCGTTGCCCAGAGATAGATAGATAAACAAACAGATAATTCAAGGTGTTTATATTATAAATCCTTCCAAACTCCTCGCTAGAAATATAAAAAATATTTAGATAGTTCACGTGAATTATAAGTAAATTAAGAATGCATTTTTAATAACACGTCTCTAAGGGGGAACAAAAAATATGCTATAATTGAGGTGCCTCGTCCCTCTATCTTTGAAAGAATCTATCTAAGGAACCAGAAAATATTCATGCATATCTGTCAAATACCAAAAATAAGTATTTACATCTCCGTAAGGTTTAGATCTCCATAATCTCAACCTAAAGATCTAAGAAGACTTAGTAAGTCCAAGTGGTATGACAACTATAACTTCAGTTTCGCACAAACTGCAATACTACAATAGCAATATTTTTCGTTCTTCAAGTGTATACATTAAGAAAAGCCACGCTCAGCTCAACGAATGGATTGATAAGGGGTATGATAGCTGAGTGACATGACCACCGTATCTCTCTAGTGGCTTATTTTATCTTGAAACATGCTGTTTGTTGTTTTGGAAAATCTGCAGTTAAAGTTACTATGACTAAAAGTCTGCTTATCTCGTTCGAAACACGAGCGAATTGTAATGTTAAATTTAATTATTTAACCCGGAATCTTTAAAGATTATATTAATATGTGCAAATATGTTTTATATTTGATATAACTAAAGTTTTGCTGAGAAACGCCTTTCAAAATAGTGCTAAAGTAACCATAAAAGATATTCACCACTGCTAGGACATAGAAGGCAATAATGATCAACTAAGATTCATAATTAACTTTGAATAGAAATTTCTTAATAGTATCACAGCTTGATGCAATATCAATGCATTAAAATTTGGGCACTGAAATCGTTAACCAATCTTGGTCAATTAGTTATGATATCGCTCCTGGCTTAAAACAATTAATGATGCTTGCAAAATTAATCTTCAGTAATGGTCTTTTCTATATAAATCCATCAGCATATAATAATATTAAACTTGCGCATTAATATAGTGACAATCCATTTATTTCCCTGCAATGGCTAAGTGATGTTGCTAAGAACAAAACTACGACTCTAGGATTTTGATGGATTTATACGTTTTAAGCATTCCTTAATACGAATCAAACATGTGTCCAGTGTTGCCTGTTTGCCGTCTTTCAGCCTTTAGGAACGAAACTCTGTAACAAATATATCTGTAAAAAATTGAAATTTTTTATATCATCGTAACCCATATTTGTTTTAAAAGAGGTCGTTGAAGACCCAGACCGTCCGACTCGTCCAGAGGACTAAGAGCAGCTATTTGGACGGCCGGAATTAAAAGAGGTCGTGCCTTTTTTTTTTTTTTTTTTTTTTTAAAGAGGTCGTGCCTTTTTTTTCAAAATTCAATTTTTTAAAAATAAATATACTATAAATAGTTAAAAAAATAATCATTATGTGCACATTTTATCACAAGCCTATGGAGTGATTATTGACAGTTGAGAAATTACGCATGTTTGACCTAAAATGTAAAAGAAAAATACTATAGTCACTATAGTAGTCGACAGAAAATTGATATTTAAGTACTTCTGACTTGAAATAAATGGACATCATTGTTTGAAATTTATCACGAGTCGCTCTGGAGACATTGGAAACATTACATTTTCGCATAGCGCCTGTTCTATAGCTCCCGAACAAGGCGCTACCTGAAAATGCAACTAATTATGCACTATAATTTTGAAAAACACTTTAGAAACTGAAAAATTTAAATTTACCGGTTTTAAATTTCTTTAAAAGCGCAATCTCGCATTGCACGAAAATACAATGGAGCCTATTGATGTTGCAATCTGCTATAGACCGTAAATACAACTTCGGGGACGCAAGACATATACTGTGGGTATAAACGGACATTCCAGACTTATGTAACCAGAGCTACATTTTGAAAAAATTCGAAGACGTAGTGGAATTATATTTGACAGCTCTTATAGAAGTTCGCAAAACTGTTGTATAAATAGCAAGTTTTCCCTGCCGTCATTGCTGATATCAGGTATAACATACTGATGAGTGCAAAATAATTGCGAAACCGGTCCATTGATTATGCTGTTTGCAATGAAGAAAGGATCCCAACTTTAAGAATGTCCTCCCAAGATGGGTGCTATAAATATGTCTTAAATAATGTTTAGAAGGAAGCTTATATATTTTTTTCATTTTTCAATTCAAATAAAATACAGTTAAAAAACGGCGTCTGAACGAAACTGCGCTATTTGGGGTAACGCTATACAGGTCCAGGTGTTCTTTAATTAAACGCATTGCACTAAATTATATTTATATTGATTATTATTTATATTGATTTAACTATTATTAATATTATTTATTTGACTTTTCGAGTTAAAAAATATAAATTCAAAGATAGTTTAGATCTAATGCTGCTAGCTCAATTTCTCACTTTTCTCCCTCCAGAATTTTACTTTCGAAATTTAAACACAGACATTTAGTAAGAGGGAAGTTAGGTGCATGCTCATTTGTGTCGAAACGGTTCATTCTCTATCCTTCAGATTCAGAATTTTCATTGTCCTTCATTGCATGCCATTTGCATTGTACTTCAAATTTAAAAAAATTCTAACTATAAGAATTGGCTAGTAGTCAGTAAATAGACACGTACACGCTTAAAAACTCTGATGTGGGAAGCACGTGATTTTCCTTATATAATACCATGAAGTGACTCATTTTACAGTCAAAAAACAATGCATAAGATCCACGGTACTGTTACCAAGGTACTACACTTTTTAACGTTGAATTGTACACTTGGAGATCTTCCGGATGACGATATGTAAAACTATTTCAAAGTACCCAATTAACTTATATTTCGCGCAACTCTAAATAAACAATTATCAATATTGATCGCATTCTCAATAAGCGATGTAGTTCATAGATTAAAATATTTTAATAATTAACTCATCAATTAGGCGTCAATTTCATTAATTTAGCGTCATTTATGTAATTTTGACGATATTTTCGTCAATCTGGGGTAAAATATCGCCAATCTGGCGATATTTTTAGAACTGGCGATATATTACTAGATTATTCTCCAATTTCGCCACATGTATCAGCAAGTGTTACAGACAAACGGAGATAAAAGCATTTCTTATATACTAGGATGTATGCCCGTCATATGAAGGAAATCAGAATTTACGAAACATTACGTCCCATTTGGCATCATTTTTATCAATTTGGCGACATTTTTGTCACTTTGGCAAAATTTAAAACAGTCGCCAAGTTGGCGAAATAAATTCTTCTGCAAGCGTTACGAACAGACGGAAGGAGAAATGGGTAATTCTTATAATCTACTCTTATATGTTCTTTCCAAGATATTGAACTCAATTAGTCATCATTTCATTGATTTAGTGTCGTTTTATCAATTTGGCGAATTTTTATCAATTGGGTGACAATTTCGTCAATTTGCCAACATTAAAAAAATCAGCAAGTTGGAGGTACAATAGTGATATTACTTTAAAAATAAATACCAAAAAATTTGGCCACAACAAAGTCTTTTATTACAATCTTCTTTTTACGACTTACAAAAATCACACGGCCATAGCGCTTTCTGGCATTACTATGGCCTTCATCACTGGCGTCAAACCTTTATATGATTTTCTGAAAATTTAGTTGTTGTTTTATTTCGTTTTTTGACGACTTTCCTATTAGTTACTATTTAATTTATGAAACTGTTTCCTTTTATTGTTTTTGTATATTATGGTTAAATTATATTTTCAATGCCTCGTATGTAAAAACGGAAATTTAATATGTAAATGTTGTCTGGCGGTTATGGCCTATATTTAAGCACATGTTCGTCCCTTAATTTCACTTCGCCACTGATGAAAGGCATAGTAATGCCCGAAAGATCTATGAGCGTGTGAATTTTGTACGTCGTAAAAAGGAGATTTTAATAAAATACTTTTAATTGTGGATAACATTTTTAGTGGTCTTTATTTTTAAAGTACTAACTATTTTGACGTGTTTCCATATTATATTATCATTGGTGATATTCATTGAAAACTCTAATTCATCTCCAAAAGAAAACCACAGTCGTTCAGAATAATTTTTGTAGACTAAAATTTAAGCAGCACTTAATGAATGAAATCCCATTGTTATAAAGTTCTTGGAAATGTGGTCCATGTATAAAACTGCAAATTCAATCGAAATGCAGTTGCAAATATTGTTTTTTGTTTTGATAATAAAAAAATACTTTTCGTTTCAGGTGAAATAAATTTCCTTCTAATAATTTACGTCTGCACAAAATAAAAGAATTTTTTCTCTTTAAACATATATAGCCAAAGCAATTTATGACTCGCAGTTTACTTCGCAGTTTTATTAAATTCACTTAAGTTTATTTTATACGGCAATAAATAGCGCAGAGCGAGCAATTTTGATGTTTAACAGTAGCAATGTAGTATTAAAATAAAAGTTACATTTTTTGTTTCACTTGATATCTAATTCCTTCGTATTTAAAAAAAAATGTTTGAAAAGTTAGGTCCCATAGGGTTCAATATATTTCATTTTTTCAACCCATGTTCAATCTTAAACTAATTGGGTGATATTATTCATTTATATTACCATATATCCCACAGACCGCCTGAACAGCATACTAAAATTTCATTTTGATAAAGTCATTTTTAAGTTATCGTGCGAACGGACAGACAGACAGACAGACAGAATAATCAAAGTCATAAACACTTTTCAACTATGTTGTAACGTGTTAAAAATGAATATTGATCTGGAAATATACGTAATTTACGAAAATTCATATTCATATCGTATCGTAAAATAAACAATTTGCACAATTCCATTTTTTGGCATGAATATGGAGTGATATCTTCGCATGACGTCATTTGTTAACTTTTTTTTAACTTCTCATAACTAAACTTCATAAGTTCTGAAATTGGCTATATCAGAAGAGGGCCAAATTTTTCGACATTGGAAGAGAAGTTCTTTGTTTATTTTATCCCCGACCGGTAAAACTGTCTCCAGCTCCTTGACGTCAAAACTGAATGACGTGTCCATTGCTATAGGTGTCACTAAGCCGTTATGTTCTCGGAAGTCGTGGTGTAAAAAAACAATATATTTAACTTTCTCATCTAAATGGGTGTATAAATCTTTCTGTATTTTTCGATAACTCGCTTTGAGTTCCAGTGGATTGCATCATCTCCAGATTTATAGGGAACGAATGTGGTTGCGATAACATGATGCAATTACATGGTCATGTGATTTTAATGACTTAATAAACCAAAAGGGAAGCTGTATTGAGGTAGCTCATGGAGTTAGATATGAGACCACCTCCATGATTCAACTGAATAGGAAAGTTATTATTGAAAGAGCTTCGCAATTTAAAAGTCATAATTTGAATATTTAAACCACAGAGTTAGAGAAATCTTCTTCCCCATTCATCTTAAAATTCGTGTTTTAAACAATGCATTTAATGTAAAATCGATTTAAAGATTTATTAGTTTTAGCCATGGAGTTAGAAAGAAAGAAGAAAGAGATAAAACTCCTATGGATGAAACGCTTGAAAATGCCATAATGCTTTGAGAATTATATCTAGGTGTCGATAGTGTTAGTAACGCAGCTGCTATTGTTAATTGACATAACAGAAAGGCGTAGTATTTAGTATATGTATTTTTAATTTTTCTTTAATTGAAGATTCTTTAATTATGAGTATAATTAATCAGTATTTTTTCACAGTTGTAGGATAGAGTGCAGGATATATGGAGATAAAAATAAATTGAAAAGTAAAATAATTTTGAATACGTAAGATTATTCTTTATTGTTTTAGTTCTACTTTGCATTGCGCTTATAATTTATTTTTACAAAATTGGCAGTTTAAATAAATAAGTTAGACCTTTCGTCACAGAAATGCATATAATGCAGAACTACTTATCCCAGCGCCATCTGAATGATTGTCTCAAACATTATGGCCGTATTTTTAATATGAAGTTTTAACTCCTTGCTTTTACCTCCATGGTTTTAGCTTAATTGTATGTCCCATGATGAAGTTAGAGATTTTGTCCCCTTTACCTCCATCGCATGATCAAAATTTGAAAACTTAAAATAACAAGTTTAAGACATTAAACTTGATAAACTCGTTGTCGGGGGGGGGGGGGGGCTAAGGGATCGTACATTATCTGCATTATATTAGCAGATGATATAGTGCGTATGTTTTAATAGAATGTCGTATAATAAATAATAATATTGAATGGGAAAGTTGTATCGCTCGCTTACGTTCGCGCGGAGGTGGATGGGAGGATTTTTTTTTACAACTTTATGAATAGTGGATCTGTAGTAATATTTTGCAACTTAATGCATCCCTTCATATAGCAAAATCACCCTCTTAGTATTTTGATAGAAAATGCTTTTATTCTATTTATCTTCTAATTTAATATATAATTTAGGCCTGCTTTCGTGACTACAACTTAATCCGTGGTTTCATCTTTGATTGGCACATTCAAAGTTCTTCCACAGACAACAGTATATTCCTTAGTTTAGTTTTTGTTGTCGCTATACCCCTTGACCTAGAAAATGCTCAGTAAAGTTCATAAGGTTACGTCGCCAATAAAGCAATGAGTCTAACCTCTCCTAATCGTCGACTAGAAGATTTAAAGAAGCTCCAACGCAATCGAGAATATGAGAGGAAATAGCCAAAGAGGAAGAACAGGTACAAGAAGAACAACTCTGTCTCCTAGATCAAACTTCATAAAACAAGCCTCAGTGGCTAAGGAGTCGGTTATTTTCGTTTAGTTTTCATATTTGTTAAGCAGGGAAATGTGAGTACGATTGAACTTCAGTTTAGTCAATTGTTCTTTTTCCTGCAGGCTGAGTGTATACTCTGGAAAGGGGTGGTTCTAACCCAATCGTACTCCTCCGATGACAAAGAGGAGAAGTATACTTAGCCATCTTTTCAATCAGTGATTCCATGTGATTGGAAATCAGGGCATAATGTTTTCCCGGTGGATATCTGTTGTATTTTTCTTAACCTGATAAAAGAGGGAAAACATTTCAAAATTACCTTTAGCAAGTTGTTCCTTTTTCCAAACAACAATTTTATTTTTGAATGCTTCAGGTTTGTCCCTGCACGTCAAAATATTTTCCTTGGAACTTTGTATGTTGGTGTTCAATATATTTAGGTATTCATAAATATCTGCTATAGGTATGCTAGTTTCAGGATCCACGATTTTGTCTTCAAGATTGTTGCATAAAGAACATTTTTCTGTTTTTTTTAAGTTACTAGAATTTGAATATGTGTGTCAACGTGCAGACTCCACTTCGACGATAAGAGCTTGCAATTTTGTCCTGGTATCTCAACGATAGAACGTCGGCTGACCAGTTCGGAAATCCAGGGTTCGATTCCCGGTTAGGGCAGCAAAGCTCTTTACAATGGCGCCCGAACATATCAACCCTGTAGGTCAGTGTAAAGATGTCGGAGGTCTGAAAGTGACTCTATTGCTGCTAGTAAAGATTCAGTGGACTCCGATTGAGTGGACAAGATTGAGCGCCGATTTGAAATTGAGAGGATAACGACCACGCAGTATACTAACCTGGTAAAAATAGTAGTAGCAAGAGGCTAACCTGAAGTAAAACTAGCAGGAAGGTCTCAGCCAGATTGCCAGTTTCCCGACAATCTGGCATTAGAGGGTGGAGAATGCAGAGTCCACTTCGCCGATAAGAGCTTGCAATTTCGTTCCAATAGCTCAAAGGTAGAGAGTGGGCTGGCCAGTTCGGAGATCCAGGGTTTGATTCTCGGTTGGGGCAGCAAATTTCTTTACAAAAACTTTCCTCCTTGAAAGGCATCTAACCGCCGGTTGCATGATTATTGGCACAAAGGCGAAATTATTTCTGCTTGCTAAACTGCGGTTGCTAAAAATTGTGACTGCTAAAAAATGTTACAGCTAAGTCCGTGACATCTTAAATAAGTGACCACTCCAGTAATCGCGGAACCTGCTGCGGTGTCCGCTACAAGTGGGTCCGCAACTAGTATATGTTCATGGGGGCGGCATGAAAATTAAAGTGGTTTAATGTCTGTCATATGAACTTGAACAAGTATAACTGAAAACATAAATTATTTCATAAAAAAGTTAAAATGTGAACAAGGAATATATTGTTGCATACATTTTCAGATTTAAAAAATCTGATGTGGGCAGCACATGACTTTCGTTATATAATGCAATGAATTTACTACTGTTACAGTAAAAACAATAAGTTATTCTTATAGTAGATACTTATATTCTTTCCAAGACATTAAATTTTCGTCAATGAGTCGTCATTTTCATTGATTTAGCGTCATTTTTATCCATTTGGCGAGATTTTCGTTAATTTGGCAACATTTAAAAAAGTCGCCAAGTTGACGACATTCCGCCAATTCGTCGCCAAAATCTCGCCATGCGTTACGGACAGATATATAAGTTATTCTTATAGCAGAAAAATGGCTATTTGCGTTCAAATACAAAAGTATTACTCAAAATATCTTTATTCATGAATGGAACGAGCTAGATGCACGAGAGTGGTGTCACCTAATTTATCGCATGATATTACATATGAAAAGTGAATATGTTTCTCAACAATTAGTATTTTTTTTTAATTTATGGGATTTTTTGATAAAGTTATTCGAAAAATGTGCAATATCTCGAAAACGGTTCGTGCTAGCGTTCTAAAATTTATGTCAATCGTTTTCTAATAAAAAATTGCATAAGAAATGACTATTTACGTAACTTTATAAAAGGTTTGATTTTTTTATGATTTTTCAAAATTTCCCCCGAAAATTTATGGAGATTCTGAACATGCGATTGCGTATAAAAGCAATATGCTTCCAGTATTCATGGATTGTAATTTTTGTACCAAATGTTGTTCGAAT
This sequence comes from Amaurobius ferox, assembly GCA_951213105.1. Classification (NCBI taxonomy): domain Eukaryota; kingdom Metazoa; phylum Arthropoda; class Arachnida; order Araneae; family Amaurobiidae; genus Amaurobius; species Amaurobius ferox. The sequence goes on from OX578135.1 coordinate 16,688,554, forward strand.
CGCATCATTCGTTCGTCAGTTATCGTCTCCATGGACTCACTGACACACACACACACACTCGAGGGGTACTTGAAACGTGCTCTCCCGTCAAACACTCGAATTCGAATTACAATACTTTCCTTATACATTATATGTATATAAGGAAAGTAATAGTAGCATAAATCAATTTCGGAAATTTCGTAGCCCTTCCTTGTCAGTGATAAAATATATGACTCTAATAATAAGTGAAAGTGCCAATAAGATATAGACAGTAGAGTACCCATTATTTGGTCCAGTATAAACTGAAAGCAATTTACCTAAGCACATTTTAGGATAGCTGAACAGATGATCCAGAAAAGTGCAAAATATTGCCTCCTTCTTATGGAACGTATCTTTTAGTATTGGGGTGTATTTATCTGGGTGCAATAATGAGTCTGAGATGAGTACATATCTGTTAACTTTATTTAAGGAACAATAAATGTGTAAAGGAACAAGATAAAAATAATTACTATCAAGCGATCTAGCAATTCCACAAAAAGTTACAAATAAAATAATAAGTTTTGTTAAAATTTTGAAGTGAAATGCCACAAAACATATACAAATCATATACTATCCATACTTTAGTATAGAGAGTACTTGGGTGTGAAGCTTCTGCTGTTTCCCGTTCCTCAAGCCTTTGTTGGCTTAAAAGAACTTCACACTGTACCGAGGTGCCAGCGTTAAAAAATTTTCAGCAATTCTTATACAACTCAACTTACAGCTTAATTTGTTTATAATCTGCATACGTTAAAACTAGGCTACGTTGTAGAAATAATCAAAGTTTGATGACAAATTAAATTGAAAAATATTGTAATTGCGTAGGCACAGAATTTATATACACAGATAATATACAAAAGTAAAACCGTTTTAGGATGGCTACAACACTAATTATAAAAAATCTGATGTGGGCAACACATGACTTTCCTTCTATAATGTAATGGATTTACTACTTTTCAGTAAAAAAAATAGGTTTTTTCTTATAATAGATACTAATATTCTTTCCAAAATATTGAATTTTCGACAATTAGTCGTCATTTTCATTGATTTAGCGTCATTTTTATCCATTTGGCGAGATTTTCGTTAATTTGGCAACATTTCAAAAAATCACCAAATTGGCGACATTCCGCCAAATTCGTCGCCAAAATTTCGCCAAGCGTTATGGACTAAGAAATAAGTTGTTCTTATAGCAGATAAATGACTATTGGCGTTCAAATACAAAAGTATTACTAAAAGTATCTTTTTTCATGAACGGAACAAGCTAGATCCACGAGAGTGATGTCATCCAATTTATCGCATGGTATTACATATGAAAAGTGAACATGTTTCTCAATAGGAAATATTTTTTTTTTCATTTTATATGACTTTTTAATAATTTTTTTGAAAAATGTGCAATATCTCGAGAACTGTTCATGTTAGCGTTCTAAAATTTATGTCAATCGTTTTCTAATGAAAAATTACATAAGAAATGTCTACTTGCGTAACTTTATTAGTGGTTTCGATTTTTTGACGATTTTTTCAAAATTTTATTCGAAAATTTAGGGGGGTTCTCAACATTTGATTACGTATAAAAACTATATTCTTCCAGTGTTTACGGATTGTGATTTTTGTACCAAATTTGGTTCGAATCGGTCCATTCGTTCGTCAGTTATCGTCTCCACAGGCTCACTGACACACACACACACACACACACACACACACACACACACACACACATACTTTCAGACACACACACACACACACACACACATACTTTCAGACACACACACACACAGACATCACTTCAAAAATGCTTCATTCGTGATCAGGGATGCTTGAAACGTGCTCTCCCGGCGAAAACTCGATTTTGAATTTTCGACCCCGTCACAATACTTTCCTTATACATTATGTATATAAGGAAAGTAATAAAGCGTTCTAGCAACACTAAATATAAATATTGCGTAGGCACGTTGGCATTTTTACACTGATTTATACACCATTCAATCACATTCATTTTACCACTATCAATCAAATCATAAAAAAAAAATCTTAATCTTTCACTCTTCCCAGTTATTTAGCACACATAACACAAATCAAGGAAACTGGAGAAACGATAAAAAAAAATCTCCAAACTTAGCTCCAATCTATCAAAATTCAAAATCAACACCTGGTTGTATCCAAAAATCCAAAATTAACGTGGCTCGTTAATCAAAAAACGTCCGAAACAACCGAGAATCACAGCAGAAGCAAGACATGCGGCACTGTTTTGTACAAATTTCCCAAAAGAGGATTGCCAGAGTTACTAAAGAGTCGCCAAGGTGCAATATAGCACTCCGCTTATCGTCGATTTGGCGCGACAAAAAACACGACCGTACAGATCTATGGGATTGAACCGGCACTTATATATATATATATATATATATATATATATATATATATATATATATATATATATATATATATATATATATATATATATATATATATATATATATATATATATATATATATATATATATATATATATATATATATATATATATATATATATATATATATATATATATATATATATATATATATATAAATTATATTTTTTATTTATATATATATATATATATTTTATATTTTATATATATATATATATATTAATGGCCAGCACTTGATTTTCGTCATTCGCCTTTCGTCAACGGCTAGAACTTGAACCATTTAACCATCCTAAGACGTTGCCCCAGGCGCACCAGAGGGGGGTGGAACACACTACGCCCACAACACAAACACCCATGCCTTACGTGGGACTCGAACCGACAACGCAGCGGTCGAGCGATTGGAAACGCTCGCCTTGACCACTCGACCACTGTGTCGGTGCACTTTATATAGATGCACGAAAAATACTCAAAAATAAAGCAGTTTTAGGACGGATGCAACACTAAATATAGAAGAAATTTTAAAATCACGATTTTGACACTGGGGAAAAAGATAGATGCCATATTTTATTTTGAAGTGGGTCACGCGATATCATCATATAATATGGGTGTAATTAATATTTTAATTTTTATCTAAAAAATTACCGAACATATTTGGCTCAATTTTTTTATATATATATTATGGAATAATTTAAATATTTTCTAAAATTTTCAAAGTAATTTGCGAATTTTAACTGCACTTCAAAAATGTTTGAAAAATTAAGTCCCATTTCACTTTTTCAATTCGGGTTCAATCCAAAACTAATTGGGTAATATTATTCATTTACATTCCCATTTGTTCCACAGACCATTTGAACAACATACTAAAATTTCATTTTGATAAAGTCATTTTTACGGCAGTGATCGTGCGAACAGGCAGACAGACAGACAAACAGACAGACATACATAATGACCAAAGTCATAAACACATTTCAACTATGTTGGAAAGTGTTAAAAACGAAGCGAAATAAATAACTTCACTCTTTAGCATTCAAGAGGACCTCCAACATAAAATTCCCTCATTATCACACAAACAACCGCGGTTACGATCGGATGTGGGCCGTCAGGGGACCATAAAGAGTCATAACTTAAGGCGCGTTGCCGTTAGGATGCGTCAAGTATGATGACAACTGCTGTAGGGTGATGCGGATCGTTTGGATTCAGAGATCTCTTGAAGATGATAATTTTCATCAGTAAACGAGCCTTTTGATAATATTAAAGATTACCAAACATTGAATGAGGCTTTTGTCGGTTTTTTATCTTTCATATTCGTGTATGAAGAAAACATGATTACATGGATTAAATTGGCCAACTACATTTTATGTAAAGAAGTAAAAAAAAATCATATCGTTATTTTTTATGTCTTTTTACATAATAAAAGATTATGTTTATCTTTCTATGTGTGTGTTGTTGCCGTCTTTAGCGAAAAAGCGATGCGTCGGGCTGGGGTGTAATTTGAAGTGCTTCACGTCCGTGTAATGAGTAACACGTCGATTTTTTTTAAATTCGTATAAGATTTTTATTAACACTTTACAACAAAGATGAAAAGTGTTTATGACTTTGTTCATTCTGTCTGTCTGTCTGTCTGTCTGTCTGTCCGTTAGCACGATAACTGCCGTAAAAATGACTTAATCAAAATAAAATTTTAGTATGTTGTTCAGACCATCTGTAGGACCTATGGGAATATAAATGAATAATATCACCCAATTAATTTTGGATAGAACCCGGGTTGAAAAAATGAAATACATTGAGCCCTATGGGACCTAATTTTTCAAACATTTTTTAAGCGGATTTAAAATTCACAAATTGCTTCGAAAATTTTAGGTAATAGTCAAATTGTTCCATAAAATATATAAAAAAAATTCAGCGAAATATATTCAGTAGTTTTTTAAATAAAAATTAAAATAATAGTTACACATCTCATATGAAACGATCACGTGACCATGATATGAAACGATCACATGACCCACTTCAAAATAATATATGGCATCCATCTTCTTTCAAAATCGTGATTTTTTAAAGATCTTTTTAATTCATATATTGAGTGTTGTATCCGTCTTAAAACTACTTTATTTTTGCTTAAATTCTGTGCATCTACATACTAAGACAACACAATGACAATACATTTGAGTTTAAATTCTCATGCAAATTTGATTATTTCTACAACTAAGCCTATTTTTCACTTATGTAAAATGTAGACAGCAAAATATGTAGAATGAGTTGTATTAGAATTGCTGTATTTCTTTAACACAAAATAATTTAGCCCATGGAGTCTGCATGGCTGATACGAATGAAATATTAATTGATTTTATAAAGAGAAAGACGATTTTTTCGATGAAGTTTTAAGCATAGAGTTTAATTACTTGTAGCTCCATGGTCTTAATTTTTAAATAAAATAAATTATTATAGTATTATGGTGAATGAAATGAATGGGAGAAAGTTATGAATGAAATGCTGTTTTTATAGAGAGATCCAGGCATGTTATTTTTTCTATGACGTCATTTGAATTAATTTCAGTTGTTTTCGATGAAGTTTTTAAATATAATAAATTATCGTAGTATTATTATAATTTTAAAAATATTACCGTGGAATGTATCGCATTTTAGAGGTATTTAAACCAGGCAATCCATATTTCAATGCAGTCATTTGAATGAAGTTCATTTTTTTTTCAATGAAGGTTTAAATTTTCAAATATAACAAATTAATGTAGTATTGTGATAAGTTTTAAAATATTAACGAGGAATGTATTGCATTTTAGACTTTTTTAAATAAAATTGCATTGAAGCTGGAAAGTGTTTCATAATCAATGCTTTAAGCATGATTGATCTTTCTTGTTTTTTATAATATAGCTAACGATCCGGAAATTTGCAATTTCGTAACAAAAATTTGAAAAATTTAATATTTTCTTTTAAGTTTACAATATACAGGGTTGCCATAAAATGACTTTCCCTGTTTGGAGGCGTCTGCAGCTCAAACTAATGAACGAAATGAAACCATATTTCAAATACAGACTGTGGAAGGCATGGGGAGATGATTTCCGAAAAAAAAAATGGTACCAAAAGTCGCCAATAGAAGAGATTTTGGCGCTGTCGGAATCGAAAACGAGTGAATAATTATAATGAACACACGCAAAATGGAGTATGTAGAATTTTAATAATATTTTAGTAATAAAAAATGAACATATCATGCAGTTATGAATGAATTTATGAAACTCACAGAAAATATATAATTCTTCATAAATTCATACTCCATTCACCATTCATACTCATTCTGCATACTCCATTTTGCGTGTGTTCATTGTAATTATTCACTCGTTTTCGGTTCCGACAGCGTCCAAATATCCCCTATCGGGGACTTTTAGTACTATTTTTTTTTTTTTTTTTTGCGGAATTCATCTCCACATGCCGCCCACAGTCTGTATTTGAAATTTGATTTCATTTCGTTCATTAGTTTCAGCTGCAGACGCTCCCAAACAGGGAAATATATTTTATGGCAACCCTGTACTTCGTTTCAAGAAATGCGTATGCTGGTTTGTACCCTTTCAGCTGGTTTGTTCAGTATTATATATTAGGAAACTAGATTTCCTAATATGTAATTTTGTCGCTTTCTATTTATATCTATCTTTTATGATTTCGAGTGAAAATAAGAAAATATATTTCGATCGAAAATAAGAAAAATTAAAAACAAAACCCACTCTCAGACAGTTTTTTTTTAAAGACAGTTTTTGTCCTGAAATCCAATTATATACTACTTTTTTCAAATCGCTACATATTCTTATTTTTTTTATTGTTCAAAGCTAGCTCTTTTAGTTTTTGATGTATAAGCATTACAATCTTGAAAAACGGGAAATTTTAAGTATTCTGCAACTTGACAAAACGATTACTCCCAAACTATGGGCTTTTAGATTCAGATATAGTTCGAGAAACTAGATTTCCTAATGCATGTTTTTGTAGCTTGCTATTTATATCTATCTTATATAGTTCCGAAAATATTTCAAGTAAAAGTAAGAAAGATAAACAAACAACTCGCTCCGACGTATACATTTTTAAATATTTTTGAATAAAAAAAAGCTTAAAATACTAAAACATTGAAACAGGACCTGAACTCGAACTAAACGTTTATCAGGTGATGTCTGTGTGTCCTTGAGTTTATGGACGCAAGCGTTTAAAAAAAAAGCCCTTACGATTATTACAATCGATCAATAAGAGAAACTCTGCTGATTTCAAACGCGTTCGGAAGACCCCCCCCCCCCACACACACACACACACCACCACCACCCTCGATTTTCGAATGAATTTTTGAAAACATTATAAGAAAATCAAAACATTCAAAAATCAAAACATAATGTTAAATTAATCATTATTTTATACACGATTTTCATTAGAAAAAGAATGACACAAAATTTTGAACGCTAGATTAAACTTTTCTCGCAATATTGCACGATTTTCAAAACAATGTATCTAAAAAATTACATAAAAATTGTATCCGTACCACTTGGGTATAAATTTGGCGACCATGAAAACCTATATGACCAACTTTACGACTTTTCGAAAATAATGCCAAATTAATGAAAATGTTTTCAGCATTGGCAAAAATGACACTACGAAAATGATGCCAATTTGATGAATTAATTATAAGCACCTTTTAATAAATGGACTATATTTCTCAACAGATGTTAGTTATATTTCAAATTGTCAAGTTAGATTTGGGTGAAATATAAGATAATTCAGTACTTCGAAAATAATTTTGCATGTTGTCACCCTGAAAAGCACCAAATGTTAGTATTCGATTCATCGTTAAAAACGTTGCGCCGGGGATCTAAATTCATTATCTCAATGTGATAGAAATAATTTCCTGAATTGCATTATGTAGGGAAAGTCATGTGCTGTCCACATTAGATTAAAAATAATAATAATAATTTGTTTATTTATACCGAATTACAGAAACTAACTTTTACATATTATGGATGTCTGTGTTTTGCCAATAACCATTCATTATCTACACTTAAAGTAAAAGTGAGTCCTCTTTCTCGCAATAACGGTATATAATGCTTAGCCATATTTCTGTATATTCCTTCGTCTTGTGCATTGCTGACATTCACCACTCTTATAGACATGCTTTCTAAAGCCATAGGGCCTCTCTCCAGCAATGTGTTTAGCACCGACTTTAAATCGCTCTCTTGATCCTCCAGGGCTCCATGCCTAACACCCAATAACAGTACTCTCAAGTTTGGACACGATTGGAGAAAGTTTGGGAGATCGGGTGCGAAATTAGTGCCATTTTGCAGCCAAATTAGGCTTAATTCTTCAATGTATCTGTTCATTCTAATGCTAGTGAGATGTTGGAACACGGTATTGATTTCTGTGTCGGCCCGTGCCAAGGTCGAATTGTGTAAATTGAAATATAACGACATTATTGGCATGTGTTCAACAACAAATTTCGCAATCTTATTTCTAGCTGGATATCCGGCATGGTAGGATAAATCTATTTTTAATGCTGGACATCTCTCACTAAAATACTGCCAGTCGTTGGGTGTAATTCCACGATACATGTATTTTTTTGCGCCATCACAGATTAGTCTTATTTTCTGAATGGTTCCTAGACGCCTACTCAGTGGTAGGGAGTTTTCAGGATCATAACAGGCTCTAATAATGCTTTCGAAGAGCCGTGTATAATCAAAAGTTACCTCCTGCAAATTCATGAAAACGTCAGGGAACGAAGAAGATATTACAAAGCCAACTTTGTGATAATCTGTAATCACTTCTTTCACGAATCCGTCCAACTTCAGTGTAGTCAGCGTTTTGTGGCTTCGGACGAACATCGCTTGCAGTATTTCCACCGCCTCCACAGACTTGAAATGAGAATTGTGGAAGATCACTGAAGTGAGTTTAGTTTGAGACCTCAGAAATTCCACAATGCACCGAAACACACTGACTCTTATTGAATGATCCAGATGTTTGAAATAAATGCCGATGCTGGAGAAAGTTACTGACAAAAGCTGGCTGTTGCATTCCAGGGCTTGCAAAAAATACTTCAGCTGCATTCGTATTGTGTCAAGTAAATCCATCCTAATTTTCACGCACTCTATTTCAACGTGATGGAAATATCTGCCAAATTTTCGAGTCATTTTAAGTTCAGGAAATGTTTTCGCAAGGCATCGTTCCTCGGGGATAGTGTATTTCATCTTCCTCCAGAGTTTGGGATTGTCGCGTTCTCCACACCATTTGCGACATACTAAAGACATCCGGTACTGATCTTTTGGATTCAAATAAAAATATATATGCTCCAAAGCCAGTGGAGGCAAGTCGGACCAGTCAACGGACGCATCTAGTACTTCCGCTGGACTATCATTGAATGCAGGATCAAAATCCATTCTCTCGTCACCACTCTCATGATTACCCCGGTTTGGATCATTTCCGACAGACCAACCGCTTGAAATCATTTCTTTAATTGACTTAAACATGACAGACGCCTTAAGTTAATATTGAGCTGCAGTAAAATTTAACTGATACATACCAGGTCAGGAAAAATCATTGCAACTACAAAAAAAAAGACATTTTAAAATAATCTGTACTTATTCTCGATCCAAGTTTATTTCAGTAGAAACCATTATTTAAATTTACTGCCACAACGTGCGAGTTATATATCAGAAAATTATCTCGTGAAATAAATTAAAGCATGAACTTTTACGAACTGCAAGAATGATTTTATCCTAGAAAGGGATTGCCGTTACATTTAAGGTAAAAATTCAAAGAGGATTATTACAAAACCTTCTATATAAGTAAGAAATGTAACCATGGAAGTGAAGGGGCGTTTTGACCCCATGAAGGCAACGCTTCCGAAAATAAAGAGTCACAAAGGTGAGGCAAACCAATCATTATGCAAGTTTTATGAGGTGAAAGTCCCTTCGTCGAGGCTCAGCGCATGGAGTTAATAAAAAGAAAGAGATAAAGTTCCTGTGAATGAAACGCTTGAAAATGTCATAACGCTTTGAGAATTATATCTATGTTTCGCTAGTGTTAGTAAAGTAGTCGCTATTGTTCGTTGACATAACAGAAATGCATAATATTTATTATATGTCATTTTTGATTATTAACACTTTACAAAGTTAAAACGTGTTTATGACTTTGTTCATTCGGTCTGTCTGTCCGTTAGCACGATAACTGCCGTAAAAATGACTTAATCAAAATAAAATTTTAGTATGTTGTTCAGTCGATCTGTAGGATCTATGGGAATATAAATGAATAATATTACCCAATTAGTTTTGGATTGAACCCGGGTTGAAAAAATGAAATACATTGAGCCCTATGGGACCTAATATTTCAAACATTTTTTTAAGCGGATTTAAAATTCACAAATTGCATCGAAAATGTTAGGTAATATTCAAATTGTTTCATAAAATATATACAAAAAATTCAGCGAAATATATTCAGTACTTTTTTAAATAAAAATTAAAATATTAATTACACCTTTTATATGAAGCGATCACATGACCATGATATGAAAAGATCATATGACCCACTTCAAAACAAGAAATATCAATCATGCTTAAAGCATTGATTATGAAACACTTTCCAACTTCAATGCAATTTTATTTAAACATGTCTAAAATGCAATACATTCTTTGGTAATATTTTGAAACTTATCACAATACCACATTAATTTATTATATTTGAAAACTTAAACCTTCATCGAAAAAAATGAACTTCATTCAAATGACGGCATTGAAATACAAATTGCCTGGTTTAAACACCTCTAAAATGTGATACATTCCTCGGTAATAATTTTGGAATTATCATAATACTACGACAATTAATTATATTTGAAAACTTCATCGAAAACAACTAAAATTCATTCAAATGACGTCATAGAAAATATAACACGCCTGGCTCTCTCTATAAAAACAGCATTTCATTCATAAATAATTTCCCATTCATGTCATTCATCATAATACTATAATAATTTATTTTATTTAAAAATTATGACCATGGAGCTACAGGTAATTAAACTCTACGCAAAACTTTATCGAAAAACATCGTCCTTCTCTTTGTAAAATCAATAAATATTTTATTCATATAAGCTATGCAGACTCCATGAACTAAAGGATTTTATGTTAAACAAATACAGCAATTCTAATACAACTCATTCTACATATTTTGCTGTTTACATTTTACATAGGTGACAAATAGGCTTCGTTTTAGAAATAATCAAATTTGGATGAGCATTAAAACTCAAATATATTGTAATTGCGTTGTTTCAGTATGTAGATGTGTGGCAACCAAAAAGAAAGGAACTTAAACTTATAATTGACATTATAATTGATTATATTTAAGCATTCTAGACATGGCCATCGATCTCATAAAGTGGAATTAACATTAACACGTACATTGCTCGTTATTGTGCCGCAATAAACCCTCCAATTATTTTCCTTTTTTGTGTAAGTCCTAAAAAGCATTATTAATTAATATAAAAAGATTAGACTATTTAAACTTAAACAATATAATTTATTAACAACATCAATTTATCAATAACACCAATTTTCATTAATATCAATTTTCAATTATTATCAATTTTCATTTAATTATTTTAGCAAGGGGAGATATGCGACCAGAAAAATTAGTTTTACCGTTGTTGTCTAGGACCTGTTATTATGAGCACATACCTTCGAGTTTAGTCTTGGGCTCATCATCTCGCTTGCATCAGTCTTATACTGCCATAACTCTGTGGTGTGTGGCTCCTCCTCGTACTACTAATGCACTCGCCATTTGATCTACCTCCATGGGACACTCAACAACTACTCGTACTTTAAGTCAAAATACGTGATAATTTTCTTTTCATGTCTGATCTCCATTTCTGCTACTGCACTCTCATTTTGTCTATGTTTGAAACTCGTGTATATAGTCCACAACTCTGGGGTGTGTGGCTCCGAACCCTGACATCTTTCCTCTGCTCCAAGCTGTGGTTCCTTCGGCGGGGGTGGGGGGGAGGGTAGCTCCGCCCTTCTTCCCCATGGCGCTCATTGGTTCTTCTCAACCCAATGGCATCATTTCGCATATAGCAAGGCCCTCTCACCCCTTTGGTCTTGCACACCTAAATTTATAGTCCTTTTGACCTAAAAGTTCAAGTCATCATAAACTTCGGTGCCAGCCAATCTGCACGCTTTGTTCGGCGTTCTGGCCACCATAAATACTCAAATAAAAGTGTCTCATGTGAGAACAATTTCTGGTCTCACAAGATGCACAGAATTTAAGAAAAAGTAAAGTGGTTTTACGACGGATACAACATTCAATATGAATTAAAAAGAACTTTAAAAATCACGATACTCAGACAAGATGGATGCCAAATATCATTTTGAAGTGGGTCAAGTGATCTTTTCATATCATGGTCACGTGATCGCTTCGTATAAGAGGTGTTATTAGCATGTTAATTATTATTTAAAAAACAACTGAATATATTTCGCTGAATTTTTTTATATATTTTATAGAACAATTTGAATATTACCTAAAATTTTCGAAGCAATTTGTGAATTTTAAATCCGTTTGAAATATTTGGTCCCATAGGGCTCGATGTATTTCATTTTTTCAACCCGGGTTCAATCCAAAACTAATTGGATGATATTATTCATTTATATTCCCATAGGTCCTACAGACCGTTTGAACAACATACTAAAATGTCATTTTGATTCATTTTTACGGCAGTTAACGTGCTAACGGACAGACAAACAGACAGACAGACAGACAGAATGAACAAAGTCATAAACACTTTTCAACTTTGTTGTAAAGTGTTAATAATATATGGCATCCATATTGTCTCAAAATAGTGATTTTTTAAGTTTTTTTTTATTCATATTGAGTGTTGTATCATTCCTAAAACCACTTTATTTTTGCTTAAATTCTGTGCATCTACATACTGAAACAACGCAATTACAATATATTTGAGTTTAAATGATCATCAAAATTTGATTATTTCTACAACGAAGCCTATTTTTCACTTATGTAAAATGTATACAGCAAAATATGTAGAATGAGTTGTATTAGAATTGCTGTATTTCTTTAATACAAAATAATTTAGCCCATAGAGTCTGCATGGCTGATATGAATGAAATATTAATTGATTTTTTAAAGAGAAAGACGATTTTTTTCGATGAAGTTTGAAGCATAGAGTTTAATTACTTGTAGCTCCATGGTCTTAATTTTTGAATAAAATAAAGTATTATAGTATTGTGATGAATGAAATGAATGGGAAAATGTTATGAATGAAATGTTGTTTTTATAGAGAGATCCAGGCGTGTTATTTTTTCTACGACGTCATTTGAATGAATTTCAGTTGTTTTCGATAAGTATTCAAATATAATAAATTATCGTAGCATTATGATAGTTTTGAAATTATTACCGAGGAATGTATCGCATTTTAGAGATGCTTAATCCAGGCAATTTATATTTCAATGCCGTCATTTGAATGAAGTTCATTTTTTTCGATGAAGGTAAGTTTTCAAACATAATAAATTAATGTAGTATTGTGATAAGTTTTAAAATATTACCGAGGAATGGATTGCATTTTAGACTTGTTTAAATAAAATTGCATTGAAGTTGGAAACTGTTTCATAATCAATGCTTTAAGCGTGATTGATCTTTCTTGTTCTTAATTTCACTCATCATATCTTCAGAACTATGAAAGACCATAGTAAACAACGAAATATGCCTTAAGAAATTTTATTCGTAAATTAATGGTTTCGAATAATTGTGTTATGGTATTAAAGGATATTTTACTTTCTCTGTTTTTAACACTTTACAACAAAGCTGAAAAGTGTTTATGACTTTTTTCATTCTGTCTGTGTGTCTGTCTATCTGTCTGTCCGTTAGCACGATAACTGCCTTAAAAAGGACTTAATCAAAATGTAATTTTAGTATGTTGTTCAGCCGGTCTGTAGGATCTATGGGAATGCAAATGTATAGTATCACCCAATTAGTTTTGGATTGAACCTGGGTTGAAAAAATGAAATGCATTGAACCCTACTGGACCTAATTTTTCAAACATTTTTTAAGAGGATTTAAAATTCATAAATTGCTTTGAAAACTTTAAGTAATAATCAAATTATTCCATAAAATATATAAAAAAAATTTCACCAAAATATACACAGTAGTTTTTGAAATAAAAATTAAAATAATAATTACACCTCCCATGATATGAAAAGATCACGTGACCCACTTCAAAATAAAATTGGGCATTCATCTTGTCTCAAAATCGTGATTTTTAAAGTTCTCTTTAATTCATATTGAGTGTTGTATTCGTCCATAAGCCGCTTTATTTTTGCTTAAATTCTGTGCATCTACATACTGAAACAAGGCAATTACAATATACTTGAGTTTAAATGATCATCCAAATTTGATTATTTCTACAACGAAGCCTATTTTTCACTTATGTAAAATGTAAACAGCAAAATATGTAGAATTAGTTGTATAAGAATTGCTGCACTTCTTTAACGCAAAATTATTTAGTTCATGGTGTCTGCACAGCTGATATGAATGAAATAGTCATTGATTTTACAGAGAGATCGACGATGAAGTTTTAAGCATAGAGTTTAATTACTTGTAGCTTCATGGTCTTAAGTTTTAAATAAAATAAATTGTCTTATTACTGTTATGTATGAAGTGAATAGAAAAATGTTATGAATAAAATGCTGCTTTTATATTGAGAGCCAGGCGTGTTATTTTTTCTATGACGTCATTTGAATAAATGTCAGTTGTTGTCGATGAAGTTTTCAAATATAATAAATTATAATAGTATTGTGATAATTTTAAAAAATATTATCGAGGAATGTATCGCATTTTAGAGATGTTTAAACCAGGCAATTTTGTATTTCTTTAATACAAAATAATTTAGCCCATAGAGTCTGCATGGCTGATATGAATGAAATATTAATTGATTTTTTAAAGAGAAAGACGATTTTTTTCGATGAAGTTTGAAGCATAGAGTTTAATTACTTGTAGCTCCATGGTCTTAATTTTTGAATAAAATAAAGTATTATAGTATTGTGATGAATGAAATGAATGGGAAAATGTTATGAATGAAATGTTGTTTTTATAGAGAGATCCAGGCGTGTTATTTTTTCTACGACGTCATTTGAATGAATTTCAGTTGTTTTCGATAAGTATTCAAATATAATAAATTATCGTAGCATTATGATAGTTTTGAAATTATTACCGAGGAATGTATCGCATTTTAGAGATGCTTAATCCAGGCAATTTATATTTCAATGCCGTCATTTGAATGAAGTTCATTTTTTTCGATGAAGGTAAGTTTTCAAACATAATAAATTAATGTAGTATTGTGATAAGTTTTAAAATATTACCGAGGAATGGATTGCATTTTAGACTTGTTTAAATAAAATTGCATTGAAGTTGGAAACTGTTTCATAATCAATGCTTTAAGCGTGATTGATCTTTCTTGTTCTTAATTTCACTCATCATATCTTCAGAACTATGAAAGACCATAGTAAACAACGAAATATGCCTTAAGAAATTTTATTCGTAAATTAATGGTTTCGAATAATTGTGTTATGGTATTAAAGGATATTTTACTTTCTCTGTTTTTAACACTTTACAACAAAGCTGAAAAGTGTTTATGACTTTTTTCATTCTGTCTGTGTGTCTGTCTATCTGTCTGTCCGTTAGCACGATAACTGCCTTAAAAAGGACTTAATCAAAATGTAATTTTAGTATGTTGTTCAGCCGGTCTGTAGGATCTATGGGAATGCAAATGTATAGTATCACCCAATTAGTTTTGGATTGAACCTGGGTTGAAAAAATGAAATGCATTGAACCCTACTGGACCTAATTTTTCAAACATTTTTTAAGAGGATTTAAAATTCATAAATTGCTTTGAAAACTTTAAGTAATAATCAAATTATTCCATAAAATATATAAAAAAAATTTCACCAAAATATACACAGTAGTTTTTGAAATAAAAATTAAAATAATAATTACACCTCCCATGATATGAAAAGATCACGTGACCCACTTCAAAATAAAATTGGGCATTCATCTTGTCTCAAAATCGTGATTTTTAAAGTTCTCTTTAATTCATATTGAGTGTTGTATTCGTCCATAAGCCGCTTTATTTTTGCTTAAATTATGTGCATCTACATACTGAAACAAGGCAATTACAATATACTTGAGTTTAAATGATCATCCAAATTTGATTATTTCTACAACGAAGCCTATTTTTCACTTATGTAAAATGTAAACAGCAAAATATGTAGAATTAGTTGTATAAGAATTGCTGCACTTCTTTAACGCAAAATTATTTAGTTCATGGTGTCTGCACAGCTGATATGAATGAAATAGTCATTGATTTTACAGAGAGATCGACGATGAAGTTTTAAGCATAGAGTTTAATTACTTGTAGCTTCATGGTCTTAAGTTTTAAATAAAATAAATTGTCTTATTACTGTTATGTATGAAGTGAATAGAAAAATGTTATGAATAAAATGCTGCTTTTATATTGAGAGCCAGGCGTGTTATTTTTTCTATGACGTCATTTGAATAAATGTCAGTTGTTGTCGATGAAGTTTTCAAATATAATAAATTATAATAGTATTGTGATAATTTTAAAAAATATTATCGAGGAATGTATCGCATTTTAGAGATGTTTAAACCAGGCAATTTACATTTCAATGCCGTCATTTGAATAAAGTTCATTTTTTTCGATGAAGGTTTAAGTTTTCAAATATAATAAATAAATGTAGTATTGTGATAAGTTTTAAAATATTACCGAGGAATGTATTGCAATTTAGAGATGTTTAAATAAATTTGCATTGAAGTTGGAAAGTGTTTCATAATCAATGCTTTAAGTATGATTGATCTTTCTTGTTTTTAACTTAAGAGTTCTCTAATTATAAGTCAACAGTATTTTTTCATAGTTGTAGGATAGAGTACAGAATGTAGAGAGATAAAAATAAATTGAAAGGTAACATAATTTTGAATACGTTGGAATATTCTTTATTGTTTCGCTGCTAATTTGCATTGCGTAAATAGTTTATTTTTACAAAATTGGCAGTTTAAATAATTATTTTAGACCTTTCGTCCTAGAAATTCATACAATGAGGACTACTTATTTTACCCCAGCGTCACCCAAATATTATCTCAAACGTTTATTACGTTTTCTTAATATGACATTTTTATCTCCTTACTTTTACCTCAAAGGGCTAGCAATTATGCTTATGTGGTTACATTCAAGTATTACTGATTTTGTTTGTGTAAACTATTAGAAACTACAATTTCTTTTCATTGATTTTTTTTGGAAACATGAGTAAGTTATTAAACAAATATAGGATGTGTTAAATGAAAATAAAAAATAATGATTACTCCACCAATTCCTAAAAACTCTAAATTTTACAAAAACAAATAGCTAGACAATTTTTTCTTTACCTAGCATACATTCATTTAAATAAGCACTGAAATTTCTAAGAAACTAACCTCAATTCTAATCAATTGAAGTATAAAGGCTATATTGGGAAATCTAGTGCAAATGTGTTTACCTACTCCCTGGTAAAGTTTTGGTGCACAAGCATAAGATATTTTTTTTTGTTTAAAAAAAATTAGGAAGTTAAATGAACTTGGGATTTTTAAAGATGTTTAATGGTTTCTGAGGTTTGAATATAATAGATGAATATACTTGTATTCAAGTACATATTTATGTGCCTCTAAATACATATTTATGTATTTTAGATACAAGTTTACAGATTAACTTGAATCTAAAATATCGTCAGATATATCGTATAAGCGAGTAATCTATTAGAAAGTAATTTGTAGCAATTTGAAACCCTGTAAACGAACAAATGAGTCTGAAAAAATCAAATAAATGTGTTGAATTTTACTGGAGTATTATCAGTATCCACTTCGACGATAAAAGATTGCAATTTCATCTCAGTAGCTCAATGGTAGAGCGTCGAATGCTTAGTTCGGAGATTCGGGGTTTAATTCCCGAGCGAGGCAGCAAGGTTCTTTATAATTCATTTACAAAATGTTTTTCACGCGCGCGCAGAACCATTTCAGCTCCATCGGGTTGGAGCCTTCGCCGATTTTGTTAATATACTTATTTACTTCCTGAATTTTGATGAACACAAATTTCGGTTTTCGTATTGTATACTACACATGTGTTCAAATTTAAAATGCTGATATTAACCCGAAAAAAAAAACAAAATTTCGGAATTTGCGTAACATATTTATTGTAAACAGTTTTAAACATAAGGAGGACACTCCCTTAGCAGATTACAGTATCCATCTACCACTTTCACCTCTATTATACGCTCATCAGCATGGAACAACCGATGACTACAATATCAATAAGAAAACTTGCTATTTGCCACAAATTTTGGTCGCCAAACTTGTCGGCAAAGGATACAGGAGAACACTATTAATTAGTTAGAATTCCGATCCATTCATAAAATTTAAAATCAAAATCCCTACTTATGTTTTGATTTTAAATTAATAGATGTTTTGATCTTAAATTAATAGATGTTTTGATTTTAAATTAATTTGTTTTAAATATTTTCGTAAATAGTTTACGTTTGGGAGCCAAAAGTAAAAATTTGAGCAACCCTTTTACTATATATAGGATGATTCAAATAATATGGGCCAAACCTTACTACGTAGTAGTACACCAAACCAAGCATTTTTCGTCATAGTTTATCGAGTCGGAAATGAAACGTAAAGGCGCCAGTGAGCGCTTAATGGTGAAACCGACGAGGTGAGGCTAAAACACAAGAATGACTTAGAAGTTTTAAAATGACATTTAATAAACAATAATTACAGTAATGGCTCAGAAATAGCGACCGCCAACCTGAATGCACGTCTCACATCGGCGATGAAGGGATTGACGAACTCTCTCGAACAGACCAGATATGTCGCTCACTTCGGCAACAGCGACCGAAATTCTGGCGACGAGTTCCTTTTCAGGTTCAAGGCGAGTGTCATAGACGAGACCCTTTGGGTGTCTCTACAAAAGGAAATCAAGACAGGATAGATCGGGCGATCGTGGGGGCCAAGATACGGGACCACCCAATCCGTCGCCCTTGTAAAGTCTTTACGTTTCATTTCCGACTCGGTAAACTATGACGAAAAATGTTTGTTTTGGTGTATACTACCACCTCCGAAAGTTCGGCCCATCTTTTTTTAATCACCCTGTATATATATTGCTTGAGGGACTAAAATTCCTAGTTTTGTCTCAACATATTCATATCAAATTACTTCTGTATTTCATATTGGCAAATAAACATTTTCACTTCCAAATTCGAATTGATTTCAATTGCGTCGTGATTCTATTTATTTATTTATTTTTTTTATTTTTTGGTTAATTGCTTATCAGTTCGGGCATGCAAGGAAACAATGGCCGGCAATTCCCCAACCTTATGAATACGTAATGAATGCAAATTATCCCTGCGATTAAATAGAAATCAAATTACAGAAACATAATTATCTCTCTTTCTCTCAAATGAAATAATAATTAGTTTGAAAGTATATTATCCTAATTCTCAATCATTCTTTTCTTTTTTATCTCTTCCTTTCATTGGACGTGCTTGATTGATTTAATTCTAAAACTTATATTGGTATCACAAAAACAATTCTTCGTTATTTCTTTAATTAAGAAAACATTATTTCTTGCAAAGTTGAAATATCAATAAAATAATTTAGTTACATAATTATTGGCGAGGGTGTATATCGGATTTTTAGACGCATGTATGTTTCAAAACATGTCGGTTGCATTGAAACGTTTTAAAAGGTTTCGGTTTTATATAGCGGTACGCAAGATCATACTGGCCATATGAAAGTGATTTAAGCTCATTTTTTATGACATGAGACGTAAGGTACAGGGTGACAGACCAACCAAAATCACAGAGTATAATCCAAATATCCGGCCCGAAATAGAACTAATTGTACGTAGGTGGTTCAAAAAGTAAGGTAACAAGAGCTCTCACGGGTGCGATAAATTGGGTGACATCATTCTCGTGGATCTAGCTCGTTCCATTCATGAAAAAAAATACTTTGAGTAATACTTTTGTATTTGAACGCTAAGTCATTTATCTGCTATAAGAATAAATTATTTCTCCGTTCATAACGCTTTGGCGAGATTTTGGCGACGAATTTGGTGGAATGCCGCCAACCTGGCGGCTTTTTTAAATGTTACCAAATTAAAGAAAATCTCGTCAAATGGATAAAAATGACGCTAAATCAATGAAAATAACGACTATTTGACGAAAATTCAATATTTTGAAAAAAATATAATTATCTACTATAAGAATAACCTATTTTGTTTTTACTGTAAAAGTAGTTAATACATTGCATTATATAAGGAAAGTCATGTGCTGCCCACATCAGATTTTTTTCAAAGGTGACGAAAATGTGAAAAATCAAAAATATCTCGAGAACGGCTAGTCCTAGTGTAATGGGGTTGGTCTTATTAATTTTATAGTTAAAAATTATGAATAAAACAAGCTATTAATTAATATATTGGAGCATACGTAGTTTTCTATTTTAGTTTTTGGCGATTTTTGTGGACCATTTTACAAAAAAAAAGCAGGTTATTTTTTCCGAATCATACCAATATCTAATCAGCACCAGGATAACTCGCAAGTGTCTTATCTACCAAAGTTTCGAAAGCCCAGGCCAACCGACTCATCCGAAGACATAGAGTAACAAATCTACCAAAGTTTGTAAAATTTGATCTATTAGTTTTTCAGGTAGAGGGGCTACAGGCTTAAGCGTCGCTTAAGTGCACTTTGTAACCCACGGACCCTTAAAATATATAATCTTACCTACTGCTCTTTATCTCATAGTTCGATTTCCACGTGTACATTTCGTCTTCACATGGCTACTTGAAGAAAATAATATTATTTTGTTCATTTCTCCAACATTCCTTACCGAATTATGTGACTACTTAGTATATTTACATGGAAATATATAACAAGAAAGATCAATCATGCTTAAAGCATTGATTATGAAACACTTTCCAACTTCAATGAAATTTTATTTAAGCATTTCAAAATGCAATACATTCCTAAGTAATATTTTAAAACTTATCATAATACTACATTAATTTATTATATTTGAAAACTTAAACTTTCATCGAAAAAAATGAACTTCATTCAAATGACGGCATTAAAATATAAATTGCCTGGTTTAAACATCTCTAAAATGCGATACATTCCTCTGTAATATTTTTAAAATCATCATAATACTACAATAATTTATTATATTTGAAAACTTCATCGAGAACAACTGAAATTAATTCAAATGACGGCATAGAAAAAATAACACGCCTGGATCTCTCTATAAAAGCAACATATCATTCATAACATTTTCCGAATCATTTCATTCATCACAGTACTAAAATAATTTATTTTAAAACTTAAGACCATGGAGCTACAAGTAACTAAAGTCTATGCTTAAAACTTCATCGAAAAAAATAATCCTTCTCTTTATAAAATCAATTAATATTTCATTCATATCAGCCATGCAGACTCCATGGGCTTAATTATTTTGTGTTAAAGAAATACAGCAATTCTAATACAACTCATTCTACATAATTTGCTGTTTACATTTTACATAAGTGAAAAATAGGCTTCGTTGTAGAAATAAAAGGAAGTTTTAAGTTTCTTGGAATGGAAACATTTATTTAAATAAGTTATTAAAGTATTCTTTACATGATTGAGAATCTTGTAATTGATCGTTACATGATTGTTTTTAATAAATTTTATAATTTCTTGACGTATGCATTTTTCTAATTTGAAGGATGCAAAAAGTTTTTGTAACACCGTTTCAAAATATTAACTTCAAGAGAAAAAATAAATAATGGTTTTTTAAAAGTATTTTTAAAAAAGTAAAAAACTATAAAACAACGATATGTTTATGGGAACATCCTAGAGTGGCTGTAGAGATTTTGTGCTTTCATCATATTGCACACCTATCTTCTAAATCCTTTAAACCTATTATTACATATGTACGCTTCCAGGCTTTTTTGAGCGAATATTTAAGGTACGAAGTATATTTTTGTCTACAAACAAATGATTTATAGATATGCATTTACAATAGTAGAATTAAGTCTGTAGATAAAATCATGTGACGACAATATCACAATCTTCTGATATTTACTCTATATGAAAGTTATTGCAAAAACTATATATACGAAAAATTTTTATGACGGAACCTTCATATGGTGGGAAAATGTACCTACACTTCATTTTTGACGGAAGCATTAAGCACTTTTATTCCTTTTTGCATATTTATTTCCTATATGCATAGGAACTGTCGGAAAAATCGGCAGTGGCAGACCCGAAGTGGAAATCATTATTGAACCTCCCATTCTATCTGAAATTTGATTCTGAATCCAATCAGCAAATATTTAAGATCTACCTATAGCAAATACCAAGAAAAATATGTTTCCAGGAATTTTTTAACCCCATGGGGTACCCCCTCCGAAATATAATGTTCAATTCTTATCAGTCAAATCTAAGATTTATTGAATCGCCTCATCTAGTCTTCCTTTTGAACTGTTAGTTAAAAACAACCGGAAGAGATTATTCTTACTGTGAATCGCCCTATCTCATCTTCATTTGGAACTGGAAGAGAAAAAGGCACCGGAAGAGACTATTCTTGCTGAATCGCCCTATCTCATCTTCATTTGGAACTGGAAGAGAAAAAGGCACCGGAAAAGATTATTCTTACTGAATCGCCCTATCTCATCTTCTTTTGGAACTGGAAGAGAAAAAGGCACCGGAAGAGACTATTCTTACTGAATCGCCCTATCTCATCTTCATTTGGAACTGGAAGAGAAAAAGGCACCGGAAGAGATTATTCTTACTGAATCGCCCTATCTCATCTTCATTTGGAACTGGAAGAGAAAAAGGCACCGGAAGAGACTATTCTTACTGAATCGCCCTATCTCATCTTCATTTGGAACTGGAAGAGAAAAAGGCACCGGAAGAGACTATTCTTACTGAATCGCCCTATCTCATCTTCATTTAGAACTGGAAGAGAAAAAGCACCGGAAGAGACTATTCTTACTGAATCGCCCTATCTCATCTTCATTTGGAACTGGAAGAGAAAAAGGCACCGGAAGAGATTATTCTTACTGAATCGCCCTATCTCATCTTCATTTAGAACTGGAAGAGAAAAAGCACCGGAAGATACTATTCTTACTGAATCGCCCTATCTCATCTTCATTTGGAACTGGAAGAGAAAAAGGCACCGGAAGAGATTATTCTTACTGAATCGCCCTATCTCATCTTCATTTGGAACTGGAAGAGAAAAAGGCACCGGAAGAGACTATTCTTACTGAATCGCCCTATCTCATCTTCATTTAGAACTGGAAGAGAAAAAGCACCGGAAGAGACTATTCTTACTGAATCGCCCTATCTCATCTTCATTTGGAACTGGAAGAGAAAAAGGCACCGGAAGAGATTATTCTTACTGAATCGCCCTATCTCATCTTCATTTGGAACTGGAAGAGAAAAAGGCACCGGAAGAGATTATTCTTACTGAATCGCCCTATCTCATCTTCATTTGGAACTGGAAGAGAAAAAGGCACCGGAAGAGATTATTCTTACTGAATCGCCCTATCTCATCTTCATTTGGAACTGGAAGAGAAAAAGGCACCGGAAGAGATTATTCTTACTGAATCGCCCTATCTCATCTTCATTTGGAACTGGAAGAGAAAAAGGCACCGGAAGAGATTATTCTTACTGAATCGCCCTATCTCATCTTCATTTGGAACTGGAAGAGAAAAAGGCACCGGAAGAGATTATTCTTACTGAATCGTCCTATTTCATTTCTAGTTTGAGCTGTAAGTGAGAAAGGGGGCGCAAGAGATTATTCTTACTGATTCGCACCATCTTGTCTAGGATTTAATGCTGAATCTATATTAGTTATCATAAGAGTATAATCTCCATCTGTAGCTAATCTTCAGAAACAGATATTTAAATTTTTTCTATTTCATTAGTTTTGATAAGATTTTTAAATTTTATTAATAAGTATTTTTATAAGTTCCATATTTGCTAATCTTTGATAATTTTTTGAAAAATTTATTCTTAAATTGTATTATTTGTACAATTTCTATATTTTAATTGTTATCTCTTTAATTTTGATAACTCCTTTCTGTATGTATAGCGTTAATCTCTTTTTTACCGTTTAAGTTATTTAAATTTTGTGGAAATTGCCATTGATCGTTTAATTAATTAATTTTAATCTTATTTCATTTTGCTTTTTAATGCTTTAATAAATGCGTAACTTGTATTTGAATGTAATTATACCAATCTCTGACAATATTACTCGCGTCCGTGATAAACCTTAAGTCACACATGACTCCTAGGTGGTGTTAATGAGCAACGACTAATGGTTATGATATCTCTCTTTGCATCATTCTGAGATGCCAGTTATGTACTGGATTGGTTTTCAAAAAAAGCCATATGTAACAACAAATATTCAAAACAAGAAAGATCAATCATGCATAAAGCATTGATTATGAACCACTTTCCAACTGAAATATAATATTATTTTAACATCTCTAAAATACGATACATTCAGTTCTGATATGTTTTAAATTATCTAAGTACTACAATAATTTATTACATTTGAAAACATCAAACTTCATAAAAAAAATGAACTTTATTCAAATGACGTCATCGAATAAAAATGGTCTGGCTCTATGTAAAAGCAGTGAATATTTCTTTCATATCATTTTTATTCCAGACTTCAGAGCTAAATAATTTTGTATTGAAGACCCAGACCACACGACCAACTCGAAGGTTTTTGGTAGCTATTTGTGTGGCCGGAAATAATTTTGTGTGAAAAAAAAATCAGCGATTCTTATACAACTCATCTTATAATCACTTGTTTACATTTTGTATCCATTAAAATTAGACTTCGTTGTAGAAATAATCAGTTTGATGATCATTTAAACTCAAAACTATTGTAATTGCGTTGGCGCAGAATATAGATGACCAGAAATTACGCAAAAATAAAGCGGTTTTAGGACGGATGCAACACTAAATATAAATTTAAAAGAACTTTCAGAATCACGATTTTTTACAGTGGGAAAGAAAGATGGATGCCATATTTTATTTTAAATTAGATCACGTGATCTCATCATATAATATGAGTGTTATTATTATTTTCATTTTTATTTTAAAAACTACAGAACACATTTTTCTAATTTTTTTTTATATATTTTATGGGATAATTCGAGTATTTCCTAAAATTTTTAAAGAATTTGTGAATTTTAAATGCGCGTAAAAAAGGTTGAAAAATCATATCCGGTAGGGTTCAATGTATTTCATTTTTTCAACCCAGGTTCAATCCAAAACTAATTGGGTACCATTATTCATTTACATTCCCATACGTCCCACAGACCTTCTCAACAACATACTAAAATTTCATCTTGGTAAAGTCATTTTTACGACAGTTATCCTGTGACAAACAGACAGACAGACAGAATAAACAAAGTCATAAACACTATTCAACTATGTTGGAAAGTTTTAATAAAATGAAAAATGATTTTTTTACCAGAAATGAAAAACGAACCCGAGATAAAATTTCTTAATTAATCAGCCATGCTCTTCCGACATATAATTATGCATCCCTATAAGTGATTATCTAAGCTCTATCCTTAGCAGATTCTTAGAAAAAAGATGTTTTAAAGAAACATTTTTCGTAAACAAAATAATATTCAAAATTATTACCACCAATAAATTCTGATACTTGAGTTTTTTAATACCAAAAAACAAACAATCCACTCAGCGTAATAAAAGTAAAATGTTATTTTAAATCCCTTGTTTTATGTTCAGGATCCAAATTTGCACAATTTTTTAATCATCACTTGTAAGAGTGAATTATTTTGTAAGTGTTTCTCTATACGGATGATATAAAATTTTAATTTTCGTAAGGAGCAGTGACCGGAATATTGTTTTTTATTAATAACCATGCAAATTTATTTTTCATTATCTGCAGGTAAAATTTAATAACAAAATACGCAATTTAAAAAAAAATGTGCGCTACAATGTATGTTTTTGTTCTCCATAAAAAGTAGTTATGAAAAATTATCATTTTCCTTGATGCAAAATTTGACGCCATTAAGCTCCCAAAGCATTAATTACAAATCATAAAAGTGTCACATAATAAATGTAAAAAAAAAACTGTACCAGAATAATATTTAGGAAATTTCTTAGAGTTATTTGCCCCAGTAATTAAATGAAGTGCAGCTCCATAAAATCTAAACTGTACTCCATATTTATTTATTTATGACTGCTGTAAACTATTAAGTATATTCTTTAGACTCTTTAGTCATTTAATTTTTCTTTTGTTCTGCGATATTATTTCTCTGGGTTAACTGAAGATTAGATTTTATCAATTTATTCAAAATTGTATATACATTTTTATTAGTATTAGGATTATGTATATTAAAAGTGACAAAACAGTCAACTACTCTCAAGAAGAATATTTTTTTATTTTAACTGATTGATTAGTATTTATAATATTATGAGTTGAAAGTGTTATGAATTAATAGTTCTTTTAT
The DNA here is from genome assembly GCA_951213105.1 of Amaurobius ferox. Classification (NCBI taxonomy): domain Eukaryota; kingdom Metazoa; phylum Arthropoda; class Arachnida; order Araneae; family Amaurobiidae; genus Amaurobius; species Amaurobius ferox. The sequence goes on from OX578135.1 coordinate 16,714,581, forward strand.
TGTTGATGGATTTCAATTTTTATATAAGCGCAAGATTTACTTGAACTTCAGAAGAAGTACTATTGTCTCAGTATATCAATGAATTTCAAATGAATTGCTTTATAAATATTGGCAGGAATGAGAATCGAGTAGTATCAGGGTGCAAAAGTTAAGTCTCATATATTTGTTTGGTGCTGAAAATCTGCCGTAGTTGCAAAACTCGCATTCTCTGATCAGCCAATAGGAAGATATCATCTGATCACATGATCAACACTCCTCAAGAAGTATTACGTTATGAGGATTATTAGTTATTCTAAAAAATTTTTTAACATATTGTTGATGATATTATTGTCCTTGAATAAGAGAAGACGTGAAAGAAGTCTTCATTGTCTCCAGCTAATCCACTAAGTAGCTGCTTTTAGAATTTAATATTTTTACAACAACTCTTATAAATGAATATATTTATATATATATACGAGGCTCACACTGAAATTTTTCAGATACGGCTAAGGGGTAGACGTTAAACTTACCAACTCTTATGAGGGTTCTAAGTACTCCCCCCCAACATCAATGAACTTTTGTAGGCGAATTTTCCAAAGATTAAATACTTCAAGCCATCCATTTCTTGGAATCGATAAAAAATTGTTTTTATAGCCTCATCAATCTTATCTTCGGAATGAAAACAACGCCCATATATTTTTTTAGATTAAAAAATAGCCAAAAGTCACACATATAGCAAGATCAGGAAAATAGGGTGGATGTTCTATCACTGTGATGTCTTTTTGTTCAAGAAATTCGACCGCCATTCTTGCTGAATGAGAAAATATATTGTCATGGTGAAGCACGAGTCCCCTAACATTCACTTTTTGAAGAATTTCTGAAAAACACTTAGTGGTTTACCAGTCAGCTAAAACTGTCTTCTGTCTGTCTAGCTTTATGGCTTTGACCAGATATGTACTTCTAAAAAACACGGCATACATTACTTTTTTCATTCCTCGTTGTCTTTTCATCATTTTCAGTTTGGGGTCATCTTCAAAGACCCATAATTTACTTTCTTGATGTGTTGGAACGTCATAAAACGGTATGTACGTTTCACAACCTGTTGTAATTTTAGAAATAATGCGGTGTCTACCATCATTAAGTAATTTTAGGGTTTCTTTATATTGATTCTGACACGCTCCGCTTTTTGGTGTTCTGTTAAATGATGAGGGACCCAGCGACAAACTAATTTTTTCATATGCAGTTCTTTATGAATAATTTTATGTATAGCTGCGGATCCAATGTAAAGTTCCTTCTGTATCATTTAGTAGGTGCAGCGATTATCATCGATGAACATCGAAGACATTCTTCTTAATTTAGCCCCACTTTAAAATCATAGAAAATCCTAGCTTGATAATGCTCTTGCATCAAATCCATTTCCTTTTCTTTCAAAATTTATTCTACGATAGCTAAATTGTAATTGATGCCATAACTTATAGTCTACGTACATAAAAGAGTTCAAATTTGAATATCCGTCCAATAACTTTTTTCTAGAGCATATCCTCTGCCCCTGTCTCAAAAATCTCAGTGTTACCCTCGATTATATATATATATATTTATATATAAATAAGAAATCAAAAACTGCATAGTTGATTTCAAAAGTTTATAATAAATGGAAATGTACTATTACATTATGAAATAGATATCAGAATATAAACATTCCTCATAATATTACGCAAAGCAGCTAATTACATGTTGGATTTATAAAAAAAAATAAAAAATAAAAAATGGGTGTGCAATTCCGAATTAACCCCCATTTTTTAAGTTGTAAGCATACAGTCTAATGATATGGTCTAGTCACAATTTATTAGTTTCAACTTATTATTCTCCTTATCTTCTTGGTCCTTTATCTTGAACTAATTGTTATTGCTTTTTCTCTTTTCTTCCATGTTTGCTGTTTGCTCTTTCATATATATATATATATATATATATATATATATATATATATATATATATATATATATATATATATATATATATATATATATATATATATATATATATATAATTACATATTTATTAATGATTTTTGTATGCATTTATACTCGTGTCCTTTTCGATTGTATTTTATCATTCCATTAATTTTTCCCTTCATGTCCCTGTTTACCATTATAACGATAAGTTACCTACTTTTTTATCCTATTAGCCTTGGTCTATAGTTACTTAGGATTAGTAACGGATGATGGTTTCTAGTATCCACAGCAGTGGATACCCACTAGATATGGGTTTCTAGTATCCACAGTAGTTTGTGCATAGTTTTCGCTTATAAGTAGCAATTATATATATATATATATATATATATATATATATATATATTAAATAAGAATTTATTTATGAATAAGTTGAATATTTATTTAATGCTTTCATGTATTGCATTGTCGACTGTAAGTTTTAGTCTATTGTCGATTAGAAGTTCATTAACTATATATTGGTCTTATATTATTAAGCTTATTGCCACTTTAAATAAAGTTTAACTTATCCTAATCTTCATATTCATTCTTATATATTGAGAATACACCCCGAATTCAAAAGATACATCGTAACAAACAGTATTTTTTTTTCAAACTCATCATCTAAACTGTAACAAAAATATCCTATTCTATTCAACAAACTGAAATCGAATATCAGCGCAATTCTCTTTCAATTTTTGCAGTTTAGTTTCTAAGAGAAGAAATAATCTCAACGACCAGAATTTTTTTGAAATGATTTCACTTAATCTTCCTTACCACGGCCATATAAGAAGTACGTGACATATTATTAACCAGAGATTCGAAATATTCTTTCTGCAGTCTAAGCTTCACAAGATTTATTCTATTTTACTGAAATCATTGAATTACATTCCTTAGGGAAAAATTACGAAACCGCAATACGGTTTCAAACAATCAATATAGGTTAAAACATTTTCTGTAATATTGTGTGTTTTATCTTCTGGACATGAAATTAATATATTTATTTCTGGGTCCAAGATTATATTTTACATTTAATTGTCGAGATGGTCTCGAGTCATTTCGAAATTGCGCTACAGTTGCAAATATTGGCAAATGCGGACCGGTTTTGCACTTTCTAGAACTCTTCAGCACGAAATTGCCGACGACTGCAATGTGAACGAGAAAACATTCACAAACATGTGCTGCAATTTAGAAAACCGTCTTGGTCAATGAAATTAGAAATACTACACATATTCTACACAGTCAGTTTCATAGTTAAACAGAATTGAGCACAGACAGCCAGTGTTTGCATAGCTGTAATATATGATTAGAGAAGTATATTGGAAAATGTTTACAGCGCGTATTTCTGCAAGTAAATGCAGCGCACATTTCAATTTCTGACACTGGAATATATTAAGATAAAAAATTTTCTTGTTTGGTACATTTTTCTGCAGGATAATTCCCTCCCAAATACCTCCAATTGATCTAAAGTATTGCAGCTCATTATAAAGGCAACTCCAACTCATCCACTCTATTCTCTCGTTTTCTAGCTGTGCAATTATAACATATTCCCACCCAATCAAAATTCTTCAAAGGTAAACAGTTCAGATTTGACAACATATACGAATCAGACAAGGTCGACTTGGTACTACAGTAGAATTTGTAACGTCTTTGTCGATCAAACTCAGGCAGATCAATATGCAAAACACAACTCTAATTATACTTTAACTAATGTACAATTTTATACATTTAAAATTTTAGCATAACTGAACATACACATCAAAGATGAATACTTTATGATTCCGTGAACTAGTTACAAGGAAACTTTGTCTCTGAATATCATCTGTCGCATTATTACCAGAAGCGTGTCTTTTATTACTCTTTTAGGGGAGGCATGGTCGCCCGTGGGATAAAGGCAAGAGGGGTCACTTCCACCTGAACGTTCTATGTCACGAAAGTGGACATCAAGTTAGTCAATGTTAAAAATCTTATCGAGTTTGTCCCAATAATATCAGTGGTTCCGACCCCACTCCCCCTCACAGAAAATGTTCCAAGGACGTATATTTGATGTAAATGGGCTTGACTCTGTAACCATGTACCCACATCTTCTATGACACATAGATTCTATCTAGTCTTCTATCTTCACATAGATTCGGTAGTTGTAAGCTTGAGGGTGATGAATTATCTCGATTCCTGAAGTGGCCCATTTTTTGTATGGATCACCCGTCTTAGCTGCAAAACTAAGCTTTTCCAGGTGAGGGCATGGGTTGGATTTTGTAAGCTGTATCCCAAACCATCGGCGATTAAAGTCAGGACTTGGAATGAAATCTTCAGACCTTTCCGTATGAAGGGTTCTGTTAACCGCCTCGCTAGAGAAGATATATCGAAGACTCTTAGATTTTCCGCTACAGACGAACAAACAAATCGACATATATCTTCTTTTATTATAATATATAAATTACGTCTTCAAAACACAAAAAATCTATAGATTTTAAAATTCATGAAAAATCATCTAGTACAGATTTCGTTTGAAAGTTTCTTCGGTGAAATAGACGATATTTTCCATACTTATTTGTAAATTTTTTTCAGCTATAAAGTAAAAAAAAATAATAGTACCACATTCTGTCCCGCTCATGTTGCAAAATGGGGTAACATGCGATTTTTTATATTTTTCGTTTAAAAATAATTAACTTTTTGAATTATGGAATTTTCATGCCTCATGTAACTTTAAAAATGCTTTAATAAATTACTTTTTGTTTTCTGATTGTTTTAACTTCCACTTCCATATATGTCAATGTATAAGGGAACATATTGGAATCGTGTACAAAGTCGGAATTCGGATTTTCGATAGATCTACACGTTTCGCGACTTCTAGAAGACAAAATACTATTTTTAACGATACATTTAATTGCGCATATGTCTCTGTGTCTGAGCAATGTATGTATTCACTCCAGCTCAAGAGCTATTTGACGAAATTTCACAAAATTTGATACGTTAGTCATGTGTGAGTTACCTGGGTGCTGATTAGATTCTGATACGAGTTAAAACAAAAGCCCTGCCTTTTTCTTTTCTGCAAAATGGCCCGAAGAAATCGTCAAAATCAAATATAAAACACTATGTATTCTCAAATGTATCGATGAGATGTACGTAAAATTAGCTTATATGTACTTTTTGTTAACTAAAAAATAAAACTAACCACATAACTAAACTTAAGATCAGTAGTTCTCGAGATATATCAGTTTTTTATCCTTTTCGCCAAGTCACATTTCATAGTACGTCCTGTCGCCAAATGGAACCTTAATTGAATTAAAACTGAAACTTCAGTGTAACTTTAAATAATAATAAGTATTAATTTGTACAATTAATCTCTATTTAATGAATTTCGTAAAAAAATAGAGAAACTGCATTTGAGTCTGTAAAGAAAATCTTGTGCTGCCTCCATTAGATTTTTCTTATCATTTACATTTCCAGAATTTGTTCCAAATTTTAAATACCACGTTCCGTCCGCCTGTTTCTTTTATGCATTGTAGGGAAAGTAAATATCTACATCTTATCCATTGGATGATAGATAAGATGATTGGATTTTATCCAAGCCAGATAATAATATACAATGTATAAAAGCTTTTTTATACATCGTATATTATTATCTGTCTTGGTGGTATATATTCTGTAAGTTAATAGCAAAATAAAAGAATAAACAAACGTATTTGTAGTTAAACCAGCCTGCATATCAGCTAAAATATTTCAACGAGAATTCTTACTTAAGTGAATATTGTGATGATTGGTCGAGATTTGAAATACATGAACTGCATCACAAATCTCGGCCAGTCAATGGGACGGATACAGTCAATAACCGTGGCTTATAATTCATAAATTATCTATGACACGTTCTGAAATGCCTTAATGGTATCAAAATTTGATCCAATCGCAATGTATTAAAGTCTGTGAACCGACATCATAAACCAATCTGGTCCAATTAGCTTTTATATCACTCGTGGTTTAAAACAATTAATCAAGCTTTCAAAATTAATGCGCGGTATCGGCTCTGTAATATAAATAGATGTGTATGAATCCGTAATATTAAAACCCGTCAGATCTTACAAGAATCTAACTTAATTTACAAAGCTAATATTTGGGATAGAAATTTATTATTTACCAGCAGTATACCCGTTCTTCGTACATAAAATATAATATAAATAAACTTAATAGCCATAATTGATATATAATCATCCAGTCTACAATAAAATTCCGACACAATTTACTTTTATATACATTCCATCGGAAAAATTTTTAATAAAAATCGTCTGCTGTATAAACTCATTAGGTTTAATATCATGGCTTAGAAACATATCATTGTTTTTTAAATCATTCTACAGTATAACTTCTTTGGGTTTAATTCCGGTACCTAGCAACATGTTATCATTTATTTTCAGATGAATTTGCAAAAAAAAATATCATTTGTCTAAAGCTATCTCTATGGGACGTTTGTTTTTAACACTTTACAACAAAGTTGAAAAGTGTTTATGACTTTGTTCATTCTGTCTGTCTGCCTGTCTGTCTGTCTGTCCGTTAGCACGATAACTTCCGTAAAAATGACTTAATCAAAATGAAATTTGATTATGTTGTTCAGACGGTCTGTAGGACCTATGGGAATATAAATGAATAATATCACCCAATTAGTTTTGGATTGAACCCGGGTTGAAAAAATGAAATACATTGAGCCCTATAGGACCTAATTTTTCAAACATTTTTTAAGCGGATTTAAAATTCACAAATTGCTTTGAAAATTTTAAGTAATATTGAAATTATAACCATAAAATATATGAAAAAAATTTCAGTAAAATATATTCAGTAGTTTTTTAAATAAAAATTAAAATAATAATTACACCTCTTATATGAAGCGATCACATAACCATGATATGAAAAGATCACGTGACCCACTTCAAAATAAAATATGGCATCCGTCTTGTCTCAAAATCGTGATTCTTAAAAATCTAACTCGAAAATTTTAGGTAATAGTTAAATTGTTCCATAAAATATATAAAAAAAAAATTCAGCGAAATATATTCAGTAGTTTTTTAAATAAAAATTAAAATAATAATAACACCTCTTATATGAAGCGATCACGTGACCATGATATGAAAAGATCATGTGACCCACTTCAAAATGATATATGGCATCCACCTTGTCTCAAAATCGTGATTTTTAAAGTTCTTTTTAATTCATATTGAGTGTTGTATCCGTCCTAAAACTACTTTATTTTTGCTTAAATTCTGTGCATCTACATACTAAGACAACACAATGACAATATATTTGAGTTTAAATTCTCATTCAAATTTGATTATTTCTACAACTAAGGCTATTTTTCACCTATGTAAAATGTAAACAGCAAAATATGTAGAATGAGTTGTATTAGAATTACTGTATTTCTTTAACACAACATAATTCAGTCCATGGAGTCTACATGGCTGATATGAATGAAATATTAATTGATTTTATAAACAGAAGGACGATTTTTTTCGATGAAGTTTTAAGCATAAAGTTTATGAATTGTAGCTCCATGGTCTTAATTTTTAAACAAAATAAATTATTATAGTATTGTGATGAATGAAATGGAGAAAGTTATGAATGAAATCCTGCTTTTATAGAGAGATCCAGGCGTGTTATTTTTTCTATGACGTCATTTGAATTTATTTCAGTTGTTTTCGATGAAGTTTTCAAATATAATAAATTATCGTAGTATTATGATAGTTTTAAAAATATTACCGTGGAATGTATTGCATTTTAGAGATATTTAAACCACGCAATTTATATTTCAATGCCGTCATTTGAATGAAGTTCATTTTTTTCAATGAAGGTTTAAGTTTTCAAATATAATAAATCAATGTAGTATTGTGATAAGTTTTAAAATATTACCGAGGAATGTATTGCATTTTCGACTTTTAAAATAAAATTGCATTGAAGTTGGAAAGTGTTTCATAATCAATGCTTTAAGCATGATTGATCTTTCTTGTTAATACTTTCCAACATAGTTGAAAAGTGTTTATGACTTTGTTCATTCTGTCTCTCTGTCCGTTCACACGATAATTGCCGTAAAAATAGCTTTATCAAAATGAAATTTTAGTATGTTGTTGAGACAGTCTGTAGGACATATGGGAATGTAAATGAATAATACCACCGAATTAGTTTTGGATTGAACCCGGGATGAAAAAGTGGAATACATTGAATCCTATGAGGCCTAATTTTTCAACCATTTTTTAAGACAAGTTAAGATTTATTTACAAATTGCTTAGAACATTTTAGGGAATATTCAAATTATCACGTAAAATGTGTAAAAAAATGTCATCCAAAAATGTAAAATAGATTTTAAATAAAAATTGAACTAATATATACACCCATATTATATGAAGGAATCACGTGATTCATTGTAAAATAAAATAGGGCATCCATTTTTCTTTTGCTTAGTGAAAATCGTGATTTTTAAGGAACTCTTCCATTTATATTTAGTGTTGCATCCATCCAAAATGATTTTACTTTTGTATATTATCTGTGTATCTAAATTCTGTGCATACGCAATTATTTTTTTCTTTTTATTTTAAATAATCACTAAACTTTGATTATTTCTACAACGAAGTTTAATTTTAATGTATGCAGAATGTAAGCAAATCTAGCGATCGTAAGATGGCTTGTATAAGAATTGGTGAATTTTTAACGTATTATTTAGCTCTGGACTCTGGAATGTAAGTGATATGAATGCAATATTCATTGATTTTACAGAGAGAATCAGACGATTTCATTGCATTTCCTTTTTTGATGAAGTTTTGAGTTTCCAAATAAAATAAATTATTGCAGTGTTGTGATAATTAAAACAATATCACCGCTGAATATATTGCATTAAATAAAATTTCATTTCAGTTTGAAGGTGTTTCATAACCAATGCTTTATGCATGATTGATCTTTTTTGTTTAATAATATCACAACAGTCCCTGGGTCTAGGAATTCGAAACCTGAAATAAATATAAAGTGGAGCTATTTCACGGCTACCCACAAAATGTCATGAAATTCAATTCATCTTTTCTCATGTGATGATGAGATAATCACACAAAGGCGCATACATATAGACAGATTTTCAATTTTATTTACATGTATTTTAAACGTGGTAATGTTCTGAGAATGAGCAAGGTCCATTCAGAAATTAAAAAAAATTAAAAATTTAATTATTTATATAAACCTGGAGAATGCTTTAAGAAAACCTCAAACTTTAAAAAAGGCGTTAAGAAAAGCCGTAAACAAAAAGCCTCAAACTAAGAAAAGCCTCTCTTTTCAATACACTAACTTTTGCTAAAAAATTACGCCTTTTTTGTAACAGCAGCTATCTGGATGTGTGCAGAAATCATTCGAAAATTGAAAAGAAAAAATTAAGAGAACTTTTAATATAGATATATTTTTATTGATTTTTATGAGATATATCTGCTGAAATTAAAATATTATCCAATTTATATTCATTAAATTATATATTAAATGTGAAATGATTATTATCCACTTCTTTTATTGAAAGCAATTAATCCAATATACTGTGGAAAGCATTATAATTGGGTAAAATTCCTATTTTCAGATATTAATTAAAGTGTTTAATTACACTATCTGCGAAATAGAATGGATATGCATTGCTTTCAGTGATACTATTAATATTTATAGTTTATCTTTTGTATATATTTCTGGTTGTAAATTCTATTAATTTTAATAACCTGATTTAAAATAATGTTTCTCTAGACACTAGCATGTAAAACAGGTTTAAAATATTAAACGTGTGCCTGGTTTTCAAACGACACTGCAGTGATAGAAATTTACACGCATTGAAATAGACAATATTGAAGTAAAAAAATATTATTTCTGCGAAATATATCAACGGATTCTGAGTAAAATGCACATTCATAATGCGATATAGCTAATTGATTAATAATTTATACACAATTTAGTTCAAACGTATATTTTGTGTTACATTTTTGTACCACCCTATAAACTGCCATTCGTCATTTCGCAAAGAGTGGGAAAACGGGGTTAGTGTTATATTGATTCTATTCTTATCCGAAAAAGAAAGAGAAAGTCCGGTGTAGAATGGTACACTCACAGTTTTGAATGTCCGTGCGATACATAATCCTCAGTGACAGTTAAATGCAGGATATTGCTGTTCTAAGCCTTCCTTCCAGACGTATATCACAGAAGTTGGCGGCATTGCCCTTTAATATTTTGCGGCACATTATTTATGATACCGACTGAAGTTATAAATAATATAGACTTTCTAAGATGGCTGTGTGTGCAGACTGTAGCGGGAAATCTAACCGTATATTTGACATATTTTTGGTTGGCATATTTAACGGCAAGCCTCTACCGTGACTGTAGATATTTTACTATTAAAATTAGATAACTTCATATTTCAAATTTGCTTTGTTCTTTTTACTTTCCCTGCATGCATAGAATAATGCATAGAAAAATAAATGTGACAGGATCAGAAATTCGAATTCGAACTTTTGACTAAAGAGCATGTTTCAAGCAGTCAACTCAAGAACCCACATCGAACGTTTTTAAAATGATGTGTGTCTATGCACGTTAGTGTCTGTGTGTCTATGCACGTTAGTGTCTGTGTGTGTATTACTGTGGATGTAAATATTAAAGTGTGTATACGTGAGTCTTTGGAAATGATATATCACGAATGAATGGAACGATTCGAAAAGAAATTCCGTCTACTATTATTGCAATCAGTGAGTATTGGTGAACCCTACTGATTTTAAAAGTGATCAAAAATCCGGAAAACACCAATTTTTGAATTAATTTTCTAGAAAAAAATCAGGAGATATAATATTGTTAAATAAATACCGATTTCGGACTTATATATCATAAAAAAAGGAATTGTACTACATTTAGAACGTTAGCACGGACCGTCTGGAGAAACAGCGCGTTTTCTGAAAAATGTATCGAAAAAGTTACATAACACTAAATTAAGTAGCAAGTATCCCTAAATAGGTTAATCTTGGTGAAAGTATGACGAAATATCGCCCGTTTGGCGACTTCTATTTAAAATAATACCAAATTGACGATGTCGCCAAATTGGAAAAAATGATCCTTTATCAACAAAAGCGAGTTCAAAATATTTCTGATGGGACTATTTTGCTCAGCAAATTCTAGCAATATTTCTAATTGTCAAGTTAGATGTATGCAAAATAAAAATTCATTTCGGATTTCGAAATTGTGTGAATTGTTATCCAGTAAAGTTCCAAATGTTAACAATTAATTCAAAGTTAGTATTGTGTTATGGATTCTGTACATTATTATTTTTCTATGAAACAAGTGAAATCATTGCATCAGGTAAGGAAAAATATGTACTGTCCACAACATCATTTTTTTTTTCTCTCAATAGTTAAGCGATTTAACCAAAGCTTAGAAAACCGATCTTTTCGGTTCACTTTTATACGACTTTAGTAGAACAATGTATTCTCTGATGATCATTTATATAAACATTGACTATTTTATACAAATATTTATATAAGCACACACAAACTCTGGATATAAACATTTTGTTTATATTCGACTATGAGCGATTAAATGCATTAACCAATCCATAAATTACCGTTCTTAATATTAGTTTAAGCGATTTAATCAAAACTTACACAATCGATCTTTTCGTTTCACTTTCATACGACTTTAGTACACCAATGTATTCTCTGGAAAGCATTTATATAAACATTGGTTATTTTGTACAAACATTATATAAACACACACAAACTCTGGATATAAACATTTTGTTTATATCCGACTATGAACGATTAAATGCATTAGCCAATCCATAAATTACCGTTCTTAGTAATATTTGTTGTTCCCTATTACCATCAAAAGGCTCCCTAAGAAAATAAAATTATCCCTTTCCAAAAGTCTTGGAATCCAAACGATTACCATTAGCACCCTTCGCTCCTTATCCTTGACTCATCTTAACAACCTCTCGCTGCAACTTACGACAGTTGATTTCCTCCGGAATACCTAAATCCTGACCGTAACCATGACTGTTTCGGGATAATGGAGAATATTTATCTACAAAACTCTTGAATGTAGCATAGCAAGTCATTCTTTTTTTTATTTTTCATACATATTTATAATATAAGCACCTTGATTTATCTGTCTTTTTATCTATCTATTTATCTATCTCTGGGTAAAGCTTGGCGAAGTGTTAGCGAAATTGGCCGAATATCGCCAACTTGGCAAGGTTTATTAAATGTTGTAACTTGATGAAAATCTCGCAAAATTGATAAAAAATGTCGTCAAATTGATAAAAATGTAGACAAATTGGTAAAAATGGCTACTAATTGATCAGTATTCAATATTTTGTAAAAAATATAAGAATCTACAATAAGAAGAACTTATTTCTTCATCTGCAACGCTTAACGCTGGACGAAATTCTGGAGACGAATTTCGGCGGCATATCGCCAACTTAGCCACTCTTTTTAAATGCTGCTAAATTGGCGAAAATGTCGCCAAATTGATAATATTGACGCTAAATCAATGAAAATTTCGACTAATTGATGAAAATCCAATATCTTGGAAATAATATAACAAACTACTATAACCCATTTCTTCGCCAGTTCGTAATGCTTGGAGAAAAATTTGACGGGATGTCGCAAAATTGGTGACTTTTTAAATATTGCCAAATTGGCGAGAAGGTCGCCAAATTGATAAAAAATGTAACCAAATTGATAAAAATAACGCTAAATGGGAGCAATACTTTGCAAAATTTTAATTCCGTCATATGATGGGTATACCGTCTAGTATAGTATAATGTATAGGGAAAGTACTGTGACGGAGTCGAAAATTCGAATCCGAGCTTTCGACCGAAGAACACATTCCAAGCATCTCTGAACTCGAATCGAACGTTTTTGTGGTGATGTCTGTGTGTAGATGTGCTTGTGTTTGCGTATGAGTTAGTGTGTGTTCCTGTGAGCCTGTGGATGCTATATCCCACGAACGAATGAAGCGTTTCGAAATGAATCTGGTACGATTATTACGTTCGCTGTATACTGGAAACCTATTGATTTTAAACGCGATCGAACTTTCGGATGAACCCAAAATTTCGAACGAATTTTAAAAAAAATCATTAAACAAACAGGAAATTTAATAATGTTTAATAAATATTTTGTACGTATTTTTGTATTCTAAAACTAACGACATAAACTCGTTCTCGAGATATTCCACGTTTTTTCAAATTTAATACAACTAAAAAAAATGTGAGTAAAAAATGTGAGCAACACATGACTTTCCATGTATAATGCAATGGGTTTACTAGTTTTAGTATAAAAAAATAATGTATAAGGTCCACGGCGCTGTGTTTCTATCGTTAAATTTTACATTGAGCGATTTTCAGGATGACAAAATGCAAAACTATTTAAAAATACTCAATAAACAATCATCAATATTGATAGTATCCTCAATAAGCGATATAGGCATATTAAAATACTTTAATAATTACTTCATCATCTAGTCGTCATTTTCATTGATTTAGCGTCATTTTTATCAATTTGGCGATATTTTAGCTAATTTGGCAACATTAAAAAAAGTCGCCAAGTTGGCGGCATTCCGCCAAAATCTTGCCAAGCGTTATGGACGGAGAGATAAGTTATTCTTGTAGCAGATAACTGAGTATTGGCGTCTAAATATAAAAGTAATACTTAAAGCGTCTTTTCTCATGAATGGAACTAGCTAGATCCACGAAAATGATGTCATCGCATGGTATTACTTATGAAAAGTGAACATATTTCACAATAGGTAATATTTTTTTATAATTTTATATAATTTTTTGATATTTTTTTTAAATGTACAATATCTCGAGAACGGTTCATACTATCGTACTAAAATTTATTTTAATCGTTTTCTAATAAAAAATTACATAAGAAATGACTATTTAAGTAACTGAATTAAAGGTTTTAATTTTTTGATGATTTTTTCAAAATTTTACTCGAAAATTTAGGGAGGGGTTCTGAACATTCGATTGCGTATAAAAACAATAAGCTTCCAGTATTCACGGATTGTAATTTGTGCACCCAATTTCGTTCAAATCGGTCTAATCGCTCTTCAGTTATCGTCTCCACAGGCTCACTGACACACAAATACATACACACACACACACACGCACACACAGACATCACCTCAAAAATGTTCGATTCGTGATCAGGGATGCTTAAAACGTGCTCTCCCGTCTATAACTCGAATTCGAATTTCGGACCCCGTCACAATACTTTCTTCCTTATACATTATTGTATTGGAAGTATTATTGTATTATTGTATAAGGAATAGTATTGTATTATTGTATAAGGAAAGTAAAAATCGTCAAATTTTTATCGTATCACTAATGTGCAGTTTTTCGTAAGATAATATTTTCCTCTGTACTGTATTTTGTTTGTCATAATTTAATAAACTTACCAAATTTCGTTAAAATCGCTTCATTCGTTCGTCAGTTATCGTCTCCACAGACATACTTTCACACACATACACAAACATCATCTCAAACTCGAATTCGAATTTTCGACCCCGTCACAATACTTTCCTTACATATTGTATGCATATAAGGAAAGTAATACATAAAAATGTATGATCCAATATGTAACATTTGGCGAAAATTTGGAGACTTGGGATTAATCAAAAATTAAAATGTAAATGTTTACAGCAAATGACGCAGCGCAAAAATGCATCATAGGCAATTAATAATATCCGCCTCTTATATTTAATGGATCTGGCATGGATGGAAAACATTTTGAACAATCTTTGTATTCTTTGTGTAAAATTCTTATTTCTACACAGTGTAGATACTTTTGTACCAATAAATAGCAAAATTATTATTTATTTATGTAATCATTGTTTTCTTTCGTAATTTGTGTATGATCCCTGAAACGCGATCTGCCGACATGATTTTTCCCCTCTGAGAACGCAGCTCCATGCATCGGAAAGTGGTTTAAGTTAGCACGTTTGTTTTTTCATATCTCTAGGGCTTTTTATAATAAAGTGCTGAAATTTTGTACATCACCTTATTAGTGTATGGGGCACATTATACTCATTGGAAATGTTTTTGTACGGAGGCCATATAAATATTTAAATTTTGTATTTCTTAAAATTAAATTCCCTTTAAAATTTTAATCGATTGCTTAAAATGCTCTACCTTTTTTTACGCATCTTTGTAATTTATTATATATGTCAAAGATCAAAATTTAAGGAATAAAAGCCGAGGTCAATGATTTTGGGACACCCTATATATATATATATATATATATATATATATATATATATATATATATATATATATTTATATATAAACCAAACAGTGACGTAAAGTTCAAATGCTCTAAATTAAGATTGGCTGCATTATAAGCAACACAATACACTGTATATAGGCATTCCTGCAGAGAAATCACGTTTTTCACCATAGGTAGCCAAATTTATGTAGAACGGGTATCCGGTGTTATCAGAGCTTTAATAAATCTTATGGTTAGAATCATAAGAATTAAATGATTAGATTTCCAATTTCTGTATATAAAAAAGTGCCAGACTTAGCCACATTATGGCTTGATTTATCGTCTGAGTGTTACGCTACGTTACACAATAAAGTTAGATTTAGATATAAATAGGGCTAAATTTATAACGCTGGATTAATCTAAAACTTTGTGTGATTTCTTTTTTAATTAGTTGCGACATTATTTAATGAAGCTTTCTGGATTTATAAATAATTATGCCAACAAATGTGGAATTGATAAGATATATTTTTATATAAAATATATTTTTAAAATATTATCGACACATATGGAATATAGAAAATATATTTTACTTTTAATTTTTTACAATCTCATACTCAGTGGAACGACATAATAACGTTATTTGTTTTAGAGTTTATCTAAGGGCTGTCCAAATGGGTGTTAGTCATTAAACACATTTATTTATAACCTGTCGGATAGTAAATAAAATAAAATGATTTAGACTTCACTTGAAAGGGTTGAATTAGTCTCCGTATAAAATCCACAAGAAAAAAGTTATTTCAATTTCCGTCATTTTCATTTGGTCATTTTAACAAGAGCGAAATTTGTGATTTGAAATAAAACCATTTGTTTAAATAATTACCCCACCAGCTCTCCCCCCACTTTTATATTTAGTTCCAAAAAACTCGATTCCAATGCCTCACCCCAAGAAAATTCCGTTTGTAAAAATCGGAGGGCACAGTTTTGGGCGTTGCGATATATATCTTTGCCACACATCCTCTCTATTCTATTCATACTTAAAATTTAATAAATATTTTCTAAATAAAACTAATTTTCTATAAGTAAACGAAATTGTCAATTTATTCAATTTGCTTAATCTCACACAATACTGGAAGTTGTTCTGACTTTCTGGTACGTGTGTGTGTATGTCTGTTAGCGAAAATCTAAGCTTCAGACAACCGTGAAATTTGGTACTGTGTTAGCTGAATTCCCAGCACAACAAAGATTATTTTTAATTCGAATCAGTGTGCAGTAATCTTATGTTAAAGTACTATTCTGAGCATTATTCATCCAAACGGTTCCCTTTATGATCGAAAATACTATTTTCAGAGTCCCCTTCTCGACATCATCGGAAAGATTGAAGAACGTTCAGTCTGAAAAAAAGGAGATTTTCACAATTCTGTAGTCTGTCAAAAGTAGTGGTGTTTGTTTATATTTGCATTCTAACCAAAAAATGTGTTTTTTTAATTAGTCTATGTACTGACTTTCTGGTAATTATCAATCAAAAGCACTAGAATCGAAATTTTCTATATTGTTCTTACTCGGGTTTGCTGGGCGATTATTATGGAGAGAAGTGGATATGTGTGCGCATGCGTGAAAGATAGTTGCGCGCGGCTATATATGGATTGAAACTAAAATATTTTCAAGACACCACCATTGTAGATAACAGCATACATGGACCGATTTCGCACTTATTATACGTTCGTCAGCATGGGATAGTCGTTAACTGCCATGGCAGCAAGAAAAATTACCACAACTTTGCAAACTTTTATGAAAATCGACAATTTCATGCCTTCTACGCAGACGACATCGAATTCATATACAATTTAGCTCAGTTTGCACGAAGTTGCAAAGGCCAAGTTCAAAATCGTAAAGCCACTATAAGAAGCGTAACTAAAATTGAGAAGACACTCCTATTGCAGATTGCAGCAAGTTTTCTTGCAGATCGCAGCTATTCCATGCTAACGAGCGCATAATACGCGGGAAACAGGTCCATGGATGCTGTTATCTGCAAGTGACGTTTTCTTTCAAACGTTTTGGAAAGCCCCTTATAGCAAGTTCTGTGATATTAAAGAATTTAGATCAAAACGAAAGGAAGAAATTATTTTGGTTTCAAACAAGCTATTGGGTGTTATCTGTGTCTATTATTTAAGTAGCGGGCAATCCTTTAGTATTCTTAAGTATCTTATAGGGCCAGGATAACGTTCAGTAATTCGTTCTAGTTTCTTATAGAAGTCAGGGACGCCTTTTCTAGTCTCTTATAGAAGTAATGCTCGCATGGGCTCCTATGCAAAATCGAAATAAAAACCTATTTTTAAACTATTTGATGGAATATATAAATAAAAATATACATCGAGATATTTTTAATAAACAATTAAAATTTATAAATACATGTAACAGTTTCCTATGAAAATAATTCAAGCTGGGCTGATTTACATTTTATTAGGATTTTATTTTGACTTAGTTATAAACAGTCTCTGACAGCTCTATAGATGCGGGTGAAAAAATCGAAACACCTCTCCTGATTCTTCTATCGGTCATAGTAGAAAAAGTGTAATCCAATGACACCCTCTACAAATTCATATAGGAAAATTTTACATACATTTTGCATATACTCTCTACAAATTCATATGTAAAAATTTTGCATATATTTTGCATACACCTTCTACAAATTCATATGTAAAAATTCATATATAAAAATTTTGCATGAAGAGCATTACCAAATTACTTCATATCAAATTGCGCAAAAATTTTAGCAACACGTAGTTTTGATGTCATAAACATATTCTACATCCCCAAATTAATCTACATAATTTTTTTTATGAATTTCCTGTCTGCATATTATCCGGGAATATTGAAGTTTTAAATAGATATGGTTCGGGGATTATCTTCATATTTACGTAAAACTGCAATTTTATGAATAAGATTATTGTTTCATGATCAGATTTTTTCTAATAAAATCGATCATTTGATGCTTCACTGAAAGATGTTACAAATTTTATGTGATTCTTTAATCTGATTTTTGATCTTGTGTTTGAGAGCATTAAACGACAAAGCTCGGAGTACAGTTATTCCAGAAGTGTTCCATATTAACACCTAGCCAGAGGTACAATATGATCTTCGAATTACGTGTGGGCGAATAATACTTCGAGTTAATTCCAGTAAAATGAGCGACATTAAGTACGTACTGGTGGCCAAGCCAAGACAGCCTTGAAGGTATGTGATCCTCAAATAATATTGCAGGTCCTAAATACATTTTAGGCATTTTAACTAATGGTCTTACATTGTCTCTCTCCGGCGCGAACAAGAGGAATAATTGTTGTAATTAAGTAATTAGGTATTTTATGTTGTTAATAAATGATTTATTGTTAAAGTTAAAATGGTGCAATCAATTTAGTCCAACAACCGCTAAGAAAGAACTGTAAAGTTGCAGACCATGAAACTGTCGAATAGATAGATTTTGAACACCCAAAGGGAGAATTAGTAACGTGTGTAACAGGAATTGTAGTAGAGATCCCCGACCTAAACATATCAACACAGGTCGATAAGACAGCCTTACCTTAGCCCACACAATACGCTAAGCGAAAAAAACGGGTAACGAAACTTATCCTCTAGAATCGTGGGTGTATATACAGGATACAAGAACGAATAAAAGATTCTAGATAACTAACGTTTATTCATAAGCACAACGTAAACAGGAACAGTACACAGAAAAACAACACTTAAATACTTCACTAATTTACTAGAATAAG
Source organism: Amaurobius ferox (assembly GCA_951213105.1). Taxonomy (NCBI): domain Eukaryota; kingdom Metazoa; phylum Arthropoda; class Arachnida; order Araneae; family Amaurobiidae; genus Amaurobius; species Amaurobius ferox. The sequence goes on from OX578135.1 coordinate 16,733,568, forward strand.
CGATATTATTTTTAAAATACTGACGAAAATAATTTCACAAAACAACCACTTCTCACAACATTGACAAAAATCACAGTCCAATGTAGCTCATGTCAAGTCAATTGGTCAACTCCATTGCAACGGAGGGGTGAGTCCTTTTTATAGTATCTACATAAAATCTTCTGGAAATCTCTATATCTCAAAAAATAATCGTTCTATCTAGAAGTTTCTGGTACATTCTGGAAGTCGCCAAATGCCGCTAAATTGTCGATAAATCACCAAATCTGGAAACCCTTCTTCTAACTGGGAAATTCTAGAAACCCTGTGCCACTTCATCCTCATCTCATGCTGGCGTTATGCACTGTATTTTCTTGGTCTGCCCTTCGAAACAGACGAAAGAGGAGGCACCAAACGGAACATTGTGCGTTCGCAACAAATGGAACAGAAAGTGCGAATTAATATGAGATTTAAAAGAAAACTTAGAGCGAAGGAGATTAAAACCTTTAAATTACTAGTAAAATAAGGGAATGGTGTGAAATAAGAAGGAGGGGAAAATGAATAAATCCATATAAAGAAATAAATATAGAAGAATATCGAAACTATTAACTAAAAATGTGAAATAAGATGAAAGTATCCGAAACATAAAAATTGAGACAATCACATTTAAAATTCACTTAAATATGTAGTAAATAACAAAATGAAAGAAATAAGCAGTTTCGGGGTTAAATGAGCTCATTTCATCAAAACACGAAATTTTAAAAACCAGTTAATTAAAAGATAACTAAACAGACAACAATAATTAAGGAAATGAAAAGAATAAGGAAAACAACTAGTTTTGTTGTGCTATATTAGATAGAATATTTAAATATAACAAACAGTTAAACTACCTTTCAATTACCAAAATACAGGAAATAAGACGAATATGAACAAAAAATTAAGGAGGCAATTGGTATCAGAAGTTACATCAACTGAATGCATCAACTAACTTCAAAACACGAACTATCAAATCGCTTTAATATGACTTACCTACCAGAAAAGAAAATGTGCTGATATTCATTAATATATACACATTTTTTTACTTTCCTTATATATATAATGTATAAGGAAAGTATTGTGACTGGGTCGAAAATTCGAATTTGAGTTTTCGACGCGAGAGCACGTTTCAAGCATCCCTGATCACGAATCAAACATTTTGAGGTAATGTCTGTGTGCGTGTATGTGTGTGTGTGTGTGTGTGTGTGAAAGTATATGTGTGGGTGTCAATGAGTCTGTGGAGACGATATCTCACGAACGAATGGCGCGTTTCGAATGAAATTTGGTACAAAAATCATAATCTGTGAATACTGGAATATTTTTGTTTTTAAACGTAATTGAATGTTCAGAACCCCCCTGAATTTTCGAGTGAAATTTTGAAGAAATCATCAAAAAATCAAAACCTTTAATAAAGTTACGCAAATAGACATTTCTTATGTAATTTTTCCATAGAAAACGATTGACATAAACTTTAAAACACTAGCATGAACCGTTCTCGAGATATTGCACATTTTTCAAATAAATTTATCAAAAAATCCCATAAATTAGAAAAAAAATATTAACTGTTGAAAAGCATGTTCACTTTTCATATGTAATATCATGTGATAAATTTGGTGACATCATTCTCGTGGATCTAGCTCGTTCCATTCATGAGAAAAGATGAAATGACACTTTGAGTAATACTTTTGTATTTGAACGCCATTTATTTGCTATAAGAATAACTTATTTCTCCGTCCATAACGCTTGACGAGATTTTGGCGACGAATTTGGCGGAATGTCACCAACTGGGCGACTTTTTGAAATGTTGCCAAATTAACTAAAATCTCGCCAAATGGATAAAAATGACGCTAAATTAATGAAAATGACGACTAATTGTCGAAAATTCAATATCTTGGAAAGAATATAAGTATCTACTATAAGAAAAACTTTTTTTTTACTGTAAAAGTAGTAAATTCATTGCATTATATAAGGAAAGACATGTGTTGCCCACATCAGATTTTTTATTTCCTAAACGTAAAAAATTAATGTTCCAGAAATTGTATGATAAGTTTTTAATCAATAAGTGCCTTAATTGCATTGCTAATAAAAACACATTATTTCAGCCATAATAAAATTCATGCAACTAATTTCGTTTTAAGATGCTTAAATGTTTATATGCCTAAAATATTTTCAAGCTTTTAATTTCGAACATTTTAAGGCATTTCCTTCAGAAAATTTAATCACTACGCTCTAGTGTCTAATTTATGTAACGTCCGAATTACCCGGATAATGCAATTTCTAAAACAAGTTTCGGTATAAATGCAATTTCTAAACAAGATATAAATTTAAAATCTTTTAAATTACATGGTTTTTTCAATAGATTATACCGGAAAATAAAATACTTCTTATTCTGCTAATTGAGTGCTCTGGAACAAAAACGATTGATTTCTAGAATAAATTCGAAACTTATATTACGACAAGAAAATAGATAAAATTGTGTTCAAGAGCATCTATGTATATAAAATGGAAAGTCTGTTTATTTGTTTGTCTGTGCCGTTTACAAATCCTCAATTTGTTATGGATTTTTTTTTTCAAATTCGGTATGTTTATAAGCCTCTGTTAGCAGCTCCTTATATTTTTTGACTTTGTAATGTCAGGGGATGGGGATATATTAATAAAAAGAACTCTTTCATAAAAATAGCATTATGCAAACTATTATTTTCTGAAGCTTTATTTGAAGAAAATGATATTATATGTTGCTTAGTAGCAGAATTAAATAAAATGTGTATACGCGCAGACGATTTTTATTCTATGATCAAGATATTGATATAAAATACATTTAATAAATAAATATTTTTGACATTGTTATTTCAGTTACGGCCATGGAATACAAGGTTATAGAAATATTTTAGAAAAAGTATTTTTTAAATTCCTGTATATCCGAGTGTTTTAAATGGTTGTTGCAACGGAGTAAAAATATGGTATGTTAATAGATTTTGCTACTTTTGGCGTATGTTTACTGAGACCAGAAATTGTTCTTACACTTTGGTAAGACAGTTTTATGCCTTTTATTTATTGTGTTCGAAATATCGAACAATACTGCCAGTCTGGATGGTGCCGGATTTTACAGCATGTGAACCTAAAGTTAAAAAAAACCCATAAATTTAGGAGCGCCAAGACAGAGGATCCGAGATGGCCTTTACTAGGATGTGGAATGGTTCCATTAGTTAAATGAGTAACCAATGGAAAAAGGGCTTGTTGCGTCATTCTCAATGCTAGAAATGAGAGCAAAGGGGGGATTGACACCTCCGGAAAACGGAGAGAACCACATCCTGTGACCTAGGGAGGACACTGATCAATGATCTGAGAAGACTGAGAGCAGAGACGCAGTGATGACTTAATTACTACACAACAACTATGACTTACACCGCGTGCTGTTGGCCAACTCGGGTGCGGTATCCTCGTGGTTTGCGCGCTAAAGATTTGCACGCTGCCACAAATGCCGCCGTGTTCATGCGGAGTACGATCACGTTAAACATGTGGGTCCGTAAGTCCTTCCGAGAGGTTGGTGGTAGGGGAAGGAGGGTACGGTCCCTGTGGATGCCTCCCCCACTGGGTTCCGGTCTAAATTGGGTGGCACTTCCCGGCCGTCCATACAGTTACCTTACACCTTTCTGGTAGGTCGGACGGTCTGGGTCTCAACAACAACAACTATGACTTAGTCCAAATAGATGCTCAAGTCCTTGGTGACGAGTCGGACGGTCTGGGTCTTCTACAACAACTATGACTTGTTCTGATACTTGCCCGACATTATGACATAACGACGACTAGAAATGTAGAGTGCTCCGTAGATATTCAAAAATAATGGATAGAGCTATTGATTTGTGCAGAGTTACAGCAGTACAATATGTTCAACGAATTTACGTGTCGGAGCATTACACCAAGAGTTAATGCCGGTAAATGGACGACATTAAGTACGGAAGCTGACAAAGTACAAGACAGATTTGAAGGTATGTGCCCATTGAAAATGATATCTGGTCCTAACCACTATTTAGGAGTTTCCGTACTGGTCGCTATGTCCCATCCGCTGAAATAATATTATTAAATATTGTAATTGAATTTAATAAGTATTTTATGTTTTTAATAAATGTTTTGTTAAAATTAAATTGGTGCAATCCTTTTGGTAAAATATTAATTAATAATTCCTTTACAGGACTCACGCAAACTAAATAATTGGAGGGCTTATAGCGGCACAATAAGCAATGTACGATTTAATTATTGAGTTCAAAATGTACGAATTTATGGCCATATTAAGATATTTTATGTTAATGATAATTAATCGAAATGTTCAACTTCAAGTTTCTTTTTCTAAAAGCGCACCACATTTACCAAACTTTATATTTTTGTGCACTGGTGTATTTAACTTTTATTAAAATTTTCAATGGGGCGAACAATCTATTTTATTGATATTTTATTGCCCACGTTGAAGTCGAACTTAATGAACATTCTAGCAATTTTATAACTAAATTCTTAATAAAATGAGCGGCAACCATAGTGCTAATCATCCCGGGGTTTTCGAGTTAGTCATACACTCTACTGATTATGCCAGATTTGTCGCTATTCATGTAGTAGGAAACCTATTTATTGCCATACCTCGATGTTTCATACATACTTGTTTTTGTTGTCTTGTTTCATTCAGTAACTGGGTATCCATTCCCTATCATTTGAACAAAGAAATCGAATTAACTTTAACTGTATATAATGTCCTAATAACATTTAATATTGGTCCAATATTGCATATCTTGTCATTACATTGGAAATATTTCCAATGTGATCCCAACATTGGGCAAATATCAGGTTCACATTGGCCTCAAATATTGGATAATATTTCATTACAATATAAAGCCAATATTGGTGTTACTTTGGAAATATTGGTGTAATATTGTCCCAATATTTTAAACCAATATTAAACAAATTCCGTCAAAATGTCCACTTTTCCATATTGGCTCAATATTGGAGCCAATAAAAAGCCAATATTGGATTACTACCAGAGTGTCTTCCGTGTCTTTCTGCATTGTAAACCAATGATTATACCAGCCAACTGCTCCCTAACAATTGTTAACCAAGTTTGTTTTGCAGTGAAGGGGAAAATTACCAGATCCCCCCCCCCCTACATCTCATTTTCTTTTCATCTTAAGATGCTCGAAATATTTACATTTTTGGAAAATAGGAACTCGAAATTTAAACCTTAATATAGCACTTTCCCTATACAGATAACGTGTGTTATATTAATTCAATGTATTACTCTCCCGAATGCAGTAACTTACCATAAACTTAATGCTAAAGTATTTTCTATTAAGAGGACGGTGGACGTTGGAATGAGCAAAAATCGACTAAAAAAAGTTTTAATATATAACATTATTTTACACATTCAACCTTTTGCTTACGGGTGGAACAGCGTCCACCCCAAACGAAGAACCTCCCAAAAAGGCAGGTATTTGACATACCCTATCCCAAACAGTTCGATCCCCCTTTGCAGGCATTGGCGTCCATGGAAATCGCCGACAGAAACATTGCGCGAGGGATCAAACTGTTTGGGATAGGGTATGTCAAATACCTGTCTTTTTGGGAGTTTCTTCGTTTGGGATGGACGCTGACCCACCCGTAAGCAAAAGGTTGAATGTATTTTTTTCGAAACGGAAATTTCAAAGGTTTCACATTTTTAAAATGCCCCATGAGTCTTAATTTTTGTCTGAGATGCATGAAATTTGGCAAGAAGACACCTCTCATACTTTTTAATGAAACTGGGTATGCATTTTATTATTGGACTTTATTAAGGTAATTAAAAGTGAATAAGAACATAATTAAATGATGTAAATTTAGTTTTAATGCAGAAAAATATTTTTAAAAAATTATCTTTCTAAGGGATTTGAAAATGAATACCCAAATTTATTCATAATGTACTTTTGAGTGATTATAATGTAAAATTAATCAAAAATGTGAACAAATGACACGCAAGGAGCATTTTCAAATTTTCGTTAAAAAAAATTAAATTAAAAAAAAATACCAAATTATAACAAAATGGAAAAAAAATTAATGGTATTGTATATAGTAATGTTAAGAGAAAGATTTACACAAATTTTCACGTTTCTAAGTCAATAAATAAATTAAAAAAATTTCAACGTCCACCGTTCCTTTAAATATTATTTATTATTTTGAAGTTACCTTACAGTAAAAAAAACTTATTATTAAAATTGTGCCCAAATATGTTTAAATATCTTATTACTTAAATAAATTTGAACAAAATAAAGCTACTCATTAATAATTAATTACTGAAATTTAATCCCTTGCAGGTTTTCTGAAGCAGGCAGTGATAATTATTTCTCAAAACATTAAAAAGTTAATAGAAATTAATTTTGTATACGCATGTAACGAAGTAGAGAAGTGACTATAATGTTTAAACAACATTATAAAATAAACAAAGTATGTTTTAGCAGTGAAGATGATGTTTGTGATAAAATGTATATTAATTTATATAAATGCCTAATTTTTTCTTAATTAACACACACATTTTTAATCAGATGCATTATTAATTAGTAAGTAAAAGTGACGTTGAATTTATTTTTTCGTTCTGTCAAACAACGAAATAAACTGTCTTTAGTACATAAATGTATTTTTAAAATTCAGTGAAAACTATTTAAATTCAAATGAATATATTAACTATGAAATTCATTCTATTATCAATATCAATCTTAATATTAGAAATTCTATCACTAACATTGCAAGTTCTTTTCCCGAAATCAATAATAGTTTAATCGATAGACGCTGATTTGTAGATCAAAAGTTCCAAGCTTCGATTTTCCGGATTCATACCATTATGCTAAATATTAATAGTTGCTTTATTATTAGTTATGATAATAATTATAATAACAATAATAACTATAATATATATGGCAATCTTTGTAATGAAGCCTGCTCTACAATGTGAATGAAGTTGAAAACTGAAGTGTCAAAAGGATCAAATTTTGATTTTTCCAAGGCCTCTATGATTCGTCGCAGCTATTTCCAATTCGCGTTTATAATGTGAACATGATGCCGTCATGTGCAGAAAACAATACTTTTAAACAAATCTAATGAATTATGAAAAAAGTAAAAATAACATAAATATACAAAAGTTATGAACAATGTAGAGATTAACATTATTTACTTATTTAGAAAATATTTTTAACAGTTGCCATTTCTTGATTTATTGTTTTATGTATGATTTTTTTGGTTTATGAGAAATTAAATAATATCCCCTCTCTGTAAGAATTCATTTAAATACTTTACGTTATTTTGTATTGAAGTGCATAAAAACAGTAAGTACTGTCTAACAAAATTTTCGAGAGCCATGTTTGTATTCAGATAATTGGAGTTTTTACTAAAAAGCACTTAGAATTAATATTTTCCGGACATTGAAAAAATCGCATATCTCGTAAAGCGAGAAATACATTAATTTAATCAGGAGAAAAAAATATATTTCATAAATATGTTTAGAAATCTTCGCACAAAGAGTTTATTTTTCATCGATTAAAAGGAGACTCAAAATGAATTTAATGATTCAAAATTTTCTTCTCAGTAATTACATCAATATGTCAACTCATACTTCAGCCAAGTCAGATGAATGATTTAATCGGGAGAAATATATATTTCTCATAAATATGTTTAAAAATCTTTACATAAGGAGTTTGTTTTTCATGGAATTAAAGGAGACTCAAAATGAATTTAACGTATCAAAATTTCCTTCTCAGTAATTACATCAATATGTCAACGCATACTTCAAATAAATTTAGAAATTTCGTCACACTTCGAAAGCACAAAAATTTCTACAAAATTGAATAAATATATTAGAAAATATATATTGAATTAACGGGAAATAAATGTTTTTGGGAGCCAACGAAATACATTTAAAACGCTATATTTCAGTAAAAATATTTAAACAAAGATAGTTTATTTAGTTTAACACCAGAAATATGCTATGATGTAATTTTACTTACAGTGTTGCGAACCAATTGTTTCCCATAAATATTTCAAATTCAAGATTATGTTAGAAATTCAAGTTTTAAAACTTGCTTAACTCTTCTAAACGAGTATGACGAGTTTGCCTCGCCATGGGAAATTCTCTATTAAACGAGTATGACGAGTTTGCCGCGCCATGGGAAATTCTCTATTGAACGGGTATTGTAGAAACCTTATTAAACGAGTTTATCTCACCCTGTTAAACAAATTTAACAGGTTGATTTAGGCATATATGTTAAAAGCTACATTTTCGCGTGGTTGATAAAATTAAAGTTGGCATATTTTAATTTTTGTTCGGGAGAATATCCTGTTATTGCAGCACACAAACAGCTAATAAAAGAAGTAATTGACTAGTTCTATCACGTTTGAAGTGATCTGAATGTAATAATCATTTAAGCATTTAAGTGTTCAACTGTTTATGGTATAATCTCAGAAATGATGGCAGAATTGGCCTTATATTTAAGAAATGACTGGCTAAGAATTTACTAAAATATTTTATTTTGTCTCCACATATTATTTCTGTTTGTTACACATGTAGAAACATATGGCTGCGAATATGTTTCACGGCATTTTGCTTACCCACAAGGAGAAAAATTATTATAGGCAAGGCAACCTTCGCTATTATGGGAAAGAAAGAGTTGCCCGAAATTAACGACGTTTTGGCAGCACTGCTTTCAGATTTGGAGAAATATGGCCAACTTGGAGACATTTGAAAAATGTTCGAAGACACTGGATATTTCTCATTATCTCTAAACTTTCCATTTTATGAGCACTTTCTAGAGATTTATATGGAGAGTATATAAGGAAGTCATCGTTCAGTTTGACAGTTTGACGCAATCCGAGTAAAATTGAATTATGAGATAAGCAAGTGTTTTCGAAAACAGTTTCGGGTATTATTTAATTCATCTGATTTAGTTTAACATTTAATTGCTGTTTTATTGTACCTGACAGTTGTTTTGTGACCTTGTAGGATATCTATAGTGTTTTTAGACGTGCATTGCTCATGTTTACGCTTAATGGTGGCTTTAAATAAAAGTTTTAATCTAAAATTCGGACTCATAGTTGTATCCTGAGGACCCACCTACGAGTACAGGAGGATATTTTAATTAGTTACGGAGGAGTACCACTGAAACTGATTCAAACGTTCCTAAAGTCACTCGCCACAACTGGTTTTTTCGTGCATAGATATTTTTATGTCCATTAGTGGACATAATAGATATTAAATAAACTGACGTAGTTCTATCTGGAAACGCTGCATTCACAAGACATTGTGCTTTTCTTATGCGAAAAGGAAATTTCATAAAATTGAAATATACTCAGAGTTTTTAAATAGGTGCATGTTTTATGACAATTTTAACACATTCTGGTCTCAGCTTGAGCGCCGTATTTTCCTAAAACCGCTGCTGCCCGAGTTACACACAGCCGTAAAAGCCTTCCGAATTAATTTCCTCATGTCACATTCGTATTTTGCCGGCACGAGAATAATCCGTGTGCATTTGGCATTTAAATTATACAGCCGGAAACAGTGATAAGCATAACAGTAATAAGAAACAGTAATAAGAATAATTATTTTCTGCGAAATCCAATCATGAAAACTAATTAATTTGTGTTATTATTTTTTGAAAATAAATTAAGTGCTTTTGTTCCCAGGAAATGTCACGCGGTTGGCCTATCAAATTTTTCCTCCTATACATTTATTTTCTTACATTGAAGCGTTCCACTAATTTTCTATAAATTACTACTAAAAATTGTCTATAATTTATTATTAATTTTCTCTCTAGGTTCATTTTGTTTATAAAGCAAAAGCGTCGCATTTGCCGTTGCCACATGTCATTGCTCAATGCAAAATGCTCAAAGCAAACAATTTAAAAACTTTTAATGAATTCCTTTTCTCCTCATATTGTAAGTCATAAATGATCCGCTCTGTACTTAACCTTGAATTATTAAAAATAGAAGACAAAAACAACCGTCACAGTACTCTACTTTACATCCAATAAAGGGAAAACCGGCAGATAAAATCCCTTCATTATCCCCAAGCACCAAAGTTACAGTCAGGACTTTGGTAGATGCGGGGAAATCAACAGCCATAAGTTGCATCCGGGAGCTGTTAAGATGGGTCAAGTTTGAAGGCGCCGTTAAATGGGGTCGTTTGGATTCAAAGACTTCTTGAAAGAGCTAATTTTTTCAGCGCATTCTTTTATTATTAAATAAAGGACACAAATATTGTTGACCTATATGGAAAGAACAGTATTAGATTTTGTGGTGCAATGCCGTTTATAAGTAGAACAAGAAGAAATTACGGCCGAAAGAAATTTATTAAAATTTTGTATCTTACAACTGCATATTGTATTCCCTACACAGTCAACAAAGCAAGAGTCAGTAAAAAATAAATCAAAATAAATCAGAAAGCAGCCTATCTGGAACAGTCTAGCCTATCCGGAAGAAGAAACAATGCAAATATTAGCGGGCGTCAAAACAGTAATATCCAAGACGAGTCGGAACAATCTGACAAGTCCGAACAGTCTGACAAGTCCAAACAAGAGTAAATGAGAGCCAACAAGACAAAAAATATGTTAAAACAAGTAATTTTTCTTTCTCTGTCTTGACTCGATTTATCGGAATATTCCTGTTGTGTTTTGGTGCACGCCAATCTTGCGTGTTACTTCACATTTCGGATAGGCTGGACTCTTCTTTGTGCTGCTTTCTGATTGGCTGTCATTTAATTCAAGTCTTCGAATATATAACCCGCATTTTTTCTCCCTTTTACGCCCAACCCACTTTTGGACTTCGGATTTGTTAATTCACTTGCACTGACGATGGAGATCCTGCGTATCCTCAAAGAAGCTGTATTCTGCATTACTGTATTATTTATATTATGTACGTTGCTTATGTTTTCTTTATCCTTCGCATAATTTGCATTTTACTTGCTGAAAGCATCCCATATTTATTTTCGTTAAATAGCTGAGATGCATAAAATGCTAAATTAAAAGTAAGGTCGATGTCGAAAGGTCGTTTTGGAACTACCAAAATCCCATGCTCAGCAATATCATTTAATGAATTATTTTACCCACATATTACAAGCTATAAATAAACCGCTACTACAGTAAAACTAGAATAATCGTCTCTATTTTCGTCTGTAATCGTCTCTACTTTGCATTCAATAGCGGGAGTGCCCTGTAAATAAAATTCTCTCATTATCTGCAAAACACTCAGGTTTATTGTCAAGATTTGGGTTGTTCAGGGTAAATCAACAGCCATTACATGCATCCGGAGGCTGCTAAGATGAGTCAAGTCTGAAGGCGGATGGCGGTAATGGGGATCGTTTGGATTCAAAGGCCTCTAAATACGATAAAATTTTTTTCAAAAAGGTATTTTTATAGTAAATAGAGGACATAAATATTGTTGATAGCTCCTATATACGGAGATGATAATATCAGTTTTTAGGGTATAAGGTCGTTTATAAGGTAAATAGATTACGTGAAAATAAATTGTCTAAGCGTTTCTAAGAGGTCGAGAAAATTTAAAAGCTGTTTTACCTAAGAAGTATGCGATGTGGACATTTCTATTTATACAGATGAAAGACCAATGATCGAGTGATTATAATACCATACTCTCCAGTTACGAGGGTTGGAGAAATAAATCCGCTTTCAAAAAAATGAAAAGAGGCATCAAAAGACATCAATGAGTGATAATAGGGTATAGTGAACACAATAATCATCACTTTACGGGCCAAAATCGATATTCTAAATAAAATATATACATTACATACTCAATTATTTTTCTTGATTACTATCATAGATATGGATTTGACGTCTGATCTCACTAACATTCTTCTCTATGCTCAATCAAATTTCCACGTAGAATTTTTCCCTTTCCACGCTTATTCAAATTTCCAATTAAATTTAAGAATATTTAATCTGAGAGCATAGAGATATTGGAATGCAATCTTTTTGTCTGGTGACCTTCAATTGCGTTTCGTTTTTTCTTTCTTTTGAGTCTTTCTTGCAATTATTCGCATCATCATTTGCTTTTCTTATAATTTTGTATTATCGTCAAATTCCTGTAATAATTTCTCACCCCGTGGTGCCATTTAGCCGTGTTCCGCCAGCTTCCCGAAAATGGTTATTGGCATATGGATGAGTTCAAAAGCCAGTTACTAATTGGTTTGAATATATATTGTGCGGTAATACAACTTGGTCATAATACAGTTAAAAATTAATATGGATGTTATGGAATCACCCTCAATTTGTTACACATAATAAAAAAAATGTGCATTTTATTTGGAATCCCTTTGTTACAGGATTACAATAACAGTACTGTTCTCACTGTACCCCACAGCTATAATTTTTACACAAACCAGGCCTTCGAGCTCAATTAAGGCTTTTAAATTCCAGTGGGACTTGTCCATAGGGAGCTTGGGAATTTATTTCGTTAGGATTTGTTTACCAAATATTTGTTTTTATTATATTAACATTCTATAAAGCAATTAATCTATAGATAAAATTTCTAAAGACCCACAGCCTTTATTCAAAGTTGCATAAGTGAAAATGCCTCAAAAGCCGTATTCAAATGTTTGCCTCTATCACAGTATTTTCCCTTATGTAATAAATATTGAAGTGAGAATTTTCTTCATCAGAATAATTGAATAGAGTTTGCCGAAATATATATATATATATATATATGTATAGAAATTTTAAATTTAAGAACTTTCTCACTTGAAGATTTCTAACATTTTATATGCATCATAGAAAAACACAAAATCGAAAATTATTCTTTCATTACTCCATCAATTTACGTTATCTTTGGCTTAAACTCACATTAAAAAATCTTTCAAATTTTTTATCATATGCTTAAAGTACAGTTTTTATTAAAATAATATTATCTTCTGTTATATATTTTGTTCGTCGTAATTTAATACGCTGAGGAATTTAATTATGAAATTTCCTTAGTCGTTTCTTGCTTGCTATATTTGAAGCAACTATTCTGCCCTATTTTAATTATGTTAAGAAATAATATTAAGTTGTTTCAATGGCAGCACATTTATGTTACCAGTTGATTTAGCCTTATTCATCAGGCTAAATTCCTCTAATTAACCTTATCGTTAGAAGATTAAAGCATTTTGGGTAAGGAAATAATTATTAAATACAGAAACAGCAGTACGAAAAATTGAGAAGTGTGAAAGCGAGTTTTATTTTATTAGTGTTTTCACTTTTCACATATATTCAGGAATTCTGAAATTCAGGGAATGTATTCTGCCGGAGTCGAACATTCGAATTCGAGTTTTCAACGGGAAAGCACTTTTCATTAATCTCTGATCTAGAATAGAACGCTTTTGGAGTGATGGTTGCGTGTGTGTGTGTTCATTAGTGTATGTATATTATTGTGTATGCATATATGTGCGTGTTGTCCCTGAGTCTGTGAAGTACGATATCTCACGGACAAATAGAGCGTTTCGAACGAAACCTGATACGATTATTACAATCAGTAAATTTTTAAACCCTATCGATTTAAAAAATGATAGAACATGCGGAAGATTAAATAATTTTCAAATGATTTTTGAAATAGTCATAAAAATATCAGGATATTCAATAATATTAATTAAATAAACATTTAATGCATATGTCTTATTGTACAACAAATGAGACATGTAGTAGGACATTTGTTTTTACCGTTCGCTACATATTGCACGCTTTTCAAATAAATAAACGTTTTTAAAACTAACATAAAAATAAGCATCAGTAAGTATCATTAAATATGTAACACTTGGTAATAAATTTGGCGACATTATGGATTCATTTATAGAAATATCGCCAACATGGCAAGTTTTTTATATGGTACCAAATTGATTATAATATCACCAAATTGGCATACAATGACGCCAAATGAAGGCTAATATTTAATATTTCATAATATAATGGAGTATATTTCTTAGCAGATGTTAGCAATATTTCCAATTGTCAAGTTATATTTGCGTGATGTATAAATTAATTGAGTACTTCAAATTAACTTTACCTGTTGTCAGTCAGAAAAACACCCAATGGCAGTTTACTTTTCTACATTTAAAATATTGTACTGTGGATCTTGTCCATTATCATTTCGCATTGAAAGAATTAAAGTATACTTTCATTATGTAGGGACAGTCCTGTGAAGCCCACATCATATTATCTCTTATCATTAATATAAAGTATTGAAAGCAGGTAAAATGTGAGCATAAATAAATTATAATTGTGCTCTTTTATAAATCTTCTAGTTGAATGTACTTGACTGAAGTTAATCCCCCAAAATCTTCAGGAATGGATTGTTAAGAAACACTAAACCACAAATTTGTCATTCATACGTCCAATCTTGCATATTATATTCATTCCTCAATAAGGGGTAAAGTAATAACTCACAAGACATACGAATAAAATTTTGAGATTTATATTTTTCCACCTTATTTTAAGTGTAATTATAAGAGCCTGCTTTTTTGATTAATAAATAGTATAATAAGTATGACTTACATTGTTTGCAAATCATGACTTGTCATTTACATGTTAAACGCCTTTAACATGAATATTACGTCATCCACAAGATTTAGAAAATGCAAATATAAACATACAAAACGTAACACAATTAGAACTTCCTTAAAGAGAGCAGACATTTATAAATTACGTGACAACAATTATTTCAAGGGAGTTATGATTCTTCTTCATCAGGTCGAAACAGTATCTTTATCTGACAAACCCCAAGCAAGAATTATGGCGTTTGTTAAGCAAGGACCTGATGAAGTTCCGAGCTAATTTTTGACCTTCGAAAGGTAAATTAAAACTCTATCGAAATAATTATTGTCACGTAATTTGCATACGACGGATTTCATTGTAGAAGTACTAATTGTGTTATTCTGGCCTCAGACGTAGCAGTTTTATATTTTGTGATACAAGAAAATAAAAACATTTAAGCTGTGCTGATGACTTATTATAATTAAACTCGAAGTATTTTAATCATATTTTTCCATAATTTCAAGTCAAATTTAAATCTTTGAATTTTAGATACACCAAATATTTTTATATTTCTTACATAATCTATACAGTGATGCGTAATTAAATTAATTGTAAAGCTCAATAAAATGACAAAACAAACACAACTCGGCTTTGAAAAATAATGTTTATCCATTTAAAATAAACACTGTGCATTTACTGACACTTGCTCTGTTCATTTTCCTCTGTCTTGAAATACTGGCAAATTTGATTCATGAATAAATTTAGAAGTTTGTAAGTAAATGTGGTTTAAATTATTTATGTCAGTTAACATAATAAAAATGTTTTCCATTTCAGGGCGAAAAATATGTTCCATTGATATATTGCGTACGAAACATAAAACGTTAACTCCTTAAAATGTATTGCCAGGCCAATTTATGGCATGTTTTTTATTTGCATTTTCATTAAAATCACTTAAGTTTATTTATTTTACTCAGACAATAAATAATAAAGAAACTATTTCACATTTTAGATTATGTTTCCACTCCCTTCCATTGAATATATTAAAAAAAAATGGCGAAAAGAAGAAATGTCATGTTAAATTAAAAGTCATGTTTCAAAATATTCCTGAAAGCATAAACTTATTTCATTTGTCTTCTTCCAATTATTTAATAGTGCGAAATTGTTCTTTTTTTTTTTGAGTAAATATATTTTGTTTTATTTTACAAGATCGATTTTGGCAAAACCTGATATTACGGAAAATTGTATTTTGAGTAATAGTTCTAAAATTTTCTATAGTCTCCAATAGACTATCTTTGTTAGAAATTATTCATTGCTTCAACTGTTCACTTCTAACTGTGCAGTAGAAGTCCGGTTATCCGAAAAGCGATTTCGATTTATCGATCTTTCCTTTAATTTTTGGATAACAGGGAGGACGTAAATTATGGTCCAAAGTTGAGTCGCTAGAGTTTTTGAAACAGGGTTCAAGCCTGCAGAAGTTGTTTTGGTCGGAAATGTATACAACAATGCAGTTCTCAATACCGAAGTGTTGTGGGAGTAGCTCTTCAGGGAAATATCTGAGGGTATTCGATTGTGTTGAAAAACAAAAGACTTCCAGTATTCATGGATTATGATATTTGTACCAAATTTCATTCGAATCGCTCCATTCGTTCGTGAGATACCGTCTCCACAGATTCACTGACACACACACACACACAGACATTACCTAAAAAATGTTTGACTCATGATCAGGGATGCTTGAAACGTGCTCTCCCGTCGGAAACTCGAATTCGAATTTTCGACCCCATCATAAGACTTTCCTTATATGTACATTATGTATATAAGGAAAGTAAAAATAGGAGGAGGTTACAGTCAGATGGTCAATTGCCTGCCAATCTGACATTAGAGGGTGGAGAATGCAGTGTCCACTTTAACGATAAAAGCTTAATAACGATAAGAAATAACCTCCCATTAGCTCATCAGTAGAGCGTCTGCCGGCCAGTTCGGATATCCAGGGTTCAATTCCCGGTTAGGACGGTAAGACTCTTAACACCCTTCGTCACAAGACCCCCTTCGTCACTACAAGAGAACCAACCCTTCGTCATTACAAGAGAACCAACAACCCAAGAGAACCGACACAAGAGAAACGGGCGCAAATAAAAGAAACATAAAAGACGGGATAAAAGTTTAGATTCGCCATTCATAAAGTTGGAAAAGGTATACGCTCCTAAAATCCGCAGACGCAAGGGAGCCACACACCTCTCCCATGCAATATTATTATTTTTTATGCGGCTCTACTAAAACACACATACTATACTATCCACTAATATAACGCAATTAATCTACATTTCTTTAGACCCTCTGAGAAGCGAATTTATCAAATATAATGTCTTAAACTTTTTTATTTCACATTTTCAGTGACTGCTCATACCACGAACGAAAAGAGAGGGGCCAACTCTATCTAACTTCATGGGAAATACAATTCAACTCAAACTAATCTATCTATAAAACAATTTTGCATTCATTTCATTGCTTAAAACATGAATTTTAAAATAGAGGAGAGAGCAAGCCTCCCGAACTCTATGGTTTAAATAATAATACTCTGAAATTTTTAAGTTGGGACGACCTCTCAATATTATCTATTCTATTCAGCTGAACTGTGGAGGTAAAGGGATGGTCTCATCTCTAACTCCATGAGTTGAATACAGTCTTCCTTTTAGTTTCTTCGGGCATTAAATTCTCATGGCTATTCAATTACATCATGCTGTGACAGAGCCTTTGGCCTAAGATATAAATCCATGGATGCAACAGTAAGGAGCTAAAACTGCTTATTAAGAAAACGCCAATATCTTTTGAGAAAATAATTCAGTTAGCAAAAATCTGTGATATAAAAACAATTTGCTACAGTTTACAGAAAAGAAACGCAGTAATGTTCGAATGTAACTAGATTCGGCATAGTTACTAACTTATGGAGTTGAAACTTCATATTAAGAAAACGTAAAAAACGTTTGAGACAACAATTTCGGTGGCGCTGTGGTAAGATAAGTAGTCTTGCATTTTATGCATTTCTACGGTAAAATGTCTAAAATATGCATTAAAACTGTCGTTAATAATTTATAGAAAAAATTATTAACGCAATGCCAAGTAGAACTGGAACAATAAAAAAATTAAAAATGTTTTTATCGTTCAATGTATTTTATTCCACAATATTCTATAATCCATCCCACAACTATGAAAAATATTGATAAATTAATTATACTCGTAATTAGGGAAACTTTAATTTAAAAATAATCCAAAATACATATGCTAAATATTATGCCTTTCTGCTGTGTCAATTAACAATACCATCTACTTTGCTACACTAGCGACACCTAGATATAATTATCAAAGCATTATGCATTTTCAAGGATTTCATGCGTAGGAACGTTATCTCCTTTTTTCTAACTTCATGTATAAACCCCATATTTTAACTCGACAGGCTACACTTAACAGAGATTGAGTGTAGTCTTTTATTATATAGGATGCTTGTTTTTTTCAATATTTTTAATATCGAAAATATTGTTGGAAGTGCATTGATGATAACTGATCGACGTATTGCGAGACATAATCATATATGACAGAGATTTTAATCAAATATGTGACATACATAGTACGTAGTAAAGAAATACACAGAGGCAGTTCACTTTCACTATTGTGTATAAAAAATCACTGTATCTTTTTACAAATTAAATAGTGATTTTCTTCTTTTGCCCAATTTGGCATCGCTTCAAAGTTGCTTTGCCAAGCCATCTTTTGAGCAATAGCAAATCAGAAAGTGTTGCATCATCTTGTACTTCAATATACATAATTGCTGCATCTGTGATCTTTATGGCTTAAGTGTACGTCAGGGGTCCTCATAACTGGGCATGATTAAATTAATTATATTTAGCTGGTTCTGAACATATAACGACGTGGGAATTAAGAACGCGCGCATTTGGTTATAGGGCCCTAAAAAGGGGCATAACTTGTTAACTGCGACTATCATCTTACCCCATTAACGTCACTTTAAATTCCCTTGGACGTCGTTGAATCCTGTAAAAAAAAGCACAATTTATAATATTTGCGCAAGTTGTTTATGCCTGGATATTGCCACTTCAAAATTAACAAACCATTTTTATGTAAAAACATTTTGTGTCTTGGCCACGCTTCTCAAAGTTTACTCTGGACCATTACGAATGACAAAACTTAATTCTCATGACGTTAAGCTGACAATTCTTTGATTCTTCGCCGGGATGAGTGCCCAGCCTTATATTAAAGGACTTTGGTGTGCGTAATGCCGCCACAGAGGAGTCTTATCCCAGGCATGACTGACTTCTTTTTTTTATTCTGACTCTGCGCATGTGATGTCACGAGAGTAGCAACCTCACGCGTTTTGTTCTCGGGCTCTCTGTAGAAACCGAGAATCTCTACAGATTCCACTGATGAAGATGTACACAGCAAAATTAAATATCTTTGGGCAAGTTTTTTACGTCTGGATATTGCCATTTCAAAATTAACAAACAGTTTTTAATTGTAATTATAAAAAATCTTGCTGCGTTTTGGCAGCAACTTTCCTGGTCCATGGCGTCACTAATGACGAAATGCTACTCTTACAACATCAGGACGACAAGTTTTTGATTGGTTGCCTAGCTCATAGGATCCCCTGCTGCCGACATTCTTTGTCTCAACGAGATTTTCTATAGCATTTTCTTTCTTCAATGCAGAAGTCCTGCTCATCAATGTGTAGGGCAAACTAGACCTCAACGTCAGACTCAGATATTCTCAGAGTCACTTTCAGACCTCCGGCATCTTTGCACACACTTACAGTGCTGATTTGCCGGGCGCCATTGTACAAAACCTTGATGTCCCAACCAGGACTCCAACACTGGACCTTCGAACTGGCCAGTTGACGCTATACTGTGGAGCTACTGGGAAGAAATTGAAAGCTTTTATCATTAAAGTGGATTCTCCAAGGGAATTAAATATATCCTCGAAACAGTTATATGCTGCATTATTTTTATTCATCTACGTTGCTCAAGTTTCCCTTATCAATACTAAAAATCT
This sequence comes from Amaurobius ferox, assembly GCA_951213105.1. Taxonomy (NCBI): domain Eukaryota; kingdom Metazoa; phylum Arthropoda; class Arachnida; order Araneae; family Amaurobiidae; genus Amaurobius; species Amaurobius ferox. The sequence goes on from OX578135.1 coordinate 16,753,154, forward strand.
GATGTGGGCAGCACATGGCTTTCCTTTTATAATACAATGAATTTACTACTTTTACAGTAAAAAAATATATTATTTTTATAGTAGATATTTATATTATTTCCAAGATATTAAATTTTCTTCAATGAGTCGTCATATTCATTGATTTAGCGTCATTGTTATCCACTTGCCAGTTTACAGTTAATTTAGCAACATTTAAAAAAGTCGCCAAGTTGGCGACATTCCACCAAATTCGTCGTCAAAATCTTTCCAAGCGTTATGGATGGAGAAATAAGTTATTCTTACACCAGATAAATGACCATCGGCGTTCAAATACAAAAGTATTTAGGCAAAATATCTTTTTACTTTCCTTATATACACCATGTATAAGGAAAGTATTGTGACGGGCTTGAAAATTCGAATTCGAGTTCTCGACGGGAGAGCACGTTTCAAGCATCCCTGATCACGAATCAAACATTTTTGAAGTGATGTATGTGTGTGTGTGTGTCAGTGAGTCTGTGGAGACGATAACTGACGAACGAATGGACCGAAGCGAACGAAATTTGGTACAAAAATAACAATCTGTAAACGCTGGAAGCCTATTCGAATTTTCGATCCCGTCACAATACTTTCCTTATACATTATATGTATATAAGGAAAGTAAAAAAAAAATCTGTGAGCAACACATGACTTTCCATATATAATGCAATGAATTTACTATTTTTACAATAAAAAAGATAATTTTTTCTTATAGTAGCTATTTATATTCTTCCCAAGAAATTGAATTTTCGTCAATTAGTCGTCATTTTCACTAATTTAATGTCATTTTTATCCATTTGGCGCGATTTCCGCTAATTTGGCAACATTTAAAAAAGTCGCCAAGTTGGAGACATTCCGCCAAATTTGTCGCCAAAATCTCGCCAAGCATTATGGACGGAGAAATAAGTTATTCTTATAGCAGATAAAAACCTATTGGCGTTCGAATACAAAAGTATCACTCAAAGTATCTTTTCTCATGAATGGAACGAGCTAGATACACGAAAATGATGTTACCCAATTTATCGCATGATATTACATATGAAAAGTGAACATGCTTCTCAACAGTTAATATATTTTTTTTATATTTTATATGATTTTTTGATATTTTTTTGAAAAATCTGCAATATCTCGAGACCGGTTCATGCTAGCGTTCTAAAATTTATTTCAATCGTTTTCTAAGGAGAAACTACATAAGAAATGTCTATTTGCGTAACTTTATTAAATGTTTTGATTTTTTGATGATATTTCAAAATTTCTCTCGACAATTTAGGGGGTTCTGAACATTCGATTACGTTAAAAAAAAATCTGATGTGGGCAACACATGACTTTCCTTATATAATGTAATGAATTTACTACTTTTACAGTAAAAAAATATGTTTTTCTTATAGTAGATACTAATATTCTTTCCAAGATATTGAATTTTCTACAATTAGTCGTCATTTTCATTGATTTTGCGTCATTTTTATTCATTTGGCGAGATTTTCGTTAATTTGGCAACATTTCAAAAAGTCACCAATGTGGCGACATTCAGGCAAATTCGTCGCCAAAATTGCGCCAAGCGTTATGGCCGAAGAAATAAGTTGTTCTTACAGCAGATAAATGACTATTGGCGTTCGAATACAAAAGTATTACTCAAAGTATCTGTTTTCATGAATGGAACGAGCTAGATCCACGAGAATGATGTCACCCAATTTATCGCATGGTATTACATATGAAAAGTGAACATGTTTCTCAATAGGAATTTTTTTTTTTCATTTTATATGACTTTTTAATAATTTTTTTGAAAAATGTGCAATATTTCAAGAACGGTTCATGTTAGCTTTCTAAAATTTATGTCAATCGTTTTCTAATGAAAAATTACATAAGAAATGTCTATTTGCGTAACTTTATTAGTGGTTTTGATTTTTGACGATTTTTTCAAAATTTTATTCGAAAATTTAGGAGGGTTCTGAACATTCGATTACATATAAAAACAGCAGGTTTCCAGTGTTTACGGATTGTGATTTTTGTACCAAATTTGGTTCGAATCGGTCCATTCGTTCGTCAGTTATCGTCTCCACAGACTCAGTGACACATACACACACACACAGACACACACACACACAGATATCACCCTAAAAATGTTCGATTCGTGATCAGGGATGCTTAAAATGTGCTCTCCCGTCGAAAACTCGAATTTGAATTTTTGACCTCGTCACAATACTTTCCTTATACATTATAGTATGTATATAAGAAAGTAAAAATAGCTATACAATTGGCACATTATAACTTCACATAATACGGAAATAAAGGGATTAAACAATATAATTTCAAGGAAATCACTCCTGTGTGTTTCGAAGAGTATTACAACTATTTTTGATTGCGTGATAAATATTTTTGTGGCTCTGAACAGAAATACTTTTTTACGATCACCCTAAATGCTATCCAGTGAACTGTGGGATGAAATTTCTGAAATATTAGAAAAAGAATAAAAAAACTCTGCATTAAAACATCAAATCAATACGTGTAAAAAAACTTGTTCAAATAGTTTGCATACTTAACATGGAAGTAGTTTACATACGAAATATACTTAACCATCCAAATTCCTTCAAGCACACATTTCTGATACATACCCCATCTTAATCTTTACCATGTTATAAGAGCACATTTTTTCCTTATTCTTGTTCATAAATTTTATAAAATGCGAATATCAAGTAAAAGAAATTATACGGTGTTTGTTTAATACGCTTGACATCACAATGCATTGTTATAATTATGTTAGCAGACAGTGCATTTTCTCATGGACAGATAATGTTAAATGTTATTTGTTGTTAACAATAGTTACAAGTATTTCAATTTGAACATCTTTTGATTTCCATATTTTGGGATCTAATTAATATATTACTAGGTATCAACCATCGATATTCCGCTCTTATTATTCCTTCAACAATATTCAAATTGTATTTGTTTAAAGGAATCGTGTTATAGTTTCCTTGCATAAACTTGGATTTTATTGCATCATTCGTTGAGACGAAATCGGTCTTTTTATGTTAAGCTAATAATGGTTTATCAAACCTAAAGCATAATTAAATTAACTAAGCCTGTTGCCGTTTCAGCCAAGGAGTCAGACAGACTGTAGTGAATTTACTGAATCACTTGGATAGTTTCAAAGATATAACATCTCCAAATTTATTAGTTGGGGGAAAATCGCAAGGAAACCCGAGTTACATCAGCTAAATCCAACTTTGGGTGATCAGCAGCAGGTGTATTAGCATAGCGAAGGGGTCACACAGCCAACTCAGGGCTGGAGGAGTGTGTCATTTTCTGTTCCTCCATTGCGTCTATTTTTGTTCCTCGAATTATTTCAACATGTTGCAAAAGCGCAGGTCGACATTTCTTGCAATATTTTTAAGCATATAAGAAAATAAACGTTAAAAAGAATTAAATAATTCGTACAAGAAAATGGAAAATCTTGTGTTGGACTAATGAACTGTAGATCTCTAATCCAATAAATAAATAAATAGTGGCTCTAACAAAAACTTTCATAGCTCTCACATGACCTCTAAAGCATTAGAACACTTCCTGACTGTCAGCACTGTGATGTCAGGCAAGTGCCCCATTCAAAGGGATGACCCTGCCCTTATGTGTTAGAGACATGCAGCCAATTCGTAAATTCCACGGAGGAAGCGGATGGCTAATCGCAGAAGAACACTGATACTCACCGCTCATTCAAAAATTTTCAAAAATGCGAAATAGCAATGAAAAACGAATTCATGCTACCACTCCGGCTTACAAGATCAAGAAATCGATCTAGCCTCCGAACGAGGGCTTATTTGGCTTTTTTAATGACGTCTGAATTCGGAGTAAAAATATAACTCCCAGTGCTGATGAGTACAGGGTATGACGAACCCATGGTTTTAGAAAAAAAGAACTGGATTCATAGCATGCCATGAAAGTTGCAGCAGAAAATTCCAACCCCCCAGAAGCAGACGAAACATCTCCCTGTGGATCAAAATTTTTCTTATAAAATTTGAAAAAAAAAAAAATTGGCATGAGGAAGTCTAGTTTAGTCACACTCCAATTCATGATCATGTGACTTTGATGTTCTCACAATGTTGGAAATAGTAATGACTTTTCCCTAATACCATTTTCCTTCAATTCGAAAGCTCACTTACGTTCAGCGATTAAAGTAACCACTCCAAATTAATTTTTAATTGGATAACAACCTTTTCTAGATATGCTTATAATCGAAAATAAGCTGGATTCGTATTCAGTAATCCTCTAGACATATAAATGCATCTAAATCCAAAAAGCGAGTTGTAAACCCTTCAAAATATTTATCCTCGTTTTATAAATTATCTATTCCGTGGTCAGTAAAAATACATCTACTCAAAATACTACTACTGGCGTAAAAATGTGTGTTAAACAGCTGAAGAATGTGCTCTTCCTGATGACATAATTATAAGACTTAAATATGTTTACCTTAAACATGTTGAGCAAAAACGCCACAAGGGTTTTATACATTTTTTTGTCATTAAATTTACTCCAAGAAGATAGGCTGAAAGAGAAAATACTAGTAATCTTCCGAAAGACTGTGCTTTTATAAAATGATAATAATTAGGTTGACTTACCTAATGGAAATTTGCGCTTCAGTTAGTGCAAATTGACAAACTTAAAAAAAAATTACAAATACAATTTTGTCTTCTATTATTCTTGCATATTATATACCCAAGGTAAGTGAGTAATCAAGGCATTTTTGGTAAAATTAGCTTCGAGCGTATACAAAGGTTGATAAGTTTCTCAGAAGTTGTTAAAATTGCCTGTAATTAAAATATGTTTTGTAATCTTTTTGAAGAAGATAATTGTTCTAAATATACTCATATCTATAATAGTACTTTTCTTCATAATAATTTTATTGTAGAATAAAAAGTGCATATATTTACTTTCTGATACTTTTGAATATAGTATAGAAAAACGTACTGTTTTCACGAAAATTTTCAACTTTGCGATTTCAAAGCCAATATATGTTTTAGGACTTCCTAAGCACGTTTTGGCTATGTTTAGAGTGATGACCGTCTGTCTGCCTATGGTCATTTTTTTTGTGTGTGCACGGTTGCTGCCACAAATATTAATAGATTTTCACCAAAGTTTATATCCGGCTTTGAGAATGAAAAATCTTGAACTACATAGATTTTTTTTTTAATTTCGAGCGAAAACTTCGAAATTTATTCGAAATATTACATTATTTTAACATTGTAGCATAGGATAAAATATAACAGAATTCTGCATAAAAGCGGTCATTCATGACTCAATAATCGTGAAACTCAACAGTTTCAACCATTGTTATGGAAAATAGCATCAATATGATTCTTATGTTTGACAGAGTTGACGCAATCCGAGTGAAATTGAATTATGAGATACGTGTCAGTGTTTTGTGAACAATTTCGGGCATTTTGTGATTTAGTTTAACATTTAATTGCTGTTCTATTGTACTTGATGGTTGTTTTGTGACCTTGTAGCATATCTATAGTGTTTTTAGACGTGTATTGCTCATGTTTACGCTTACTGGTGGCTTTAAAAGTGCAACCTGAAATTTGGACTCAAAGTTGTATCCTGAGCACCCATCCAGGAGTACAAGAGGATATTTTAATTGGTTACGAAGGAGCGCCACTGAAACTGTTTCACACATTCCCAAAGTCAAGCGCCGCAACTGGTTTGTGCTTGCACAGATATGTTTATGTCCATTAGTGGATCTATAGGAGGTGTGGACATAATAGATATTGAATAAACTGACGTATTTCTATCTGGATACGCTGCGTTCACGAGCCATTGTGCTTCTCTTATGCGAAACGGAAATTTCATAAAACTGAAATATACTCAGAATTTTTAAATAGGTGAATGTATTGTCACAATTTTATTCCATTCTGGTCTCAGCTTGAGCACCGTATTTCTCTAAAACAGCTGCTGCTCGAGTAACACGCAAATGTAAAGGCTTCCGAGTTAATTTCCTCATGCCACATTCGTATTTTGTCAGCACGAGAACAATGCATGTACAGTTGACTTTTAAATAATACAGTCAGAAACAGTAATAAGCATAACAGGAATAAGAAACAGTAATAATCATAATTATTTTCTGCAAAATCCAATCATAAAAACTAATTAATTTGTCTTATGATTTTTTGAAAATAAATTAATTGTTTTAGTTTACAGGAAATGGCGGCTGACTGATCAGATTTTTCATCCCATACATTTATTTTCTTAAATTGAAGTGTTCTACCAATTTTCTATTAATTAATACTAAAATTTGTCTATAATTTATTACTAATTTTCTTTCTATGTTCCTTTTGTTTATAAAACAAAAGGTTTGCATTTTCAGTTCGCACATGTCATTGCTTAAAGCAAAATGCTCAAGACAAACAATTTAGAAACTTTTAATGCATTGCTTTTTCCTCATATTGAAAGTCATAAATGATGCGCTCTATACTTAACCTTGAACTATTAAACATGAAAGCCAATAAAAACCGTCACAGTACTCTACTTTACATCCAATAAAGGGGAAGCTCGCAGATAAAATCCCTTCATTATCCCCAAACACCAAAGTTACAGTTGGGACTTTGGTAGATGGGGGTGGGGGTTTCAACAGCCATAAGTTGCATTCGGGAGCTGTTAAGATGGTTCAAGTTTGAATGCGCCGTTAAATGGGGGTCGTTTGGCTTCAAAGACCTCTTGAAAGAGATAATTTTTTCAGCGCATTATTTTATTATTGAATGGAGGCCATAAATATTGTTGACCGATATGGAAAGAACAGTATTAGTTTTTATAGTACAATGTCATTTATAAATAGACCAAGAAAAAATTACCTATGTATTTTTACCTAGGTTAGACAAATTAAAAAATGTTTGATACTTTGGTATTTCTTTTTGGATAAGTCAGATTTTTTTTCTTTTGGGACACGCACGAATTTAACAGCCGAGAAACCTCCTAGCAAGCGATTTCTTAAAGTCGGAAACAGGCATTCTACTCATAGAACATAATTCTGCAAATTGCAAGACTCACATATGGCTCATACTCGCTGCCTTTTATATTTGTAGAACCGGAGTTAAATCTTGGGTACATATAACGAGTCCTGTGCAAGAATAAATACTTATAGTGACACGAAGAGAAGAAACTCAATCCAAGTATTCCAATCCAGTCTCATTAGAGAATTAGCTGATTGGTTGAAGAAAGCCTCATCGACTAAAGAAAGTGTCGTCGACTGCAGAAATATTTTTTGTTTTATTCTAATCTCAAGATAAAAATACGTTCTACATTTTGCTCTTTGTGTGGAATAATTTATCTAACACGACAGATGTATGAATATTTTTCACTATACAAGAAGAAACTCGTTAGAACCACCGCTGATTTTCACAAAATTTTATTGACTGAATTTCAGAAATCAAAAGGAATTCAGTTGAAGCAATAGAGCAAAATGTCTAATATGCTGGCTTTTGACCTGGACGCGATATTGTTTTCCATTTACACTACTCAGGCCGTTCGAATCACCGGAAAATGTAGAGTAGCAACTGGACGGCCGGAAGAAATTTATTAAAATGTTGTATCTTACAACTGCATATTGTATACCTTACACAGTCAACAAGGCAGGAATCTGTAAAAAATAAATCAAAATAAATCAGAAAGCAGCCTATCTGGAACAGTCAAGCCTATCCAGAACGAGAAATGACACAAACATAATCGTACGTCAAAACAGTAATATCCAAGACGTGGCCGTACAGTCTGAGAAATCCGAACAAGAATAAATGAGAGCCAACAAGACTAAAAATATGTTAAAACACGTAATTTTTCTTGCTCAGTCTGACTCGTTTTGTCGGAATATTCCTGTTGTGTTTTGGCGCACGCCAATCTTGCGTGTTGCTTCACGTTTTGGATGTGCTGGACTGTTCTTTATGCAGCTTTCTGTTTGGCTATCACTTAATTCAAGACTTCGGTATATAACCCCCCCCCCCTTTTTATTCTTTTTACGTCCAACCTTCTTTTGGACTTCGGATTTGTTGATCCAATTGCACTGACGATGGAGATCCTGCGTATCCTCTAAGAAGCTGTATCTCAAAGAAGCTGTTCTGCATTACTGTATTATTTATGTTATGTACGTTTCTCATGTTTTCCTTATCCTTCACGCAAATTATATTTTACTTACTGAAAGCAGCCCATATTTACTTTCTTTAAATAGCTTAGACGGATAAAATGCTAAATTAAAATTAAAGTCGATGTCGAAAGGTCGTTTTGGAACTAACTACCAAAATCCCATGTTCTATACTGTCATTTAATGAATTACTTTACCCACATATTAAAAACTATAAATAAACCACTACTGCAGTAAAACTAGAATAATCGTCTCTATTTTCGTTTGTAATCGTCTCTACTTTGCATTCAATAGCGGGAGTGCCCTGTAAATGAAATTCTCTCATTCTCTGCAAAACACTCAGGTTTATTGTCAAGATTTGGGTTGTTCAGGGAAAATCAGCAGCCATTACTTGCATCCTGAGGCTGCTAAGATGAGTCAAGTTTGAAGGAGGGTGGCGTTAATGGGGATCGTTTGGATTCAAAAGCCTCTAAATGCGATAATTTTTTTCAAAGGGGTATTTTTGTAGTAAATAGAGGACATAAATATTGTTGATGACACCTATATACTGGAATGATAATGTCGGTTTTATCGTACAAGGTCGTTTATAAGGTTAATATGATTACATGAAAATAAGGTCTCAGAGGTCGAAAAAATTTAAAAGATGTTTTACTTGTGAAGTGTGCGATGTGGATATTTCTATTTATACAGATGAAAGACCTGTGATCGAGTGATTATAACACCACACTAGTTACGAGCATTGGAAAAATAAATACGTTTCTAGCGAAATGAAAAGAGGCATCAGAAGACATCAAGAAGTGGTAATAGGATATAGTGCACACTATAATTACCATTTTACAGTCAAAATCGATATTCTATATAAAATATATACACAATATACTCAATTATTTTTTCTTGATTGCTATCATAGATATGGATTTGCTGACACCTGATCTCACTAACTTTCTCCTCTATGCTTATCCAAATTTCCACGCAGATTTTTTTCATTTCCACGCTTATTTTAATTTCCACTAAAATTTGCGAAATATCTAATCTGAGCACATAGAGATATTGGAATGCTCTCATTATGTCTGATGACCTTTAAATGCGGTATGATTGTTCTCTTGAGCGTTTGATGTAATTATGTTGTTGTTTACAAATGCCGGTCGTTTGGCCATTCGACAGCGAGCACTACAGTAGTTCTCATTGATTGAATTAAGAGTCACTAGTGCAGGGTACTCATCCAAAAGTTTTCTCGACATAGGGTGCCCAAGGTCGCATAAAATACAAACCGGGGAAGTAGCAAGTCCAATACGATGGAGATGAATCCTGAGACAGTCATGACCAGTCAGAAATCTGAACCTCGCAACTGCTTCTCATCGAGGAGCTTCTGGAGTGACAGAAATGTTCTTGCTGAGGACGCTCCATGACTTTCCCATAGATCCTTCTTGTAATTATCCGAATCATCATTTGCTTTTCTTAAAAAAAATTTATTATCCTCAAATTCCTGTATTACGCCCTCACCCTGTGGTGTCATTCAGCCGGGTTCCATCAGGTTCCAGAAAGCGATTATTGAAATATAAATGGTTTTGAAAGCCGGTTATTAATTGGCTTCAACATATATTTTGTTCGAAATGCAGTTTAAAATTATTATGAATTTTACGGGATTACCCTAAATCTGCTAGACATAATGCAAAAAATATGTATTTTAATATGAATCCCGTTGTTAAAGGATTAGAATACCAGCACTGTTCTCACTGTACCCCACAGCCACACTTTTTTTTACACAAACTAGGCCGTCCGGCTCAATTAAAGCTTTTAAATTCCAGTGGGACATCCCCCCCCGGGGGTGCTTGGTAATGTATTTCGTGAGGATTTGGTTACTAAATATATGTTTTTGTTCTATTGTCATTATATAAAACAATTAATCTATAGATATAATTTCCAAAGACTCGTAGCCTTTATTGAAAAACATGTTTGATTTGTATTCAAAGTTGCTTAATATGTGAAAATGCCTCAAAATCCGTATTCAAATTTTTGACCCCATCACAATTTTTTCCCTTATGTAATACATTTTAAAGTGAAAAGTATCTTCATCCGAATAATTGAAGAGAATTTGCCGAAATATCTTTACAAAAAATATTAATTTCCCTACCTTCATTGTTGTGACTGTTCTGCCTTAATTATCTTGACAAAAAAAGCTTATTTTTTGCCTTTGAAACTAGTTGATATATTAAATGAACTATCCTTTGATGTTACTAAAGCTATATATATATTTTTAGAAATTTTAAATACAAGAACTTTCTCACCTGAAGATTTCTAACATTTTTATTCATCATATAAAAACACAAAATCGAATATTATTCTTTCAATACCCCATCAATTTATGTTATCTTTGGCTTAAACTCACATTAAAAAATCGTCAAATTTTTATCGTGTTACTGACCTGCAGTTTTTGTTAAGATAATATTTTTTCCCTTTCATATATTTTGTTCGTCATAATTTAACACACTGGGGAAGTTAATTATGAATTTCCTTAGTCGTTTCTTGCTTGCCATGTTTAAAGCAACAATTCTGCCTTATTTTAATTATGTTAAGAAATAATATATGATGTTTCAATGCCAGCACATTTGTATTGCCAGTTATTTTAGCGGTTTTCATCAGGCTAAATACTTCTAATTAACGTTATCATTAGAAGGTTAAAGCATTTTGAGTAAGGAAAAAAATTAACAAATATTCCCAGTACGACAAATAGAAAAATGTGATACAGAGTTATATTTTATTAGTGTTTTTACTTTCCATACATACTCAGGAATTCAATAATTCAGGAAATGTATTGTGGATTATTTCCATTTCACATTAAAATAAGTAAAATTTACATGCTTTGTGTAAGGAAAGTCATGTTCAGCCCACATCATATTTTAACCTGTTTATTACTTGACTGAAGTTAATCCCCCAAAAGCTTCAGGAACGGGTCGTTGAGAAACACAAAACCTCAAATTTATCATTCATACGCCCAATCTTTCATATCATCTTCATCCCTCAATAAGGGGTAAGTTAATAACTCACAAGCCATACGAATGGAATTTTGAGATTATATTTTTCCATCTTATTTTAAGAGTAATTATAACAGCCTGCTCATTTGATTAAAAAATAGTAAAATAATTATGGCTTAGATTATTTACAAATCATGCCTTGCCATTTACATGTTAAACGTCTTTAACAAGCACATTATGTCATCCACAAGATTAAAAGAATACAAATGCAATCATACAAAAACGTAACACAATTAGAACTTCCTTAAAGAGAACAGACATTTGTAAATTACGTGACAAAAATTATTTCAAGGGAGTTCTGATGCTTCTTCATTAGGTCAAAACAGTATCTTTACTTAACAAACGCCAAGCAAGAACTATGAATTGGCGTTTGTTTACTTGATAAAGTTTCGACCTGAGTTAAGTTTTTACCTGAGGAAGATGAATTAAAACCCCATCGAAACAATTGTTGTCACGTAATTTGCATACGTCTGTTTTCATTGAGGAAGTACTAATTGTGATATTCTTGCGTCACAAGCAGCAGTTATATATTTTGTGATACAAGAAAATACAAAGATTTAAGCGCTGCTGATGTCTTATTATAATTAAGTACTCCTTGAAGCGTTTTAATGATTTCATTTTTTCAGAATTTTAAATCAAATTTAAAATTTTGAATTTTTGATACCCCAAATATTTTCATATTTGCAACATAATCTATACAGTGATGTGTTATTAGGTTATTTGTAAAGTTCAATAAAATGACAAAACAAACACAACTTGGCTTTCAAAAATTATATTTATCTATTTAAAATAAACACTGTGAACAAACAAACATTTACTGACACTTGATCTGTTAATATTCCTCCGTCTTGAAATACGTGCAAATTTGATTCATGAATAAATTTGGAAGTTTGTAAGTGAATGTTGTTTAAATTATTTATGTCAGTTCACATAATAAAAAGTTTTTTCATTTCAGAACGAAAAATGTTTCCTATTGATATATTGCGCACGAAAAATAAAACAGTTACTCCTTAAAATGTATTGCCGGGCCAATTTATGTCATGTCTTTTATTTGCATTTCCATTAAAATCACTTAAGTTTATTTATTTTACTCAGACAATAAATAATAAAGAAACTATTTTACTTTTTAGGTTATGTTTCTACTCCCTTGCAAAGAATATATTCAAAAAATTTGAAGAAAAGAATAGATGTTATATTAAATTAAAAGATATGTTTTGAAAATATTCCTGAAAGCATAAACTTATTTCATTTGTTTTCTTCCAATTATTTAATAATGCGAAATTGCTTTTTTTTTTGTGTAAATATATTTTGTTTCATTTTACAAGATCGATTTTGGCAAAACCTGATATTACTGAAAATTGTATTTTGAGTAATAGTTCTTAAGTTTTCTAAAGTCTCCAGTAGAACATCTTTGTTAGCAATTTTTCATTACTTCAACTGTTCACTTATAATTGTACAGTAGAAGTCCGGTTATCCGAAAAGCGATTTCGATTTATCGATCCCTCCATGAATTTTTGGATAACCGGGAGGACGTAAATTACGGTCCGAAACTGAGTCGCTAGAGTTTTTGAAACAGAGTTTAAGATTGCAGAAGTTGATTTGTTCGGAACTGTATACAGCAATGCAGTTCTCAGTGCCCGAGTGTTGCTGGAGAGGCATCCATGGAAATATCTTATGCTGAATTCTGGTATACCCTACATACTGATAAGCAGAACTTATACACTGAATATAAAATGTGCTTTAGAAAACCCGTTTAGACAAAGAATGCCGGCATCAAAGGGTAATATGAGGTCCAATCAAAAACTTGTCAACCTGACGTTGTGAGAGCAGCATTTCGTCATTAGTGACGCCATGAACTAGGAGAGTTGTTAGCAAAACACAGCAAGTTTTCCCATAATTACTATTAAAACTGTTTATTAATTTTACCGTAGAAATATGCGGAAGTAAATGACCTGGGCAAGGATTTTTAAGTTGGATATTCACACCTTCTTCAGTAGCCAACGGACCTACCGTGCTGAAAACACCGGTTCTCGTTAAATCACCGAAATCAAACATCATCTGGCGCGGTCAGTACTTGGGTGGGTGACCATCTGGGAACTCCGCGTGCTGTTGGCACATTTCGGCCGCGGTAGCCCGGTGGTTTGCGCGCTGGATTTGCACGCTGCCACAACTGCCGCCGTGTTCATGCAGAGTACGATCATGTTAAACATGTGTATCCGTAAGTCCTTCCGAGAGGTTGGTGGTAAGGGAAGGAGGGTACGGTCCCTGTGGATGCCTCCCCCACTGTATTCCGGTCTAAATTGGGTTGCACTTCCCGGCCGTCAAAACAGTTACCTTACACCTTTCTGGTAGATCGGACGGTCTGGGTCTCAACAACAACACCTTCTTCAGTGACGTCCGTAGAGATTCTCGGTCTCTTCAAAGAGCCAGAGAATAAAATGCGCACATTTTTCTACTCTCGTGACATTATATGCGCACAGCCACAATTAAAAAAATGAATCAGTCATGCCCGAGATAGGACCCCTTGTGCCGGCACTATGCACACCAAAATTCGTTAATATAAGATTGGGCACTCAATCCAGAGAAGAATAATGCGGATAATGCAGAGAAGAATAATGCGTTAATGCGGAGTTTCGTCATTCGTAATGGTCCAAAATAAACTTTGAGAAGCTTGGCCAAGACACAAAATGTTTTTGCATGAAAATTGTTTGTTAATTTTGAAGTGACAATATCCAGGCGTAAACAGCTTGCGCAAAGATTTTTAATTGTGCTTTGTTCACAGAATCTAGTGACGTCCAAGTAAATTTAGTGACGTCAATGGGGTAAGGTGATAGTCGCACTTGACAAGTTCTGCCCCTTTTAATAAACCGATAACACAATGCGCGCGTTTTAATTCCCATGTAATCATATGTGCAGAGCCGGGTAAAAATAATTAGGTCAGTCATGTCCCGGGATAAGGATCCCCTGAAGTGCACTTCATCTACAAAGACCTAGATGCAGTAATTGTGCATATTGAAATATACAAGAAAATGCAACACTGATTTGCTATTGCCCAAAGGGTGGATGGCAAAGCTACTTTGAAGCGATGCCAAACTAAGCAACAGAAGGAAGTCAATATATAATTTGTAAAGAAATGTAGTGATTTTGTATATACAATAGTAAAATATGAGCTGTCGCTGTGTATTTCTTCACTAAGTACTATGTGTACCACATATTTTATTAAAATCTCTACTGTATCGCATATTATTATGTCTAACATTTACGTCGATCAATTATCATCAATGCACTTTCAACAATATTTTGAATATTAAAAATATTAAAAAAGGGGTATGCTATATAATAAAAGACAACACTCAATCTCTGTTAAGTGCAGCCCGTAGAGGTGAGAAAAGAGGTTTATATGTGGAGTTTGAAAAATGGAGATACAACTCCTATGGATGAAACGCTTGAAAATGCCATAATGCTTTGAGAATTATACGAGTATCTAGTTATCGATAGTATTAGCGAAGTAGATGCTATTGTTAATTGACACAACAGAAAGTCGTAATATTTAGCATATGTAGTTTTGACTATTTTTAAATGAGCTACCTAATTATGAGTATAATTAACCAATATTTTTACATAGCTGTAGGATAGAGTATAGAATATAGGGATATAAAAATAAATTTAATGGTAAAGTAATATGGAATACGAAGGAATATTCTTCAGTTCTCTTTTGCTTTGTGCTAATAATTTACTTTTATGAAATTTGCAGTTTAAATGCATATTTTAGGCCTTTCATCATAGAAATGCATAAAATGCAGGAGTTCTTATCTTATTCCCGAGCCACCAGAATTATTGTCTCAAACGATATTGGCGTTTTCTAAATAAGGATTTTTAACTCCTTACTTTTACCTCCATAGGTTTATATTTCAGGCCAAAGGTGCAGCATGATGCAATTGAATAATCATGAGATTTTAATGCCTGAAGAAATTAAAAGGAGAACAGTATTCAACTCATGGAGTTAGATGTGCCACTATCCTTTTACCTCATTATTTAGCTGAATAGAAATGATAATATTGAGAGGTCATCCCAACTTAAAATTTTCAGAGTATGAATCAAGGAGGTAAAATTAAGGAGTTAAACGTCATATTAAGAAAACGTCAATATCATTTCTGACAATCATTCAGGTGGTGCTGGGATAAGGGAATTAGTCCTGCATTACATGCATGATACGGCGAAAGCCCAAAATATTTATTTAAAGTGTCCATTTTGTAAAAATAAATTATTAGCGGAATGCAAAGTAGAACCGCAGCAATGAAGAATTTTCCTACGTATTCAAATTTATTTTTCCTTCCAATTTATTTTTATCTCCATACATTCGGTGCTCTATCCTACAATCATGAAAAAATACTGGTTAATTATACTCTAATTAGAGACCCTTTAATTTAAAAATAATCAGAATTACATATACTTTTTTTTATCCTATGCCCGGCTCCGACTTCTCGGTCATAAGTCGACGAGCAGCCCAATACAAAGCAGAACGATAAAAAAATTGTTACTAAAAGCCTTATCAGTAACACATAAAGGAAAACAGTCAAGAACAGCAGGGCAAATGTTGAGGTGCTCTCCAGTTATGGGTCGCAAAGAGGGCAGACATCTGTATCTGTCAGCTCCATTCGATACAGGTGACTCTGTAAGTAATCATAACCCGTGGCAAGTCTAAAGCAAGCCACGCCAACTGCTCTATGCAAGGAAATTGGTATTCTTGCCGACTTATTTAACAGGGAGTTCCACTTTTTTCAGGAAGCTCTCTCCCCGTACAGACTAAAACGGTTAGCTTTAATAGAGTGGGATCGCTTTATAACGCTTTATATGCCGCACAGGCAAGGGAGGATCCGGTTGCATCATTTGAGATCCATTCTTAACCAATAAATCTGCCCGCTCATTTCCATATATCCCGCAGTGGCTTGGAATCCACTACAGGGCAATACGGTCTTGATGTTCAGCAGCTTATTTATTTTTTCCATACAAATCTTGGAAATCTCACATTCCCAGAGATTGAAAGATGTTAAGGCCATAATTGCCGCCCTGGAATCAACAAAGAAGACGATATTTTCCTTTTCACACTGCTCCATTTTGTCTAAGGTTAAAGAAATGGCGGCAATTTCGCCATCAAATTTGTTAAAGTGTTTTCCAACGGCGCAAGACAAAGTAAGGTCTACAGAATAAGCGCCAGCTCCAGCATTTTTAATGCCCCCCTTAGCCGAACCAGCAGTATAGACATGGAGCCAAAAATCAGCCGGGAAACTTTCATGTATAGTAGTCAAGGCAGTAAATTTCAATTTAGAGTCAAGAGAAGATTTCTTGTTAACAGCAGAGACAAGGTCCAAGTATCTCTCAGCAAGTTTAAAGTTTTCAAATGGACACCGAGGGTCTGGAAAGGCGAAGTGAGCTGAAGATGGGAAGTCAAGTATATCATGTAATTCTCTTATACAAGACAGGAAAGTTCTTTGCGTTTTCAACCTCTCCACAGCTGGCCAGTAATGACTCAGAAAATTGTCCCTTCTTCTCAAGATTGTTTCAGCAAGGTTAAAAGCCATTCTCCATCTACGGTCACACAAAGACTAAAATACATATACTAAATACTACGCCTTTCTGTTGTGTCAATTAACAGTAGCTTTCTAACTCTATGGTATGAATATTTAAACCATGGAGTTCGGAAGACTTTCTTGCTTCTATATTTTAAAATTCATGCTTTAATTTTAAGCAATGAAATTAATGCAAAATTGGTTTATAGATAGATTAGTTTGTGTTGAAATGTATAACCCATGAAATTAGATAGATTTTGGTTAATTTTTTCCTCCCCATGGTATGACCAGTCATTGAAAACGTGAAGTTTGAGGCATTATGCTTGATAAATTCGCTTCTTAGAGGGTCTAAAGGAATGTAGATTAATTGCTTTATGTTAGTGGATAGTACAGTATGTGTGTTTTAGTAGAGTTATATAAAAAATAATAATATTGAATGGGAGAGGTGTGTGGCTCGAGTACGTCTACGGATTATGGGAACGTATATATTTTGCAACTTTATGAATAGCGTAATCTTTTGCAACTTTATTCCATCTTTTATGTTTCTTTTATTTGCGCCCATTCCTCTTTTGTTGGTTCTCTTGGTTTGTTGGCTTGTTGGTTCTCTTGGTTTATTGGTTTATCGTTTCTCTTGGTTTGTCGATTTGTTATTTCTCTTGGTTTGTTTTGTCCTTTGGTTTGTTGTTTCGCTTGGTTTACTGTTTCTCTTGGTTTGTTGGTTTGTTGTTTCTCTTGGTTTGTTGGTTTTCTTGCATTGACGAAAGGAATTAAGTCTATCCTCGACACAGCTGCATGCTGCTGTGTCGAGGTTATTTGTGCTGTTGTGTTATTTGTGTTGATCTACGTTGCTCAAGTTTTCCTTATCAGTACTAAATATCTAATTTTTTTTATTGAGAACTAATGAAATGCCATATGAAATAAAATCAATATATTGCCATTTCCTCTTGTTTATATATGAGTTTACATTAGAGAAAAAGGGATAGATTAACTAGAATTTCATTTATGAATAAATTTGCAAGTTTGTTGTCAAATGCCTTTTAAAATATTTATTTTTTCTTCCAGAAGTAGGAATCCTTTTCATTTGAAGACCGCAATATTTTATTAATGATAAATTTACTTTGAAACAAAAAGAACAGTTTACGTATTAAAATATATTGCTGCGCAATTTATTGCCTTTTGTTTACGGTACCATTAAAACCACTTTAAGTTCATTTTATTCAGAAAATAAATAATGAAGAGAGATCAGATTTATGCCTAAGATTAGAATTGTATGCGTTTGCTTTGTTATTGGAAAAATAATAATAAAGTTGTAAATGAAAATGAAATTTAGAATTCTTATTTTGATAATAATTCGAGGTGTAAACTGGGTGGAAATTGTTTATTTTAGAAACAATTTAAGACATGGAGTTTTATTTAAAAATGCATTTTTCATATCTAACATTGTGCATTTTCATTTTTCATTTTCCTTTCTTTTTCATTCATATATTAAGGTTAGTGCGATGGGTTAGTCCGCATTTTAAATCTTCAACTCTAAACAAGAATTCTAAGATTTTGTAAGATTGTGTGTGTGTGGTTATTCCTGAAATTGGCCACAAAAATTTCGCCACGTTTTTGTCAAGAAATTAAATTGAAGATGTAAAGTACAGAGTCAAATATATTAAATATATCAATAACAAATATCATATATATATATTATATCATATACTTTACTAATGAATGATATAAGTATATATATATATATATATATATATATATATATATATATATATATATATTATATCATTATGTAAGTGAATGATATAATATTATGAATATTCACTTACTTTTCGTTCATTGGACTTTCAAACTACTATTATTATTATATCATATATATATATATATATATATGTGTGTGTGTGTGTGTGTGTATGTTACTGAGGGAAGGAGAAATGGGTTATTCTTAGAGTCTACTCTTATATTCTTTCCAAGATATTGAACTTTCATCGATCCGTCGTCATTTCATTGATTTAGCTTCGGGTTCATAAATTTGTCAAATTTCTATCAATTGGTTGACATTTTCGTCAATTTGGCAACTTTTAAAAAGTCAACAAGCTGAAGATATTCCGACAAACTCGTCACCAAAATTTTTCCAAATTTTATCGACGAAAAAATATGTTATTCTTACAGTAAGTAGATATTTATATTATTTCCAAGAAAATGAATTTTCGTCAATTATTCCCCATTTTCATTGATTTAGCGTCATATTTATCAATTTGTCAGCATTTAAAAAACTCGCCAAGTTGGCGACATTCTGCCAAATTCGTCGCAATAAAATCTCACCAAGCGTTATTGGCGGAGAAATAAGTTATTATTATAGCGGAAAAAAGACTATTGGATGACTATTGGATACCAGAAAGATGTCACCAAATTTATTGCATGATATTAATATGAAAAGTAAACATAGTTCACAATAGTTAAAATTGTTTTTCATTTATGTGGTTTTTTGATAAATTTATTTGAGAAATGTGCAATATTTCAAAAACGGCTCGTGCTAGAGTTCTAGATGGCAATCGTTTTCTAAGGAAAAATTCATATTAATCGTTTTCTAAGGAAAAATTCATGTTAATCGTTTTCTAAGGAAAAATTCATGTTAATTTGTTCTTTAAGAAAAAATTCATGTCAATCGTTTTCTAAAGAAAAATTTACGTTAATGATTTTCTAAAGGAAAATTCGTGTTAATCGTTCTCTAAAGAAAATTCATGTTAATCGTTTTCTAAGGAAAAATTCATGTTAATTGTTTTCTAAGGAAAAATTACATAAGAAATATCTATTTGCGTTACTTTATTAAAGGTTTAGATTTTTGTATGATTTTGTCATAATTTCACACACAAATTTAGGGAGTTCTGAACATTCGATTACGTTTAAAAGCAATAAACTTCCAGTATTCACGGATTGTAAGTTTTGTACCAAATTCCATTCGAATCGCTGCATTCGTTCGTAAGATATCGTCTCCACAGACTCACTGACACACACACACACACACACACACATCACCTCAAAATGTTCAATTCGTGATCATTTATGCTTGAAACGTGTTCTCCCGTCGCAAAATCGAAGTCGAATTTTCGATTCCATGACAATACTTTCCTTATACATTATACTATGTATATAAGGAAAGTAAAATAGCTATTAGATTGCCAAATCATAACTTCACGTGATAGGAAATAAAAAAGTTCGACTAATATCATTTTAAGGAAATTACTTGTGTGTTTTTCGAAGAGTATTTAAAGATTTTTGATTGGGTGATGAATATTTTTGAGGTTCTGAACAGAAATACTTTCTTATGATCGCCCTAAATGCATCCAATGAACTATCGAAAGAAATTTCTTAAATATAACGAAAGGAAAATAAAACAAAGCTGCATTAAAACACCAAATCAATATGCATAGAAAAAACTTAATCAGATAGTTTACATACTTAACATGGAAATAGTTTACATACTTTCTATACTTAACTATCTGAATTCCTTCAAGCACACGTTTATGATACATACCTGATTTCAATTTTTATCATGTTATAAGAGCACTTTATTTTTTCCCTATTCTTGTGCATAAATTTTATAAAATGCAAATATCAAGTAAAAGAAATCATACTAGTGGTTTTTGTGTAATACGCTTGAGATCACGATGCATTGTTACAATTATGTTAGCAGGTAGTACATTTTCTTTATTGGGAAGCTAATTTTACATATTATTAGTTGTTAACAATACTTACAACTTTTTCAATTTTAACATCTTTTGATTTGCAATTTTTGAGTTGTAATCAATGCATTCCTAGGTATGAACTATCGATATTTCGCTCTATAATTATTCTTTCAGCAATATTCAAAT
The DNA here is from genome assembly GCA_951213105.1 of Amaurobius ferox. NCBI lineage: Eukaryota > Metazoa > Arthropoda > Arachnida > Araneae > Amaurobiidae > Amaurobius > Amaurobius ferox. The sequence goes on from OX578135.1 coordinate 16,773,762, forward strand.
TGCACTTGTTAAAATTACACTCTTTAAAAAAAAAAACGAAGCGCACAAATATAATCCTATCATCTCGAAATTTCGCATGCAAATTCCTTTATGCCAAGTATGCAAATAATTAAATTTGCAAGGCCAATGAGTGTTTAACTTCTGTCATAGCGTGCGTTTCTACGGCGGAACTAGCATCCTATAAAACAGGTTTAAAATGTGGACAGTTAATCTTTGCTCATTATAGGCGTTGCAGTTCCGTGGAGACACAACAAATAATGCCGTTACGACGTTGCCGAACATCTTAAGAAATTAGACGGGTTCGAACGTGGTCGTATAGTCTGGATGACTGAAGCTGGCTGATCATACCGAGTAGTAGGCCGCCACCTGCACCGAACGGCCACTGCTGTGCAAAGGTGCTGACAGCAATGGTTGCTGCATCGGTGGAATGAAGGCTCTGGAAGGTCAAGATGCACGAATGCGAGGCAAGGCCGGATGATAGTGCGACAGGCTCGAACTGACCCAACGATATCATTGTCAGCCATCCAACGTGCTATAGCCTCTCCCATACCACCCGTGGTACCTTCCACCATCTCACGGCGCTTGGCTGAGGTGGAGTTACGCTCACGACGGCCTTTAAAACGTCTGCCCATTACCCACAATATCGACAGACTAGTTTAGAGTGGTGTCGTGGCCAACCATCATGGCTGCTAGCATAGAGTTCAGCGATTAATCACGCTTTATTCTTTCAGCAGATGACCATCGGATACGTGTTGTTGATGTTGTTGAGACCCAGACCGTCCGACCTACCAGAAAGGTGTAAGGTAACTGTTTGGAAGGCCGGGAACTGCCACCCAATTTAGACCGGAACCCATTGGGGGCATCGGGTACGTGTGTGAAGGCGCCAGGGCCAGTGTTCCAAATCAGTCTTTGTTTTATACAGGCACACAGCCATTACCCCTGGTGTGATGGGGTGCCGTGCTATCTCTTACGACAGCAGCTCCCCTTTAGTCATCCTACGTGCAACTTTAACAGCTCAACGATATGTTGACGAAATCCTGCGGCCGTTTGCGTTACCTTACATGGCACGTCATTATGGGGTCATTTTCCAACAAGATAATGCCCAGCTACATACGGCTTACATATCTGTGGACTGTTTCTGTGTTATTGAAACTGTTCCTTGGCCAGCAAGGTCACCAGACCTTTCGTCAATCGAGCACGTATGGGGCATGCTATGCCGCCAGATTCAGGCACCCCGAAACGTAGTCGATCTGGAGCAACAATTGAGTAATGCCTCCCATAATGTATTGCAGGATGGCATTAGGAAACTTTATCACTTCTTACTTAGACGTAGACAAGCATGCTTTGCCACCAAGAGGGGATTCACCAATTAATGACTTGAAATTCAATAGGCAATTGCTAATCATTGATGGGTCCTGCGGCCTTGATTTTGTAATCATTTCATTACCTGTGCATGATATATAAGCATATTTTATTTCTATAAAAACACACACTTTCTTCATGGTGCTTCGTTTTTATACTTTCTTTATATACACAATGTGTAAGGAAAGTATTGTGACGGGGTCGAATATTCAAATTCGAGTTTTCGACGGGAGAGTACGTTTCAAGCATCCCTGCACCCGAATCGAACACTTTTGAGGTGATGTCTGTGTGTCAGTGAGTCTGCGGAGACGATATCTCACGAATGAATGAAGCGATTCGAATGAAATTTGGTACACAAAATGCAATCCATGAATACTGGGAACCTATTAATTTTAAACGCAATCGAATGTTCAGAACCCCTTTAAATTTTCGAGTGCAATTTTGAAAAATTCATCAAAAAATCAAAACCTTTAATAAAGTTACGCAAATAGACATTTCTTATGTAATGTTTCCCTAGAAAACGATTGACATAAACTTTAAAACGCTAGCTTGAACCATTCTCGAGATATTGCACATTTTTTAAATAAATTTATCAAAAAATCCCATAAATTAAAAAAAATATTAATTTTTGAGAAGCATGTTCACTTTTCATATGTAATATCTTGCGATAAATTGGGTGACATCTTTCTTGTGGATCAAGCTCGTTCCATTCATGAGAAAAAATACTTTGATTAATACTTTTGTATTTGAACGCCAATAGTCATTTATCTACTATAAGAATAACTTTATTTCACCGTCCATAACTGTTGGCGAGATTTTGAAGACTTTTAAAAATGTTGTCAAATTAACGAAAATCTCGCCAAGTGGATGAAAATGACGCTAAATCAATGATAAAAATTCAATATCTTGGGAAGAATGTAAGTACCTACTATAAGAATAACCTATTTTTAATTTCTGTATATACATAATGCATAAGCAAAGTATTGTGACGGGGTCGAAAATCGGAATTCGAGTTTTCGACGGGAGAACACGTTTCAAGCATCCCGGATTACGAATCGAACATTTTTGAGGTGATGTCTGTGTGTGTGGGTGTGTGTGTGTCAGTGAGTCTGTGGAGACGATATCTCACGAATGAATGGAGCAATTCGAATTGTAGAAATAATATTTTAATGATCATTTAAGTTTTAAAATATTGTAATTGCGTTGGCGCAGAACATAGATGCACAAAAAAATACGCAAAAATGAAACAATTTTAGGACGGATGCAACACTAAATTTAAATTTAAAAGAACTTTAAAAATCACGATTTAACAGTGTGAAAACAGATATGAATGTCATATTTTATTTTTAAGTGTATCACGTGATTCCTTCATTTTATATCGTTTTTTTTTAATATATTTTATGGGATAATTTAAATATTTCTTAAAATTTTCGAAGAAATTTGTAAATTTTAACTTCGCTTAATTTTTGAAAAATTAGGTCCCATAGGGTTCAATGTATTTCATTTTTTTCAACGCGGGTTCAATCCAAAAATTTAAAAGCTCTCTTACTTTTAACGATTAAAGTAATCATGCCAAATTAAATTTTAGTTGGCTATCAATTTTTTCTACATAGGCTTATAATCGAAAGTAAGCTGGATTCGTATTCAGTAATACTCATAAGATATAAATGCATCTAAATAAAAAAAAACGGGTTTTTGAACGCTTCAAAATATTTATTCCCGTTATATACATTATCTATTGCGTGGTCAATAAAAACATCACTACTCAAACAAATATGACTAAACAGTGAAATTACGTGTTTATTAAAAAAAGAAAAAAAAAACATTTAAGAACTACCGGTGTAAAAATATGTGTTAAACAGCTAAAGAATGTGCTCTTCTTGATGACATAATTATAAGACGAAAATATGTTTACCTTAAACATGTTGCGCAAAAATCACCACAGGGATTTTATACATTCTTTTTCATTAAATTTACGCTAACACGGTAGGCTGAAAGAGAATATGTTAGTAATCTTCTGAAAGACTGGGCTTTTATAAAATGATAATAATTAGGTTGACTTACCTAATGGAAATTTGCGCTTCAGTTAGCGCAAATTGACAAACTTAAAAAGAAAATTACAAATACAATTTTGTCTTCTATTATTCTTGCATATTATATACCCAAGGTAATATAAATAAGAAGAAAGATGAGTAATGGCTGAAAATTGCATCAAGGCATTTTTGGTAAAATTAGCTTCGAGCGTATACAAAGGTTGATAAGTTTTTCAGAAGTTGTTAAAATTGCCTGTAATTAAAATATGTTTCATATTTTTTTAAAGAAGATAATTGTTCTAAATATAGTCATATCTATAGGAGTATTTTTCTTCATAATAATTTTATCGTAGAATAAAAAGTGTATATATTTACTTTTGCATACTATTGAATATAATATAGACGTGTTGTTTTCACGAAAGTTTTCGATTTCGAGAGTTTAATGCTAATATACGTTTTAGGACTTGTTGAACACGTTTTGACTATTTTTAGAGTGATGTCTGTCTGCGGTCGAATTTTTTGGGTACACGGTGGCTGCCACAAATATTTTCACCAAAGTTTATTTCCGGTTTTGAGAATGAAAATTCTAGAACTAGATAAAAAAAAAAAATTTAAATTCGAACGAAAACCTCAAAAATTATTCAGAATATTATATTCTTTTATCATGGCTGCGTAGAACAAAATGTAACATAATTATGCATAAAAGCGGTCATTTATGGCTCAATAATCGTGAAACTCAACAGTTTCAACCATTGTTGTGAAAAATAGCAGTAATATGATTTTTATGTTCCGTAACGTAATTGACCACCTAAGGGGTAAATATAAGATAACATGTCCTGGAGAATATAAATTAACATGCTATAATTGTGACCATTTAGACCAGCGGTACAGATTTATCAAATATTTATCTTGCAAAATTTGCCAAAAAAAAAAAAAAAAAATCACAACCACACTCTGTAGTTAATTACTTTTCTTATATACATAATGTATAAGGAAAGTATTGTGACGGGGTCGAAAATTCGAATTCGAGTTTTCGACGGGAGAGCACGTTTCAAGTATCCCTGATCACGAATCGAACATTTTTGAAGTGATGTCTATGTGTGTATGTGAGTCTGTGTCAGTGAGTCTGTGGAGACGATAACTGACGAACGAATGGACCGATTCGAATTACATTTGGTACAGAAATTACAATCCGTAAACATTGGAAGCGTATTGTTTTTATACGCAATCGAATGTTCAAAACCCTCTAAATTTTCGACAGAAATTTTGAAAAAATCGTCAAAAAATCAAAACCTCTAATAAAGTTACGTAAATATATATTTCTTATGTAATTTTTCATTAGAAAACGATTGACATAAATTTTAGAACGCTAACATGAACCGCTCTCGAGATATTGCACAGTTTTCAAAAAAATATTAAAAAGTCATATAAAATAAAAAAAAAATATTTTCTATTGAGAAACATACTCACTTTTCATATGTAATACCATTCGATACATTTGTGGCATCATTCTCGTGGTTCTAGCTCGTTCCATTCATGAAAAAAGATACTTTGAGTAATACTTTTTGTATTACTCAATATTATGTATTTGAACGCCAATAGTCAATTATCTGCTGTAAGAATAACTTATTTCTACGTCCATTAGGCTTGGCGAGATTTGACGACGAATTTGGTGGAATGTCGCAAACTTGACGACTTTTTTAAATGTTGCTAAATTAACGACAAACTCGCCAAATGGACAAAAATGACGCTAAATCAATGAAAATGACGACTAATTGACGAAAATTCAATATCTTGGAAAGAATATGCATATCTACTATAAACATAATCTATTTTTACTTTCCTTATATACATATTGTATAAGGAAAGTATTGTGAAGGGTCAAAAATTCGAGAGTTCAATATCTTGGAAAGGATATAAATATCTACTATAAAAATAATCTATTTTTTTACTGTAAAAGTAGTAAATTCATTGCATTATATAAGGAAAGTCATGTCTCTGCCCACATCTCTGCCCACATCAGATTTTTTTTTATCTTGCAATTATATTATAGACATTTAAAATTATAAGTTTTTTTGTAAACATGCGGAAATTTGCAATGATGAAATAATTCTGCACTTTCAACAATCTTCAGCACCAAATATCCAAGAACTACCGTACTGCAGTAAATAAACGTACTATGTGAAGCTATTTTACGAACATTTATGGCGACCGACGTAGTAAGTTTTACCACGTAGCAAAATTTACATTTAAAGAAGTTTGCGCTTAGATTACACGTGACTCAATGTCCAGGTTAACAGTCTCAAAATAAAAACTTAACCGGTAGAACGAAGGCTCCTAAATATACAGGCTAGCGTAACAGCGGCCATCTTGACTCCCAAGCTATGACTGTGCATGGCGAAAAAGAGACTGCTTATGCCACATGGTAAACGTCTCCGTCCTTTTCTTGGGAAATCAAGAAAATCAAAGCATTTTAGACACATTTCTTGAATGACTGGTGTGATTTTTGAAAGCAGAATCGTCAATTTTGCAGCTAAATAGCGTATCAAATATAAGCCATGTAACATGCGCGCGCCATTGAAAGACGAAAACGCGCCATTGAAAGACGATAAAGCGCGACTGAAAGACGATAACGCGCCATTGAAATACGATAACTGACTGGACCGATTGAAATCAAAATGGCGGTTGCGTCAGCCTGTGTTTAGGAATCTTACGTAGATTTTACGTGCATTTAGAAATCTTACGTAGAACGATATTGGCGTCCTTCCAAGACCGAAATCCCTCGACACCGTTGAAGTCTGTGTGTACGAACAGTCTCGTTCGGTTAAATTTAACTAACGTTGTCAGACACACAATAGAAACTTGGAAAGCGCAACAAATAAATAAGTCGTCTAACAGTTTATAGTCACCCTAATTAACATTTTAGAATAATTTTAAAATGTATATAATGTAAAAAAATATCGGTATATATATATATTATGAAAAAAATGGAAATACAAACATTGATATATATATTTATATATATATATATATATATATATATCACAAAAGCTGATATATATATATTGTGTTTAGTTAATTACAAAAATGCTTTTAAAATATTTATCTTAGGCAAGATTGATATGTTTAATTTAAATGGAACATTTTATAAAAAATGTTTCTAACATAATACGTTTAGTACGGAATGCAATTTATAATAATTTTAAAAATTCGAAAGTTTCTACGAATATGATCTTGAATAAAGTTGGTATTAATTTTAATGCATTAACTATGCTTAATAGTTACCATATTAGTCAAAACTTATGGTTATGCAAAACGGGTATATGTGTTTAATAGTTTGATATAAATATATGCATTAATGGGAGCTCCTTAGTCATATTGTTGAAAAGTTTAATGTTAAATGATGAAGTATGTCTTTAAGTGCTATTATTTGTCACAAAAGCTGAGAGATGCAATATCTTTGTAATAAGAGAACAAATTAATATTGCCGAATAACGTAATATGATCTTTGGGCTAAAGTATTGGAAATATTATGGTTAATATATAACTTTTATACTAATTGTTAAAGCGAAATCTACGTAAACATTAAGAAATTCCTAATGCAAATTCAGCTAATGCAATACATTTATGTGATAGTAATGTGTACAGCTAGTTTGATAGAACGTTTGAGAGTTTACGATAATATTAGTTAAAAATGTATGAAAATGAAAAATTGATATGCAGTTACTCGTATCATGAAATGCTACAGTGATTAGAACGTAATTCTTCAATTGTTGTAATAAGTCCGTTTTCTCAACTGTTACGACATATCCTCTGAATTCCTGGATGTACTCTCAGTATACAAGAGTGAATTCGAAGAACTGGAAGCTTTATAACTATATAACTATGAACTATATAAAGTTAATTACATTCTAACTATCTAGCAAAGTCAAAATCAACCCTAATGAACAGCAACTAAATTCTTAACAATATAACAAATGGGAAAAAATCATATTCTCTCAGCTTAGTCAGAACATACCTCGGATCACATAACTCTTTGAATGATGTTCATGCTTATATCACAAATATCTTAAATTAAAAGGTCATGCCTCTAATCAAAAGGTGACGCTTCTAATCAAACAGGAACAACTCTAATCAACAGGCCACGCCCTAATCAAAAAGCTACGCTGTTGTGAAAAGGCGCACTATCAGAATGCAAATTCGCAACTTCAGTATTCAAAACATTAAAGTTGCCATGTAATGCTTGATTTGTGTCAGAGTTTCGAAGTGTGTCAAAGAAATCGCTTTATATGAAGGCTATTTTTCTACATTTTTATCTTAATTCATTTTTCTATTTCAAATTGTACTAATAATTACATAAATAATTTTTATTTAGAAGTGTAATATCTGGATATTCTTTGCCTGCTTGAACTCTTATACAATTGAAATGGAGAGTAAAATTTCTTTTCTAAGTCATGGAACTAAAAAATTAAAAGATAATTTGTGATGTAAACGGTGAATTGATCAATAAATCTAATTATTTCGTACTTTAGGACATATATATTTGTCAAATCGAGATGACGTTTAAATTTTCAGTGCCTGTCTTAGTTTTCTATAAATGTAAATAGAAATAATATAAAATTTCATAGTTTCCTATTAGATCTAATATTTTTCAAAATACTTCCTCTTATATATTGCATTTTAATGTCCCACAATCAAATTCTCGTTTGAAGTCAGTGGACCGTTCATCGAATATGTTACGCCCATCAAAATGGCGCGAAGTATATGGAATTTTATTGTTTATTTTTTTTATCAATTAAGTAAAATGTGTATGCATTCTAGGCCATAATTTACTCATTTATCTTATCAGAGTCGTCTGGCAACAATTCAAGGTTACACTTTAACGTCTTTTACTATATAACAAAGGAAATTATGAAAACTATTCGATTTTTTTAAAATCATTTCTGATATATTGATTGCATTCAAACATTGCATAACTGTCATAATTATTATTATTATTATTATTATTATTATTATATGTATTACAGTTTCTCAGAAATTGCAGTGCTTAGATAAATTAATATATAATAAGTAAACAAAAATATGACAAATTATTTCTTTGTAAAATTATTAATTTTTATTAATTAGTGCAATCCAGTTACATTTTTTTCACATTACATATCTGAAATTTTTGCATAATGCTATACATATTCTTCCAAACACTACCGATAAAGAAAGTTAAAAAGGAGCCTTCATATAATGGCAAATGTTGTGTACACTTCATTTATAACGGAACTGTTAAGCTTTTGTATTCCCTTTCACATACTTATTTGGTACAATTATACATATTTTAGGAAAAACAGATGTGACATCTTCAAAACTGGGAATGGAAATTCTTAATATACTACCCTGTGCCCTCCGGAATGCAACGCTGGATCAATATTAGTATTTATTGAAACTTTATCTATACAAATCACGAGAAATATATGTTGCAAGGAAGTTCTTTTTACCAAAAATGAGAAAAACACGGAAGTAAAAAACTTTAATACCATACCCCATTAGAAATTTAATGCTGAATTCATTCCCTGAATTCATTCAGAACATTTTTACAATCGAAAATTATAAATATTCAAGAGGAGAAATATTGAGTAAACCCCGACCTCCTCCAAAATGTAATGCTGAATTCATATCAGTGATATTCAAAGCTCTGTATACAGCCAACCTTGAGAAATACTTGTTTCATGCAATTCCTTGAACTAAGTTAAAAAATACCGAAATTAAAAAACACCGAAGTTAAAAACATTAAAGTTAAAAACTTTCCCTAAGTTGAAAAAAAAAACGGAAGTGGGAATTCTTAGTAGATCTGCCACTCTCCTCTAAATTTGATTCGAAATCCATATCAGTCATCATTTAAGATATATCTACAGCAGTTGCCGAGAAATAGATGTTTCAAGGGTAATGTAAATTTGTTAATTAGAAGTTACATTTCTAGAATGAGATGTTAAAATCCTTAGTGAGTCCTCGTAACCGCAACAGAATTTGATGATGCGTCCATATCATCCATTATTTAATCTATATCTATAACCATTCTTGAAAAATATATGTTTCAAGGAAAATTTTTTAAACCCAAAATGGAAATTAATGGAAGACTCAAGAATAAATGGAGATAACCCAAATGGAAATAAAAATTCTTAATGAATTTTCCTACGTCCTCTAGAATTTGATGCTAATACCACATTAGTTGTCACCTGATCTCTATCTCTACCCACGATTTAGAAATATATGGTTTAAGTAAAATAAAAACTTTGAACCGGAAATGGAAAAATAATTAGACGTAGAAATCATTAGTGATACCCCATTCTTCGCAATTTGGTGCTGAATCCAAATCAGTCATCACTTAGGCGCAATAAGTAGGAGATCTGCTTCAAGGATTTTTTCTTTTTGGAAAAAAATTAGAAGGGAGCATCTTTGCCACTAATATATCGACTTTATTATAGTTTAATGCAGCTTACACAAACAGCGCAGTAATAAGCAAATATAACATAATTATAATAGATAGCGTTTGAGGGAAAACTTTGACAATATAAAGTTCTTATTCAGATTGGCCTGCCCCCTTGCTATGAATTATTATTTTCATAAACGTGGCCAAACTCACTAATAAATATTATATTCTAGCAATGTAAAGTTCCCGAGATATCTGCATAACCCAGAAACTCTTTACTAATCCCTTACTAACTTTTCCGAAGTCGCCAGAAATGGTTAAGTTTGCGACAATTTGCCATTAGAAATATGAAATACTTGAAACACTATCAATTGAAATATTCCCTCGAATTCCTTGTCCACACATGTTTTTAATTATTTTTCATATCCATGAAATACAAACTCATTCTCAAGATTCAAATCCTCTTCTGCTCACAATCTCTGAGAACAAGCTCCAAATCAAATACGGAAAAGCTCGCGCAGCAAACATCGGTAACTAGAGAGATGACACCTTACCAAAAAAAAAAAAAACAAGAAAGGTCAATCATGCATAAAGCATTGATTATGAAACACTTTCCAACTTCAGTGCATTTTCATTTAAACATATCTAAAATACGATACATTGCTCAGTAATATTTTAAAAATTATCACAATGCTACAATAATTTATTATATTTGAAAACTTCATCAAAAGCAACTGGAATTTATTCAAATGACGCCATCGAAATATAACACGCCTGGCTCTCTCTATAAAAGCAGCATTTCATTCATAAACATTTTCCCATTCATTTCATTCATCACAGTACTATAATAATTTATTTTACTTAAAATCTTAAAACCATGGAGGAACAAGTAATTAAACTCTATGCTTAAAACTTCATCGAAAAAAATCGTCCTTCTCGCTGTAAAATGAATGAATATTTTATTCATATCAGCTATGCAGACTTTGGGACAGATACAACACTCAATATCAATTAAAAAGAACTTTAAAAATCACGATTTTGAGACAAGAAGGATACCATATTTCATTTTGAAGTGGGTCACGCGATCTCTTCATATAATGGTCACGTGATCCCTTCCTATAAGAGATGTAATTATTATTTTAATTTTTTTTTAAAAACCACTGAATATGTTTTGCTGAAATTTTTTTTATATATTTTATGGGATAATTTGAATATTACCTAAATTTTCAAACCAATTTGTGAATTTTTAATCCGCTTAAAAAATGCTTGAAAAATTAGGTCCCATAGGGTTCAATGTATTTCGTTTTTCACCCCGGGTTCAATCCAAAACTAATTGGGTGATATTATTCATTTATATTCCCATAGGTCTCACAGACCGTCTGAACAACATACTAAAACAGCATTTTGAGTAAGTGACTTTTACGGTAGTTATCGTGCTAACGGACAGACAGACAGAATGAATGAACAAAGTCATAAACACTTTTCAACTTTGTTGTAAAGTGTTAAAAATGAATATAAAACAAAAATGTCACGAAATAGAGAAAATATGATATTTGTAATAACATAAAATTAATCAATACGGTCACTAAAATGGTACAGCCCGAAATGAAGTACAACGGGAGAATTTTTTTCAAGGAATTCGGTACGAAAATATGGAATGTTAAATATCTCTAAATAGTTTTTATTTAAAAAAACAAACCTAACATATTTTACTGAATTTTTTTATATATTTCATGGGATAATTTGAATATTTCTAAAACTTTCGAAACAATTTGTAAATTTTAAATTCACTTAAAAATAGTTGGAAAATGAGGTCACATACGGTTCAATATATTTCATTTCTTCAACGCGGGTTTAATCCAAAACTAATTGGGTGATGTTATTCAGTTATATTCCCATAGGTCCCACAAACCTCCTGAAAAACATACTAAAATTTCATTTTGATTAAGTCATTTTTACGACAGTTATCGTGCTAAAGGACAGACAAACAGAATGAGTCATAAACACTTTTCAACTCTGTTGTAAGGTGTTAAAAATCAACAACTATTATTTTTTCTTTATTTTTAACGTGACATTTTTGACAGATTTTCTGACAGCTGAACGTTTATGGAATCAGGAGTATAGTAAAATTTAATTTATTCTTGACGTTATATAATATTTGACAGAATTCTGCCAATTAAAACAACAAAAAATTACCTTGAGCAGCAAAATGTATCAAACGCCATTTCACAAGATCATCAGCATTTCATGCGACATTTGGTTGCAACCGATCATCTTGAAGCATAATGCCAACCAAGATATTGTATCAATAAATTAATCTGCAGAATATGATGTCAAATGCGACATATTATCAAAAGTCTGGCGACGTAAAAACAAGCCACATTGCTGAGTTGAATAATTAGTTATTTCCGCATGTTTGACATGCTCGTAATAATAAAAACAAGAAAGATCAATGATACATAAAGCATTGATTCAAGAAACACTTTCCAACTTCAATGCAATTTTATTTAAACATCTCTAAAATACGAAACATTCCTCGGTAATATGCTTAAAATTATCACAATACTACATTAATTTATTCTATACGAAAACTTAAAACTTCATCGAAAAAAATGAACTTCATTCAAATGACGGCATTGAAATATAAATTGCCTGATTTAAGTATATCTAAAATGATATACATTCCTCGGTAATATTTTTAAAATTATCATAAGACTACAATAATTTATTATATTTGAAAACTTCATCGAAAACAAATGAAATTTATTCAAATGACATCATCGAAATATAAGACCTCTGGCTCTCTCTATAAAAGCAGCGTTTCGTTCATAAACTTTTTTCCATTCATTTCATTTATTACAATGCTATAATAATTTATTTTATGTAAAAACTTAAGACCATGGAGGTGCAAGTAATTAAACTGTATGCTTAAAACTTCATCGAAAATATCGTCCTTCTCTGTGTAAAATCAATGAATATTTCATTCATATCAGCTATATTGCAGACTCCATGAGCTAAGTAATTTGGCGTTAAAGAAATGTAGCAATTCTTATACAACTCATTCTGCATCTTTTGGTATTTACATTCTTCATAAAATAAGTGAAAATAAGGCTTCGTTGTAGAAATAATCAAAGTTGGATGATCATTTAAACTCAAATATATTGTAATTGCATTGTATGTAGATGCATATAATTTAAGCAAAAATGAAGCGGTTTTAAGACGGATACAACACTCAATATGAATTAAAATGAACCTTAAAAATCACGATTTTGACACAAGATGTATGCCATATTTTATTTTGAAGTGGATCGCGCGATCTCTTCATATAATGGTCACGTGATCGCATCATATAAAAGGTGTAATTATTATTTTAATTTTTATTTTAAAAACTACTGAATATGTTTTGCTGAAATTTTTTTTATATATTTTATGGGATAATTTGAATATTTCCTAAAACTTTCGAAGCAATTTGTAAATTTTAAATCCGCTTATAAAATGTTTGAAAAATTGGGTCCCATAGGGTTCAATGTATTTTATTTATTTAACCCGGGTTCAATCCAAAACTAATTGGATGATATTATTAATTTATATTCCCGTAGGTCCCACAGACCGTCTGAATAACATACTAAAATTTCATTTTGATGAAGTCATTTTTACGACAGTTATCGTGCTAATGGACAGACAGACAGACAGACAGACAGACAGACAGAATGTACAAAATGAAAATCATAAACACTTTTCAACTTTGTTGTAAAGTGTTAAAAATGAATATAAAACAAAAATGTCACGAAATAGAGAAAATATGATATTTGTAATAACATAAAATTAATCAATACGGTCACTAAAATTGTACAGCCCGAAATGAAGTACAACGGGGGAATTTTTTTCAAGGAATTCGGTACGAAAATATGGAATGTTAAATATCTCTACTCAGCGAACGGAACAGCAAAGGAAAAAATCACAAATAAGGTCTATGTGTGCATGCGCACATTTTAATGTACTCATAAAGGGCGTATGAATACAAACCAGAGCAATTATCTAGTCGTCTACTCACTGCGTGTTCATGTTTACCCTTTTGCTAGTATAGACACATTTCATCTTTCAATTACATGACCATATTAACTGCAACTTTTGATGTTAACTCATGTCTGAACCCCCCTAGACATTGATCGATATCTTATTCAATATAGAAATAAAATATAGAAACACATATCACATATAGAAACACATATCACACATGGAAACACTTTCAAATCCAAATATTCATCGTTTCTAATTACGTTTCGATTTTATTTAATCGTTTTCGTTTAAGTGATTATTGATTCGCACATACGAGAAAATCATGAACATTACCTCCTTTTAATAAATACTAAATGAATGCAAATGATTGCTGTGATTAAATAGAAAACGCATTAAAATAACATAATTATTTCTTTCCTTAAATTGAATAATTGAAAGTGAATCAGCCAAATATTTATTATCTTTTGTTTTTTCCCCATTCCACGTAGTTTGATTTAATTAACTATATATATTCGCTTTACAAGATTAAATAAGAGTTAAACGGTTTAGAAAAATTTAAAAAAATAACCACAATCTTATTCAAATATCTGATGAAGCAAAGAGATATTTAACTGCGCAAAGATTAAATCCTTAATAAGCGCGTTGCATTGACAATATTATGTTATTTATTATTTTATACTCAACCTACTTTACAGAGATATTATTGCTTATTCTGTCAGCAAATCTGGTCGTACAAGTAACTTTAAACCATCTGGAGAGTTGTGAGGTCTGGCTTCTTCTGGTTATCAACAACGTTCAAAATAAGTTAATTAATAAGTTTTCTGGATTTCTGAACAACACACAAATCCTTAATCCTTTCCGGATGGTCGACGCGCCCACGCGTCGATTGATAACGTGTATTCAAGACTGCTGTCCGGAAAGGGTTAATGATGACGCTGACTCTTATATCAGTTACAATATCGGAATTCCGAAATGATCAACTTGTGCCCTATTTTGGGGATGTTGGTGGCGAACTGATATCAACTTGGACAACACCTGCCTTTTGCGGATGACATCTTACTTACTATGTGCTCCAGTTCATCCTATTACTTTGAAAATACTGATACAATTAAAACGTATGAAAAATGTGGAGATGATAATCACCGCTTCGACTGTCAAGAAAAGACTTGCTATACCATGATTGGATATTGTTACGAATGTGTGAAAAGATTCATTGTGCTTTGCCTCTAATTAAATAATACATAGCAAGCCTTTGCTTCTATTCAAGGCATTTTCTCTCAAGAATAACATAACTTTATAAGCAGTCATTCTCATTCCCACACAATTTATACAGGAACCCAGTAGGGATGACCTCCATAAGGAGCGTAGGCATCTTCCCCTACCACCAAACTTTCGTAAGGCCTTTCAGACCCACATGTTTAATGTGCCCTCACTCTGCTTGAACACGGGGTAAGGTTCGACCGAGTCGGAAATCGAACTCAGATCCTCCGACTACAATCGCCGTGCCTTAATCACTAGGCTGTCCTGACCATCTCCATGTACTATGTCTTTCTGAATTTCGACCCAGACCTAGTAGAAGGTTTAAGGTATCTGTTTGGATGGCCAGAATAATGCCACATAATTGAAACACGCACCCAGTGAAGGTAACATCCAGAGAGATCGGACCCTTCATCCCTTACCACCAACCTCATGGAAGAACTTTCACGCCCACACATATAACGTACCCGTACTCTGTGTGAACGCGGAGACAGTTTTGTCAGAGCCGGGAATTGAACTCGGGTTCTCTAAGTGCTATCCCCATGTATTAACAACTGGGATGTCCCGCATATATCTTCATGTAAGTCTGGATTTGTGATCCAATGAAAATAATTTCTTTTAATTTTACGTCGTTTAAATCAATGATACTTTTTCTTCAAACACAGAAATCCATCGCCCTCTTAATGCCATAGCTTTTGCATAATTTTTCATCAAACACAACTTGATTTGGGGTGGGAGCAATAGGTGTTTACCCGATTGGTATTTCTTCAGACACCAAACATTTTAAAGTGATATTTTTGTCGTATTCTGAGCAATTTAATATAGTTGAGCAATCGATCCTTATTTTGGCGAGTTTCTCTCATGTGCCTAGCATCAGGCAGTAGTACCGAGGGGTAAACGTGCCTCCATTGTGCCATAACACCGCCTTTAAACTTTGTTGAGAATAAACTGTCTAATGCGCTGTTAACAAAGTGGTTTTTTGTCGTATTCGGAGCAATTTAATGTATTTAAGCAAATGATCCTTATTTTGGTGAGTTTCTTTCATGTGCCTAGCATTAGACAGTAGTACAGCACGACGGGCAAACGTTTTCACTGTGCAATACCACGCCTTTAAACTTGGTTGAGAATAAACTATATAAAGCTCTGTTAATGAAGTAATATTTTTTGCAAAGTGCTATAAAAATTTATTTTTCATTCAGTGAACATAAAATGTAATACAAAAATTAATAAGTTTAAATGATAAAAATAAAAGAGCAAGAGCTATTTAGGGGAACGGTATCCGCTACTTTTTTTTTCCATCTCAAAGAAGCTATAAAAGGCCTTCACTAGAAAAAATGTCATTTTTCTTGACGTAAACATCGGGACCATTAATATTAAGCTCCCAGAGCATTAATTACAACATCATAAAAGTGCCACATAATAAATGTTTTAACAAAAAACGATTCAAGGATAATGTTTAGTAAATTGTATTT
The DNA here is from genome assembly GCA_951213105.1 of Amaurobius ferox. Classification (NCBI taxonomy): domain Eukaryota; kingdom Metazoa; phylum Arthropoda; class Arachnida; order Araneae; family Amaurobiidae; genus Amaurobius; species Amaurobius ferox. The sequence goes on from OX578135.1 coordinate 16,790,327, forward strand.
CTTGAAGTTCCTTGCATCAGTAATTAAAGAAAGTGCTGCTGCATAAAATGTATTTGGTATTTATGACTGTTGAAAACAATAATTTCCTTTTTTACGTCTCATTAGCAATTTAATGGATATATTCGAGCTATTGTTTTTAATTGCCTGCATGGACTGAGATTAGATTGTGTCAGGAAATTTAAACACAATGTACACTTTTTGTGTTAAAATTATATGAACGTAAGATACACGTGTCAAATTAGTCTGAAAGGATATAACAATAAATTTTGTTTTTTAAGAGTAATTTCAAATGTATGTATGTATATACGTTCGCTAAAAGTGATTTTGAGTTTGAAAACTGTCATTTATACTACCATTTAATATATGATATATTTATGAATATGTATAATATTTATGTATATGAATATGTATAATTAATATGTATTATGAATGGTGTGTATAATATATATATGTAATGAATTATGTTTATGAATATGTATAATGAATATGTATAATGTTTAAGTATATATGTTTTTGTATAATTATTGGAATGTGATGTTGAATTCGAGTTTATGACATATTTACATAATTTGAGTATTCTAGAAGGTGAAAATAATACTTTATTGCGAACACGTGTGGTGTGTATGTGTGTATGTGTGTGTAATAACGTTTAACATGGTCCAAAAATGATAAATAATATTTAAACGTTAGTAAAAAAACCTAACTTGCCACTCAATCAATAGTACATTCGATCACAGCGTAAAATGCTATTGAAAAACAACATAATAAGCAAACTACGTTTCAGAAATCGTTTGATTTCTTTCTTCAGAGTAACAAGCCAATACCAGAACGCCCACATAATCTCAGATTTAGCCAGATAAACATAAAATAGCTAAACGACAGACCCCCAAATATATTAACACCGCCAAGTGTAACGAAAAGGGAAGTGAAACGAGGAAAGAAAAGAACATCACAAATATGTGAACCTGAGACTCAAAAACGAAAAGATAAATAAATGAAATGCAAAGTATATGAACTCAATGTGCAGAAAAGAGTGAAGCAGAGAAAAGACATTAGACATGGTCGTGCCATACCTCGGAGAAAACTTGTATCATCGACAAATCATTAACCAGATTGCTGGAATTTATTTTATATGCAAAGCTTAAGGGAAATCCAAATTGAATCACAAAAGCAAGTTTGAAAAATGCATGCAGAATAAAAAATAAAGCAGATGACTTGTCATCTGTGATATTAAATTTCTAACTCGCAAACCTCGTGGAGGGATTGACAGAGAGGCAAACTGTGGCGATAGCTGGTCCAGAAATATGACATTATGGAATCGGATAAAGAAAGAACCAAGTTTATTGCCAGCACATGAGGTTGACTCCCAGTCAGGGATTGACCTGGATCATCTGCGGTGAAGCAAACAGAAGCCAATAAGCCACGGTCCGTAGATGTTAATGTTTCTTTAGCATCAATTAGCCACCAGTGCTAGAAGCTAGACAATGGGCGACCTGGTGATGTGAGCAGCCAGAGGTTGGTGAGCAAGGTGTGATATCCCCCCCCCCTCATTCTGGGCAACAAGATATTTTTTTTACATCACGTGAATTTTTCTAGTCACGTGTGCCTAAATTGTTTTTACTTGTCAAAAACTAGTACAAAAGACTCTGTGTATAGATGTAAAATTCGTTTACCCAGCGAGGTCATGCCAAAAGTAGTGGTGAGCTTCCAACTTTGTTCTCTTCTTATTGATTCTTCCCTATTACCACCTGTGTTTCCCTTCTGGGCGATCGTGTCATAATTAATCAGCTCAAATTGACATAGCAAATATTTCTACAAACATTTCATTTTTGCAAAGGCTATAATGCCCACTATTTCGAATGCTTTTCAAATGTTTATGTAATGACTTATATATGTAAATACTGCATTTATAAAATTTTGCATTTGACCAAGAAAAACAATTGGTTCGCATGTGTGTTGGATTTCCGCGGCTGCTTTATTACAATGTGTGTATGTTACCTTACAGCGGTTCACAGCTAAGTGGAAAATCAATGCCACACCATCCAACTATGACTAGCGATTAAAGATGTATTGATTTCTAATACAATTAGAAGTTTCTCAAGTAATTTGCTTCCCTTGTGCTTCTTCGACCCAGACCGTCCGACCGGTATGAAGGTGTAAGGTATCTGCTTCGCGGCTGGGACAGTGCCACCCAATTTAGAACGGAACCCTGTGGGGGAGACATCCACAAAGATCGTACCTTCCGTCTCCTATCACCAACCTCTCGGGAGGACTTACAGACCCACATATTTTACGTGCTCGTAATTTGCATCAACACGGGGCAGTTTGGGAAGCACTAGAATCGAAGTCGGGTCGTCCGAATGTAAGACATTTTATATTAACCTAGTTTATATTTATGTAACAGTATTTAAACATATTTATATAGGGCAAATAGAAACTTTGCCCTCCCTAATACACTGCTCACAACTGAAATCGCAACACCATAAAGTTTCAGGTGTAACTTTATGTAAGTCAGGCAATGGGAACAGCAAGGCGAGATATACAAATGATCATAGTTTCGTTACGCATAGTGACGTAGCACCTTGCCGAGCAGCATAAAAGCGTCAGATCAAGGAGGAGCGATATCACAACTAAATTGTAGCGTAATTGGTTTTAGGTTGTGAAGATCATCACAGTATGCCAGAAGTACGTTGACGTACCGTATACGTTCGGTTGTCGCCAACGGAACGGCAGCAAATCATTGTTTAACGTGAAGATGGATTGAGCCTGCGATAGATCACTGAACTATTGGGTCGTGATGTGAACACAGTTCAACGGTGTGTGCTTACGGTTCGTGAGAGACAACGAAACGACACGAAGATCAGGTAGTGGAACTTCTAGATGTACCACACCACGTGAAGATCGTATGCTTTTCAGAAGAGTTGCGCAGGAGCAGTTTACCACAGCAACCGTGTTACAACGACGTTTATCCCGCACTACAGGTAACGGGGTTTTGAAGCAAACATTTCAAATTCATTTGCATGACACAGGACTCCGAGGTAGACGACCTTTTCGACGACTACCGTTTCAACGTCTTCACCGGTTACGTCACTTTCAGTGGTGTCAAATGAAGCGCAATTGGTCGACAGAATGGCGAAACATTCTGTTCAAGGATGAATCACGATTCTGTTTTGGCATGGCAGATGGACATACTCGCGTATAGTGGTGCTTTCAACAACGCCACCAGGAAGCTTTCTCCATCAGTCGCCACACAGCCCCCCTAAGTGGTACCATAGTTTAGGATGGTATAAAATTTGGTGGACGAACACCTTTGGTCCATGTTTCTGGTAGTATTACGGCACAATGGTACGTCTCTGACATTGAAAGACCTGTAGTACAGCCATATCTGTCATCCAGGCCTGGACTGCTTTATCAGCAGGATAATGCCAGGCCACATATTGAACGGTCTACAAGGACTATGAATAGTCTACAAGGTTTTGATATCCTGCCTTAGCAAGCTTATTCTCCGGATTTGTCGCCAAATGAGCATATCTGGTAATTTGCATATTTCCAAGTTACAATTATATTCTGTAAATTTCTTCATGGCGTGGCGATTTCAGTTGTGAGCAGTGTATTTCATTCACACCCCCCCCCCCCCCGGCCAAGAGTGTCCTCAAAGAAACACTGCTAACCACTGGACTGTCCCACGCTACTTCCCATGTTCATATTTTTTTATTTTCTATTTTATCTGGTTTCACTACCATTTCTTCACAGTAGATGGGGCTACCATATTGTTTTTTTCGTTTAGCCATGTCTATTTTACCGACTTAGTCAGCGCTTTGGGTGTTCTGGTTTACCTTTCCTGCAGTTTGAAAATAAATTCAATGATTTTCGAAACGTACTGTAAGGGAAATGAATCAGCCGGAAGAACTTATAAAGAGCAACATTCTAGCATAACTTAGTAAAGGTTTATAAAATTACATCGTCGTCATCGCATCGTAACAAACCAAAATATATAGTACATCGAGTGCGGGCATCAACGTCGAACATCGTATTACATCGTATGCGGGCATCAATCGTACATCATAGGCGAGCATCAAACGTCGAATATATATATCATCACAAGATTCACTGAACTGAGTCCTGCTAGCGCGAGGTTACAAGAAAATAATTCTAGGTTGCGGTTGGCGTTTACAATTAGCTTACAGTATGCTTACATTCATCTAACATAAACCAAATTATTAAATAATTAAAAACCAATTATCCATGTTGATTTTATAATATCATCTATTATTGTACAGAAAATTAAAGTCCTTAATTCATTAAAAACGAAGTTATACTTTCACTCGACAATTCGATTGGTCTACAAACACCCTTGAAAATGAATTTTCATAAACTACAAATTGTCTGTAAAGTTTTGAACTTATATGCAGCATTAGATTTGTACATTAGGAGCCTTTCGCAACATTTTACTCTGCGACCCAGTTTGCTATTTAGTCTTTAAAGATTATATTTTAGATTTATTTTAGATACAGCAAAATCAGTGCTTTGAATCGCGCTCCCAGTGCATATAATAACATGCATGGGTCGGTGATTTTTAGACCTGCATGACCTAGAAGATTGAATTCATGCATACTTGCAATATACTAAACAGTACCACCAACAACATTTTCAAGCAGCAATTGCATGCAGAAAAATGCACTGGTCCTCTGCTACCTTTATTGAAGAACTTATTGACATTTTTATCAGCTTTTTATGAGCCTCAAACTTTCAAGACTACCGGGTATGCTATGCATACATTTGCATACTTTTGTCGACGGCCTTGATAGTAAACAGGACAGGACGTATTTCAATCGAGTGTAAATATTTCAACTTGTATGATATAACCATGGAGTTTTACGTAGTATATGACATCAGATACTGAAAGTCAGGTCATGATGTGGGCGACCTGTTTGTTACGTAATGCAGTGACTATACTTCTTTAACAGCGAAATTATGATGTGACCGTGAAACTTCACGTAGCATATGATTTCAGATACTAAAAGTGAGACCCTGAAGTTATTTTATTTCTTATCATTTTGTATATTTTTATTTGAGATACCACGCAATTCAGAATGTCACACTCATTTCGTTAACATGTTTAACCAAGGCTTAACTGTATCCCACGTCCCGCGGTCGCTTAGCAACGGAACGCGGGATACAGTTAAGGCTTGGTTTAACATTCAAAATAGTTCAAGCTTCTTCCAACAAAAGTAGGAAATATTATTCTGCGTGTTTATAGTTTATTACTTTTAGGGCAGAATGTCCGCGTGTCTGACTTGACAAAAATGTCGCTGAAATAGTAAAAATGTCGCCAAAACAATAAAAAATGCCCGAAATTGATAGAAATGACGCTAAAACAATAAAAATGACCACAAATTGATGAAAATTCAATATCTTGGAAATAATATAAGCATCTACTACAAGAATAACCTATTTCTCCAACCAAAACTCTGGCGACAAATTTTTGCGACATATCGCCAACTTCGAGAGTTCTTTTATTGTTGCCAAATTGACGAAAATAACGCCAAATTGATAAAGTTGACAACCAATCAATGGAAATGACGACTAATTTATGAAAATTCAATATCTTAGAAAGATATTGAATTTAACGACCATAAGAATAACACATTTCTCCGGCCGTACGCAATGCTTGGCGAAAAATTTGGCGGGATGACGAAAACATGACCTCTTTTTTTAATATTGCCAGATTGACGACAATGTCGCTAAATTGATAAAAAATATCACCAAATTGATAAAAATGACACTAAATAGGAGACAATGCTCTGCAAATTTTTTAATTCTGTCATATGACGGCAATACCTTCTAGTTGAATATATTTGCTTATATGCATTACCATGATCGATAACTAAGTTATTAGCATTTACAGTCTAGTTCAATTATAATAGTCCCCTGTATATACCACCAGGCCCCCCACATTCAATTTTGGGCCCGGGTACTAAGTCGAGCTGTGGGCCCTAGGTAAAAACAAGAGGGGGGGATATATTTTTTATTTTTTTATTTTATGTCTTATTTAGGGGTAGAGTTGAATTTAATAAAATATATCAAGTACGAGGTTTAATACAATATAACACAAAAAAATAACACAGTTTATACAATCTATTAATACATCAAGTATGAAATCTAACACAGAAAAATAACACAGTTTATACAGTCTAATAAAATATATCAAATACGAAATATAACACAATATAACACAGTTTATGAAAGATCGTTCATATGATAACAAGTGGTGTGTACATTTCATTTTAAACGAAATATCTTTATACTCAGTTGCATACTTACAGAGGGTGCTCACAGATTTTTGTACGATTTTGAAAAAAATATATATATAAACAAAGATAAGAATTTTATTTTTTAATATGTTCAATCTGATAGCCCTGTTGTTGAACTAAACTATCATATTATATCTTGATTTCCAAGATAAAAGAGCTTTTCTTAAAATATCAAGGTTGATTTTGTTCCACTCCTTCACCACAGTCTTCCATCCAATGTTTTGGGATGCCGCTTATAAAGAACTTGCTCTAAAAGTCCAAATGCACAGTGATCCATAGGACATAGGTCAGGGGGGGAGGGACTTAGGTGGGACGCATTTAAATTGGATAGCCTCAATTCCGGTTTCATTTCTCATTTTTTCAAAAAAATATAGCAGTAGATTTAGAGGTATGGCTGGTAGCCTTATCCTGATGGAACTTAACACAGTGAAGATTGTTTGGGTAAAGTGATGGAATGCCTTTTTTGAAAACAGGTGTTAAAACATATTTCTGATAGTAATCCGAGTTAATTTTGGCATTTTTTTCTACTTTCCTTATTTTAAGTTTTCAGTTATAAGAGAATCCAGCAATAACCATAAAACCTTTAGCAAAACGTTCCTTGTTTTCTCTGAACCAACCTTTGTTTTGCATGCATTTTTTACCTTTTTCCCAGTCAAATGTAGACTTTGACGTTTCTTTCCTTTTTTATTAATTATGTCACTAAATTTACGTGTAGAAATATTAAAACCATGCTTTTCACATCTTTTTTCAATAATCGAATAAGAGTATTTCTCTTCGAAAAGCGCAAAAATATAGCCTTCGATCCATTCTTCATTTTCTAGCGACATTTTAAAGCAAAGAATATTTTTAATGATACAAACGATAACTAAACCCTATTCCGGCTTGATGCCAGTCAGGTTTATATGTTTTTTTATTTAAATTCAATTCGTGGAGAAAGTCAAAATCGTTACAAAAATGTGTGAACACCCTCTGTATTTCGCATAGTCTTACGAATTTTTGTAAAAATCGGAAGTGACATCTCCAGAACCAGAAGTGTAAATCATTAGTGACCCCTACTCCCTGCAAGCGTTGCTGAATCCATATCAGTCATTATCGAAGCTATTCCTACAGCCAATCCTGAGAAATAGGTATTGTAAAGAAAATTATAATATTTTTAATCGGAAGTGACATCTGTCGAACCAGAAGTGGAAATCCTTAATGAATTCTTCTAACCCTAAACAATTTTATACTGAATCCATATCAGTCATCATTTAGCTCTCTTATTTTTTTTTATCCAGAATTGGGAAAAGAACTGGAAGTGAAAATCCTTAGTAAATCCTCAGGCCCCTACCCTTACTGAAATTCGATGCTAAATTCCTACCACTCATCATCTAAAGCTCTATAATCAATCAAAATATACGTTTCAAGGAAATGTTCTGAACCGTAAAATAAAAAACCGCAAGTAAATTCCAGAGGGGGCAAGAGGTTCCCTACTTCCTCTTGAATATGATGCTGAATCTATATCAGTCATCATGTAAGCTTATCTTTAAAAAAATAGATGTTGCAAGGAAAATGTAAATTTTTTAAATTGAAGTGACTCCTCCACAACTAGAAGTTGAAATTCTTAGTGAATTCCTCAACCCCCCTTCGAAATTCGATACTGCATAAATCATCGTCTAAGCTATATCCTTAGCCAATTCCAAGAAATAGATGACGCAAGGGAAATTTTTTAACCGGAAGTGGGAAAAATAGGAAATAAAAATTCTTTTTGAATCCAGAATTTGATGCTGAATCCCCTGAATATTCCTCGGCAAAAGGTAATGAATATATAATAGAGAATGTGTGAATTTTCTCTTTCAATGAGCACAATTCCTAGTAATTACCAAGTTCAACATAAAATTATACAATATAAAGTGAACGTTTAAAAAAGCATTATAAACACAAGAGCATCCATTTTCCTTTCATAATGCAATATTTTCTCTCAAGTTTTGTACATATTTAATTATAGCTATTTTAGAGAATTGAATTTACAAAACAGTATAGAATTTTGATAAAATAAATTTTAATTAATTCTAAAATAAACTTTCTTTTAAGATTAATATATCTGAAAATAATATTTGAAAACTATAAGAAAAATATTTTGAACATACCTTAAATCTTAGATGGTAGCATTGTGATTTGATTCAGCGAATAATTTTTTTATAACATTTAGTCACGTGTTGAGAGATGCACTAGCAACTAATAAGACATATGATATTACCATATAATTGCATGAGAAATTAAAATCAACCTGCTTTTTGTGCTTTATTGGCTATCTCTGAAATCAACGTGGGAAGCAAGTTCATGCGAGGAGGGAGAACCAAGAATTTTTTTTACACGTCCTTGCATTCAGTTCAACACCATGGACACATAGTCGCGTTAATTGGTTTACGACCTCGAAGAGCAGGATCGTCCCCTTTCCAAACTGATAATTTCACAAAAGAAATTTGTAGACGGGTAGTCTCAGTCACTGTGGTCTCAGTAGTTGGCTGGTTGTGATTTATATGAGCTGTAAACATGAATGAGTAAGAGCAACCCACTAGGGGGTCATAAACGTATCTATTTAGGTGTAATTCTAGAAAATTTCTCCCTGATCGGTTTTTATTGCCTCTGAACACAATGACAATGAAGCTTTCTGTACCCAGACGGCTTGTATTGAAACTAAGGGGCAATTCTTTGAGGCTTTTTTTACTATTTCAGAAATGAGACACAGAATCCAAACAGATGCTTACAAAATGTTTTATACTTTTCTATCATTCAAACTTACAGGTTGTGTTTAGGCTTTATATATAATTTATAATTGTAATTTTATAATTACCCATAATACGTAAATTTCAAAACCTTCAATTAATTTGGAAAAAAAATTCATAAACAAATGTATAAATATTTTATCCTCAGCAATATTCACGGGCCCCTAACAGTTGGCGGGTCCCAGTACTGTAGTACCAACTGACCCCCCCCCCTTTGTGGGGGCCCTGTATACCACATACAACCGTCATTGTTCTGAGAATTACTGCAGTATTCTAGAGGAAAGCATACCTTGAAATTATTCAAATTTCAATTCTAGCCGAGAATTGCTAAAAATTATATCTGGCTCTAGTTTTTTTTTTTTACGTAATGTATCTCTATCTCACATCGGTTCTTTTATTCTTGAATTATCGTCTCAATGTTTCATAAACACACAAACATTGATCATTCAAAAAGGGTTCGATATGAGTTCAGAAGATTTTAAAACGCGATTAATCGTCAGAATTTCGAATTTTTCAGAAAAACATTATTTTCCTATAAATTGAAGAAGAAACTGTGACATATACTACATATTCAATTTTTTTATTTTAAAATACAATCATTAATACAAAACCAATTTTAAAAATATATATAACCTTTTTATGAAACTGGAATTGACCATTCAAACAGAAAATAGAGAGCAAAACCAAAATGAAATCAATAGCAGAGAAAAAAAAAAATCCATTTCTCTTAATATGCTAAATGTAGAAATAATATCTCGCTGAAGAAATTTTTCAGAGTATCTAGCGCCATCTATCGAGTAAAAGAATAATTTAGTTTTCCACAATAAATTCAAATGCAACAGAATCGTATCTTAAATAGCCCGATCGTAGTACAAGATCATTTCCCAGGAAATTTTAGAATATGCTTCTATATCAGTGTAGCATGAAGAGTAGAACACGAAGGATAGATATGTAGTAGACCTAATGACCCGCGGGCCAAATGCGACATGTATTTTTGTGCAATTTGTGACTTTTTTTTAAAATACCACAATTTTATTCGACTTGACTTGCAAATATAGACTGGATTTTCTCATTAATTTTTGCGCGTTTAAAGTAATTTTTTATCAGGTTTTAAGGTTATAAAATGCCAATAGATATTTCTTATAATTTATTGGCGTGGACAATGAATAAACATTGAGTGAATAAACGTTTCTAGACAGTGTTGGCGAGTTTCAGGCCCCGAGTTGATGGCCGGCATTGATCGGGGGTCCCTGCCCGAGTTCCCAAGAAATTGTTTGTAATGCGTAGCTTCAAGGGTGTGTTGATTTTTTCGAAAAATGTAACCTTAGTAAATAACATTGCTCTTGTAAATTGCAAGTGTTGTTGTATTGAAATCTAATTCAACTCTAGTAAAACGCCAAGAGTTAAAGTAAAAATGTATATAGGCCGCTTATAATTATTCAATTATTTTGTTGTAAAATAAAAACATTTCGGTTCAAATCACTTATTATAATCATTGCATCATATTAATACAATTTACTCCTGCAATAATTTAACGATAATTGTTATTGCATGAATTAAATAGGTTTTAATTTCCCATTTGTTAACACTTTACAATATAGATGAAAAGTGTTATGACGTTGTTCATTCCGTCTGTCCGTTCGTATGTATGTCTGACTTTAAAAATGATTTTATCAAAATAAAATTTTAGTATGACGTATGCAGAAAGTAAATACATCAATCTGTAAGATGAATTGTATAAGAAATGCAGAATTTTTTTTAAATACATAAAAGCATAAATTATTTAAATAAATAAATGCAAATATATTTAGCTTTGGAGTCTCGAATATAGCTGATATGAATGATACATTCATTGATTTTACATAGAGAAGAAGATGATATTTTATTATAGCCCTTTTCAATGAAGTTTTAAGCATGAGTAATAAACTACTTTTACCTCCATGGTTTTAAGTTTTTAAGTAAAATAAATTATTGTAGTATTGTGATAATTTTAAATATATGAATGAAAGGAATGGAATAAAAGTTTATGAATGAAATATTCACTGCTTTTATATAGAGAGCCAGGCGATTTATGATTCGATGACGTCAGTTGAATAAAGTTCATTTTCTTCGATGAAGTTTTAAGTTTTCAAATATAATAAATTATTGTAGTATTGTGATAATTTAAAAAATATCACCGCTGAATACATCGCATTGTAGAGATGCTTAAATAAAATTGCATTGCAGTTGGAAAGTGTTTCATACTCAATGCTTTATGCATGATTAAACTGTCTTGTTTATTATAAATGCATTTCTAGCCATTATTCTAAATTAAGTTAATTTCTAATAGATGTATAGGAACATCCTACATCAATTAGAACTTTTGCAATATAAAAGTAAGTTTTGCAATACATAACCTATACTTTGGGTAAATAGAGAAAATATTTACGAAAAATTATGAATTATTATTAAAATAATTCATAAACTTAAATAAAACTTAGGTACAACCAAGTGGATCCTTGGGCCATCCACTTGGATCACGGTCGTTCTCCAAGAGCCTGTTTCTAAATTGTAGCATTGTAGTACACAGTTGTCCTTCAGTATAAGTGTGGAATATATGTAACACATTTATTAACTGAAATAAACTTAATAGTACACAGTTGTCCTTCAATATAAGTGTGGAATATATGTAACACATTTATTAACTTAAATAAACTTAATAGTACACAGTTGTCCTTCAATATAAGTGTGGAATATGCGGCAGCAAAGACATCGATCAAAGATGCCACACGAGCCAGTAAACGAATTATAAGAACAGATGAGGAGCTAGCTTTTGCTCAGTGATTATAATGTCGGTCTACAATGCATCAGGTCCCTGATTCGGGACCCGGCGACGCACAATCGCCACAATGATGACTGGACGTTTGAAAGACGCAACCTTCCTTTCCAACGACTTCACCATCTCAACACGAGATGGCAGCACCACACGGAGTCAGAAGCATTGACACTCCCTTCCT